>JADLZL010004855.1:0-125082 GCA_015844335.1 Chrysopogon serrulatus | reverse complement strand
CAATTTTCACTTGTTCAAACATGTCTTCTCATGCATGCATGTTCGGCAATCAATGCTTCACGTGTTTTGTCTTTATATTAGCCGAATGAATCGTATGCATGGTTGGCGCACGCCTTCTATAGCTATATGTCGTCGTAAGTGGCTTCGGGGGCCGTATATGCGGAACTATGCGGTCTCATCCGAGACGCGTTCGATTTTGTATTTAATTTCTTTGTCCCTTGTCGGTTTTTCGGTCAAACCGACCGCACGCTCCGGATCTCCGCACCGTGCGGTCAGTCCGATTGAAGCCACGCTTTTTAAACTTCTTGTGTGTTAGGCGCAGAGTCACGTTTTGTGTCAACACCGAGCTATATTTTACTAACGGTTTGTATTCTATCCACTTGGTGAACTTGTCGATGGCCCGCGAAAATGTACTCGAACCCTCCTTTGGATTTCTTAAGTGGTCCGACTTGATCAAGCCCCCAAAGATGAGAACGGCCATGCTTTGGTGGGATGCATATTAGATTATGAGCTGGAACGTGTGCTTGTCTTGCGAACATTTGACAGTTTTTGCAGTATTTGACTAGTTCTTCAGCGTCTTTTAATGCTGTTGGCCAATAGAATCCTGATCGAAAAGCTTTTCCGACTAGTGTCCTTGAAGATGCATGATTCCCGCAGCATCCCGAGTGCATTTCTAGTAATATTTCTTTCCCCTCTGTTGTTGATACGCATTTCAATAATACGCCTGATGATGCCGCTCTTTTGTAAAGATTATCTCCTACTAAGACGTAGTTTTTGCTTCGTCTGATTACCCGAGTTGCTTCTGCTTTATTTTCAGGTAACTTCTTTTCCTTGATGTAATCTATGAATACTTGCATCCATGTTGAGTTGTCTATGCTGATCATTAGAATTTACGCTTGCTCTGCCTTCTTCTTCTCGTCTTCTTTTTCGTCTGTCTTGATAGATGGTTTTTTTAATTCTTTTACAAAAACTCCAGTGGGTACTTTTACCCTATCTGAGCCTAGTTTGGCTAACACATCAGCTGCAACATTTGAATCTCGTAATATATGATGTATTTCTAGACCTTGAAAATTCTTTTCAAGCTTTCTGATTTCTGCGCAATAGGCATCCATGTTTTCCTTGGTGCAATCCCATTCTTTATTGACTTGGTTGATTACTACTGCCGAATCTTCGTAGACTAGTAATCTTTTGATTCCAAGTGATGTTGCGACTTGTAGGCCGTGGATGAGTGCTTCGTACTCTGCTTCATTGTTGGTGGCTTGCCATAAAATTTGTAGAACATATCTGAGTTGTTTTCCATCAGGTGCGATAAGTAGTACTCCTGCTCCTGCCCTTCCTAGTTTTAGAGATCCATCGAAGTACATTTTCCAATGGTCTAGGATGGCGTTTGGAGTAGGTTGTTGTATTTCAGTCCATTCTGCAATGAAGTCGGACAATGCTTGAGATTTGATTGCTTTTCTTGGTGTGAATTCTATCTTGAGTGCTCCGAGTTCAACTGCCCATTTTGAAATTCGTCCTGTTGAGTCTCGGTTTCTTAAGATGTCTCCGAGTGGAAAATCTGTTACGACGACTACTTTGTGACCTTCAAAATAATGCCTGAGCTTCCTTGAAGTTATAAGTATCGCGTAGAGTAGTTTTTGCACGTGAGGATATCTCACTTTTGATACTGTGAGTACTTCACTTATGTAGTATACTGGCCTTTGTACTTTGTAAATGTGTCCTTGTTCTTCTCTTTCGACCACAATAGCCGTGCTTACTACTGAAGTAGTTGCAGTAATGTAGAGCATAAGGTCTTCGTCTTTCTTTGGTGGTACTAATCTTTGGAGATGTGCTTTGATGTATGCTTTTAGCTTGTCGGCTTCTTGTGCTTCTTCGTTCGAGTAAATTTGTCCTGCTTTCTTTAGTAATTTGAAAAAAAGGTAAGCCTTTTTCCCCCCAGCCTAGAGATGAATCTGTTGAGTGCTGCCATGCAACCTTGTTAGTTTCTGTAGATCCTTGATATCTATTTGGCGGGCCCATGCCGGTTATTGCTTTGATTTGTTTTGTGCTTGCTTCAATTCCCCTTTGGGTGACTGAGAAATCCGAGTAGTTGCCCCGCTGATACGCCAAATACACATTTGTTGGGGTTAAGTTTCCACTTCCATCTTTTGAGATTGTTGAAAGTTTGTTGTAGATCTTCAATTAAAGAGTCTAGGTTCTTTGTTTTGATGACTATGTCATCTACATATGCTTCCGTGTTCTTTCCAATTTGATCTCCCAAACAAGTCTGGATTGCTCTTTGGTATGTTGCTCCTGCGTTCTTGAGTCCAAAAGACATTGTTTTGTAACAATAGGCGCCGAAAGGTGTAATGAAAGAAGTTTTGCTTTGGTCTTCTTCTTTTAGTGCAATCTGGTGATATCCCGAGTAGCAATCTAGAAAGGATAATAGAGCTGATCCCCGCCGTTGAATCCACTATCCGATCAATTCTTGGTAATCCGAAAGGGTCCTTTGGACAATGTTTGTTGAGGTGCATGTGTAGTCGACACACATACGCCATTCATCTGTGTTTCTTTTTTGTAACGAGCAGATTTGCCAACCGATGCCTGTGCAAGATTTCTTTAATGAACCCCGCCGCTAGTAGTCGGGCTATTTCTTTTTTTATTGCTTCCTTTTTGTCCGGTGAAAACGTCGTAGTCTTTGTTTGGTCGGTCTTGCTCCTTTGTTGACTTCTATTTTGTGCTCACCAACTCCCTTGGGACTCCGGGCATATCTGCAGGTTTCTAGGCAAATATATCCTTGTTGTCCCAGTAAGAAGTTGGTGAGCGCGAGTTCCTATTTGATAGGCAAAAAGTGATGATTGTGGCGATCTTTGATGGGTCACCCGTCCCTAGATCAATCTTTTGGTGCCCTCTCCCTACCGTGGTGAGTGTACTTTGTTTTTGGCTGGTATCTCCGGTTCTTCTGTTCTTATTTCTGCTCTTGTCGAGTTGATTTCACCTTGTACTTTTGAGGATATTTGTATTGCTTGTACGTCGTGCATTCATATGCTCTTTTTAGATCTCCTCCGAGAGAGAGTACTCCATGTGGTCCCGGCATCTTGAGTAGTAGATATGGATAATGTGGTATTGCCAAGAATTTTGCTAGCGCCGGTCTTCCTAATATCGCATGATATGATGATTCAAAATCTGTAACTTCAAATTTGATGAGCTCGTCCCCGTAATTTGTAGGAGTTCCAAATGTTCTTGGAAGTGTAATTGGTCCGAGAGGCATAGCTGGTCTCCCGGGTACTATCCCATAAAAAGGTACGCTGTAGGTGTGATCATTTTTGAGAATTCTGTTCCCATTTTCTTTTAGGGTGTCTGCAAATATGATATTGAGTCCCGCTCTTCCGTCGATGAGTACTTTGTTCTTGTTATGGCGGCAATTATTGGTCCGAGTACTAATGGATATAGCCCCCGCGTTCCCAACACTTGTCCATTGGTCTTCCCGTGAGAACTGAATTGGATATTGTGACCAGTTTAAATATCTGGGTGTTGCCGGGCTCTGCTGCCATGATTGTTCGCCAAGCAAGTTTGTCTTCTTGTTTGCTTCTAGAACCGGTACTCCCGAGAATATTACTCGATATTGTTGTTTTGGATTTTGAAAACCGTTATCACCGTGTTGTCTTCTTCTTTCTTCTCTTTGTTTTCTTCCTTGTCTTGTTTGTCCTTTCTCATATATTTTTCTTGAAATATGCGACACTCTCCCATTGGGTGGATTCCTGTTGGATGATAGATGCATTTCATATTTTCGAGGTCTTCAAATCTTCTTGCCGGGTAGAATTTCTTCCTTTCGGTGGATGCCACCATGTTGTCAGAATATCTCTTTTTGTTGTGGAATTCTTCTCTGTTGTCTTGAATATTCCATCTTCTTGAGTTGTCTTGATATCTCGAGTTGTCTTGATGACCCGAGTTGTTTTGGTTGTTCCATCTTGTGTTGTTTTGATCGTTCGAGTTGTTTCTTCATGCGTGTTGTTTCTCCTTTCTGAGTTGTTTCTGTTGTCTGGAAATCTTTCTCTTGTCTTCTCTTCTGCTGTAATCATCTTTTCAACTGTTCTTTTGAACTCCTCGTTTGTCCGAGGGTTTTCCTTGCAGAAATCGTGAAACATCCATCTTACTTTTAAGCCGTATGAAAATGCTTCTATTACTTCTCTCTCGGTGATGTCATGTACTTGTGCTCTGAGTTCTCCAAATCTTCTATAGAAGTCTCTGAGGCTTTCTCCTGGATTTTGCTTTAAACCTTTCAACTCGGCTTGCGTTATTGGGTGGATCAGTATCCCTGCAAAATTCTCGCAAAATGCTTTTTGGAGGTCGCCCCATGCTTTGATAGATCCGGGTCGTAACTTATCGAACCACTGGAGTGGTAATGTTTCCAGGGCCATTGGGAAAAATAGTGCTTTTATATCGTCATCGCCTCCGGCTAGTTCTATAGATTGAGAATAAATCCTAAGCCATTGCATTGGCTCAGTCTTGCCGTCATATTTTGAATGATTGGATGATTTGAATTTGTGAGGTAGTTTGACTGTGAGTAGTCTTCCTGCGAAGCAAGGAAATCTGTCGGGTACTTTTTCTGGTCTGTAGTCGGAAGCCTGGCTGTCGTGTCTTGAAATAATTCTGTGGGGACTTCTGGGTGGTGTCGGAGATCTTCCCCTGTTTTCCCCTATTTTTTCTGTCCAATCGTGATGAGGTTGAGCTCTTCTCTGATGATTTGGAGTTGATAATCTTTCAAAAGCGGAAATCCTCCGAGTTCTTTGACTTGTCTGTTCAGATGGTATGTGTCGAGGAGGTACTCGGTCGTCCTGTATCCTTTGCGCGGTAAGCTGTCGGTGTTTGACCACCGATAGCCTGCCACGGGGTTCCCGCAGCAGTTGATTCGGACCTCGGCGAACGACTAGAACTCGGCGGTTTCACGCAAGAGACACACGGTTTATCCTGGTTCGAGCCCTCGTCGTCAAGTAAAAGCTCTACTCCAGTCGGCCTTGGCCTTTTGCGTTGGATTGATCTCTGATTAGACTTCTAAGCCTGGCTTGTTCTTCACTTGGTCGTTGTATGGCGTCAATTTCGTTAATTAATTCTTGTATCTTGTTGATAGGATCAAGCCTTGTCCTTGCCGCAGTTCGTCTTTCTTCGGCTTCTTTTTCAGCTCTTTTTTGATTGTACTCGGCTAGCTCTTCTTCATATTTGCGCCATGCTTCTCTTCGTTCATGAACTCGGTTCCTTCTTCCTCCTTTTTTCTTGTTTCTTCTTTCTCTTGCTGCTTTCTGGCTGTCAGTCTCTCCTTCTCTTGTGATGGAATTTACTTTGGAATATCGCCTTCGATTCTTCCAAGATCTGTAGTCGGGTTGGACTGGTGGTACTAGAGGCTGCCTTATCATGAAGACTTCTTCGTGCATGTTGGATGGATGGTCGAGTTCTTCTCCTTTTAGAGGTTTACCGTATTGAAAAGGAAGGGAGGTAGAGTACTTATCTTGTTTGAAGCTATTCCATTGGTCGAGGTCGTAAGATTCCATTGCCTTCTGGGTGACACTCTGATATATTCGTGCCGAGTTGTTGAAACCGTAGTGAAAAGAACTCGGCTTGTCTTGTATATTTGGGTTTTCAGCTTCCTCTGTGAGCTTGAGTCTTGGAAAAATTTCTTGTATCTTTGGTTCGGGTCCTTGAAGTAGTCGACCACGGAGAATTCCTTGTTCGTCTGCTTCGCAGACCCAGCTTCCGAAGACGAAGGTTGATCCCACCGGAAAAATCATCATGTGTAGGTCCGTCGAGCCTTTGACGTTGATTTCGCCGAAAGCCCCTACCTGGCGCGCCAGCTGTCGGTGTTTGACCACCGATAGCCTGCCATGGGGTTCCCGCAGCAGTTGATTCGGACCTCGGTGAACGACTAGAACTCGGCGGTTTCACGCAAGAGACACACGGTTTATCCTGGTTCGAGCCATCGTCGTCGAGTAAAAGCTCTACTCCAGTCGGCCTTGGCCTTTTGCGTTGGATTGATGTCCGATTGTGTATTGTTAGTCTGTTACAAGAGGGTGCTCGGCTCCTTTTATAGGGAGGAAAAGAGCGAGCTATGGTTTCTAGTCCTAGTCGAATCCATAGGAAGTGTTCTGTTCTGATTCATGCAGGTTACTTTCTATTCGTCTAACTAGGATGGTCCGTATTCTACTCGATCCGTCCTTCTTGCTCTTGTCCCGACGGAGCCGTGCTGGTGAGTAGCCGTCTACGTCCCGTATCGACACTCGTCCTCCAATCGCGGCTGGCACGCGAAGTGGTTCTACCTCCGGAACGACCACAGCCACCTCCCGGCCTACACCGGGAGGTCGATCGATGTAGAGCCACCGTCGTGGAAGAAGGAGCTGATCCCAGAAAAGGTGACCCCCCCTAAGGAAGGTGATTGCTGCCCTGGCGCGTCTGACCCGGGCGGGGTTGGATGCATCGGGGGTGATCGCCCGCTTCCACCAACGGTGGGTGCTGCCCCTCATGTCGAGGCGGTATTCCCTATACGACATGAAGGCTAGCACCGAGTGGAGGGGCACCCGGATGGCGCCCGAGGATCTTGACCATGACGAGATCCTCGAGCGGACGAGGAAAGCGGCGGCGGCGGACCAAGCCGTGATGTACAAAGTGATGATGCGGCCCAATAAGGGGTACATTTCCTTGGTAAGTGTTGTGTCTATGTTCGAGGCTTGCCCTCTATTTCCTTTTTCGGCCTTATCCTGCCTTTCGTTCCGTAGGGGCTCGCCGGGAAGCTGACGGCGTCCAAGCCGCCTATCGCCGCGGAGAAGGAGGCGAACTGGGCCCACTCAGAGGCGAGGAGGAAGGAGAAGGAGAGCCTGAGGGAGCGAAACGTCCACAAGCAGCAGGAGAAGGATGAACTGGCAAAGCGTCGGCGCCGCCAGGAGCAGGAGGGCCTCCCGCGGGAGGAAACGCCGTCGGACACCACCGACGGTGGTGACGACGACGACGACGACGCGGAGGAGGCGTGGTACGACGACGACTTGAGCGAGCCGCTTTTTGGGGCTGGATCCCCGGGAGGAGGCATCGCGCCCCCAACCTTCCGGTGGTGCGCAGCCGCAGGTGGCGGAGGATCCAGTCGCGAGGGGCCTCGGCCTCGGCTTCATTAGAGCCGAGGCTACACGCCGAGGCCAAAACCGCGATGCCCCCCGAGGAGGAAGCGGGACACCGCGGGGGGGAAGGAAGCTGCCGAGGCCACCCTCGGCTCGGGCGGGGGGCTCGGGGTCAGCCGAGGACGTGGTTCTGTGGAGGCAGCGCCCGCCCGTCAAGGCCGACCAGCGGCGGTAAGTCCGAGCGGCGGCGGACCAGCCCCGCCCTTGGGTCAACCCGAGGCGGCGGAAAGGAGGCCCGAGGGCGAGAGTCGGACGCCTGATGAAGGTGCCCGGCTTGAGGACATCGGCGATGATGTAAGGTCCTTCCCACGGCGGTGTGAGCTTGTGGCGGCCTCGGTTGTCCTGGCGAAGACGTAGCACCAAGTCGCCCTCCCTAAGGTCTCGGACCCGGACCCGTCGGTCGTGATAGCGTCGGAGGGATTGCTGGTATCTGGCTGAGTGCAGCAGGGCGGCGTCCCTTGCTTCCTCGAGCATATCCAGCGAATCCTCCCGAGCCGTCTGGTTGCGCCGCTCGTCGTAGGCCTTGAGCCTCGGAGAGCTGAACTCCAGGTCAGTGGGGAGAACGGCCTCGGAGCCGTATACCAGGAAGAAAGGTGTGAACCCCGTGGCTCGGCTGGTCGTCGTCCTTAGGCTCCACAGAACCAAGGGGAGCTCCTCGAGCCACCTTTTGCCGAATTTGTCAAGCTTGTCGAAGATCCGAGGCTTGAGTCCCTGCAAAATCATACCATTGGCACGTTCTACCCGCCCATTCGTGCGGGGATGAGCGACAAATGCACCCGCATAATGCGTATCTCGTGTCTCGCCATCACGAAGTCCTCGAACTTCTTCCCCGTGAACTGGGTGTCGTGGTCGGTGATGATGGAGTTTGGGACCCCGAAGCGATGGTTGATGTCGGTGAAGAACAGCACCGCCTGCTCGGATCGGATGTTGGTAACGGGGCGCCCCTCGATCCACTAGGAGAACTTGTCGATGGCGACAAGCATGTGGGTGAAGCCCCCGGGCGCCGTCTTGAGTGGTCCGATGAGATCGAGCCCCCATACAGCGAACGGCCAGGTGATGGGGATAGTTTGGAGCGCCTGGGCCGGCAGGTGCGTCTGGCGAGCGTAGTACTGGTAGCCCTCGCAGGTGCGCACCACGTGAGTGGCGTCGGCGACCACGGTAGGCCAGTAAAAGCCCTGCCGGAAAGCGCTGCCGACGAGGGAACGGGGAGCGGCGTGGTAGCCACAGATGTCGGCGTGGATCTTGCGGACTAGCTTCAGCCCTTCCTCGGTGGAGATGCATCGTTGCAAGATTCCCGAGGGGCTTCGCTTGTAGAGCTCATCTTCTATCACGGCGAAGGACTTTGCTCTCCTCGCGATGCGTTGGCCCTGGTTGAAGTCTTCGGGGAGCACCCCTCGGACGATCCAATCGAGGTATGGCTTCCTCCAGTCTTGCTTAGGGTCAGCCTCAGGGCCCTCCTCGTCAAGCTCCATGACCTCGGCATCGACCGCCGAGGGAGCTGCAAGGTCTTTGGTGAGGACGTCCGGGGGAACGGGAGCCCTCCCAGCCGTGATCTTGGCGAGCTCGTCAGCAGCCTCGTTGTACCTTCTGGCAACATGGTTGAGCTCGAGGCCGTCGAATTTGTCTTCCAGAGCACGCACGGCCTTGCAGTATGCGTCCATCTTTGGGTCATGACAGCTTGAGTCCTTCATGACTTGATCGATGACGAGTTGCGAGTCCCCTTGGATGTCAAGGCGCTTGACGCCGAGCTCGGTGGTGATCTTTAAGCCGTTGAGGAGGCCCTCGTATTCTGCCATGTTATTTGAAGCAGGAAAGTAAAGGCGGACCACGTACCGCATGTGTACCCCGAGGGGCGAGACGAAGAGGAGGCCGGTGCCGGCGCCGGTTTTCATCAGAGACCCGTCGAGGTACATGATCCAGCACTCCGCCTGGATCCGAGGCGGTGGAAGCTGGGTGTCGGTCCACTCTGCGAGAAAATCTGCCAGGACTTGAGACTTGATGGCCTTCCTTGGCGCGTAGGAGAGAGTTTCTCCCATAAGCTCGACGGACCACTTGGCGACTCGTCTCGAGACTTCCCGGTTCTGGAGGATCTCCCCCAGCGGGAAGGAGGAGACCACCGTCACCGGGTGGGCGTCAAAGTAGTGACGGGAGCTTGCGCCGAGTCGTGACCACGACGTAGAGCAGCCTTCGGATCTGGCAGTAGCGAATCTTGGTCTCGGACAAAGACCTCGCCGATGAAGTAGACCGGCCTTTGGACCGGCAGGGCGTGGCCTTCCTCCTGTCTTTCAACAACAATGGCCACGCTAACCACTTGAGTTGTCGCAGCGACGTACAAGAGGAGGGGCTCACCCTCGACCGGAGGGACCAGTATCGGGGCGCTGGTAAGGGCAGCTTTGAGCTTGTCTAGAGCCTCCTGGGCCTCGGTGGTCTAGCTGAAGTGCTCTGACTTCCTTAGGAGGCGGTACAAGGGCAGTCCCTTTTCACTGAGGCGTGAGATGAAGCGGCTAAGAGCCGCAAGGCAGCCCATGCACCCCCTTCAGATCCTTGATAGCCCCCATGCTGGTCACCGCAGTCACCTTCTTCGGGTTGGGCTCGATGCCGCGCTTGGAGACGATGAACCCTCGGAGCATGCCTCGGGGCACCCCGAAGACGCACTTCTCGGGGTTGAGTTTGACGCTCTTGGCCTTAAGACACCGAAAGGCGATCTGAAGGTCAGTGATGAGGTCGTCGGCTTTCTTAGTCTTGACCATTATGTCGTCTACGTAGGCCTCTACGGTCTCTCCGATGTGATCTCCAAAGACGCCGAGCATGCATCGTTGGTACGTAGCCCCGGCGTTTCTGAGTCCGAAGGGCATTGTCACGTAGCAATATATGCCAAAAGGAGTGATGAAGGAGGTCGCGAGCTGGTCAGACTCCTTCATCTTGATTTGGTGGTAACCAGAGTAGGCATCAAGAAAAGACAAGAGTTTACACCCCGAGGTGGAGTCAACAATCTGATCGATACGTGGCAGAGGAAAGGGGACCTTTGGACATGCTTTATTTAAGCTTGTGTAGTCTACACACATCCTCCACTTCCCACTTTTCTTCCTAACCAGTACAGGATTAGACAACCACTCAGGATGGAACACCTCCTTGATGAATCCGGCCGCCAAAAGCTTGCTCACTTCCTCACCGATGGCTCTGCGCTTCTCCTCATCGAATCGGCTCAAACGCTGCTTCACCGGCTTGGATCCGGCTTTGATATCAAGGGAGTGCTCAGCGACATCCCTCGAAATGCCTGGCATGTCCGAGGGACTCCACGCAAAGATGTCGATGTTTACACGGAGAAAGTTGACGAGCACAACTTCCTATTTGGGGTCAAGGGAGGTGCAGATCTTTACCGCCTTGCCGGATGGAGAGGCGGGATCCAGCGGGACCTTCTTTACCCCGTCGGACGGCTTGAAAGTACCGGCGTGGCGCTTGGCGTCGAGGGCCTCGGAGACCGCCATGGCCTCGGCGTGCTCGATTGCCTCAACGTCGCAGTTGAACGCGTGCTCGTAGGAGGAGCCGACGGTGATGACGCCGTTGGGGCCTGGCATCTTGAGGAGGAGGTAGGTGTAGTTGGGGACGGCCATGAATTTCGCGTACGCGGGACGTTCGAGGATACCATGATAGGCCCCCCAGAAGTCGACCACGTCGAAGTTGATGACCTCCTTGCGGAAGTTCGACGGCATCCCGAAGAAAACCGAAAGGTCGATCTGCCCGAGGGGCCAGGCACGCTTGCCTGGCACTATGCCTTAAAAAGGAGAGCTGCTGGGCCAAAGCTGTGTGCGCTCAATCCCCAACAGGCTGAGGGTCTCGGAGTAGAGGATGTTGAGGGCGTTGCCGCCGTCCATCAACACCTTGGTGAGCCGCACGTTGCCGTTGATGGGGTCGACCACGAGCGGGTACCGTCCTGGGTTCGGCACGTAGAGCGGGTGGTCGTCGATGTTGAAAGTGATGGCGTCGGTAGACCACGGCAGGTATTGCGGAGTGGTGGGGCGCACCGAGAAGACCTCACGACGCTCACGCTTGATCTGGCGTGGAGTGAGGTTCGTCGGTAGCCCCCCGATGACCATGAAGACGTCATGGATCTCGGGGAACCCCTCGCCTTTGCTCTCTTTCTCCTTCTTCCTCTTGTCCTTGGGCGGGAGTAGCTTCTGGTAGAAACGGCAGGCCAAGTCACACTCCCCCATGGTGTGCTTGACGGGGAACTTGTGGAATGGGCAGGGCTTCTTGAGCATGTCGTCGAACGCACCGGGCCCCGAGGGGCCTCGGGGGGCCTTGCGATCGGCCGCGGCGACAATGTCGTCCTCGGAGTCCTCCTCCTTCTTGCCCTTCTTCCCCTTGCGCCTGTTTCTCTTGTTCTTCTTGGGGTTGCGGGATGCGCCCCCCTCGGCGTCGTCTTCCTTCCGCTTTCCCCTTTTGTTGGTGTTGCGGAAAATCGCCCCCACCGCCTCCTCACCGGAGGCGAAGTTTATCGCCACCTCGAACAGCTCATTGGCGGTGGTGGCCATTTTTCGGCCCAGTTCGTGGACGAGCTCCTTGCAAGTCATGCCGTCAAGAAATGCGCCGATGATGGCGGTGCCGGCCACGTTGGGCAGCTCAGTGCACTTCTTTGAGAAGCGCCGAATGAAGTCTCGGAGCGTCTCGTCAGGCTTCTAGCGGCAGCTGCGGAGATCCCATGAGTTCCCAGGGCGCACGTATGTGCCCTGGAAGTTCCCCACGAAAACTTTGACTAGATCAGTCCAGTCACAGATCGTGTGGGCGGGAAGGTGCTCCAGCCAGGCTCGCGCCGAGTCACCCAGGTGAAGCGAAAGGTTGCGGATGATGAGCCTATCGTCGTCCACGCCGCCTAGCTGGCATGCTAGGTGGTAGTCGTTGAGCCATACCTCGGGGTTCGTTTCTCCCGAGTACTTGGTGAGGTTGGCCGGCTGGCGGAACCAGAAAGGAAACCGGGCGTTGCGGATCTCCCCTTGAAGGCTCGGGGCCCCGGGGATCGGCATCGTCTCGGTCCTTGTCGTTGTCGTGCCTGCCACCTCTGCGCGGCTGGCGGTCGTGTCCAGCCCGTGCTCCGGCTTCTCTCGCGGCGTTGTTGATGACGTTGCGCGCGTCGCCATCGTCGAGGCTGCCGCGGTTGTCCTAGATGCGCTCGCGGACCAGCCTCCATGACAGATCTTGATGGACCGAGGCTTTTCTTCGCGGCGAGGGAGTACCTCGTCCTCCTCGTCCCTCTGTGCCCGATGCCGGGAGGCCGAGCTTTCGGCCTGCTGGACAGCAGCGGTCTCGATGTAGCCCCGCATCTCATCTCGAATCCGTCGCCCCTCTGGGGTGGATGGCTCCGGCATCGCTTGGAGGAGAAGGGCCACCGCTGCGACGTTCTGACTTGCACGCTGGAAGATGTGGGGCGTTCCCCTCCTTCGTCATTGATGATCCTCCGGTTGACGTCGCGGGCGCGTTGTCGGGCGGCGGGGCTCGAGGTTGCGCGCCGCATGGCGCCACACTCGCGCGCCTCTATCTTACGCCGTAGCAGAAAGACGGTCGTGCTCAAGCTTATCCCCGAGCTCCCGGATTTGCTCGATGATGGTGGGCGTCGTGGCCCTCAGGGGTAGCCGCTGGATCGCCGGCTCTCGGGGACCCATGCGCGGGCGGAGTCTGCCGCTCCTGGCCCGTGGGCCGGGACACGCTGGGTCCTGAGGCGTTGCGCCCGGCCGGTGCCAGCCTTGCGGGCGTGCTCGGGTTGCGATCCGGTCGCCGCCGGGCCGCCACCCGTCGCCGCCGCCACCGCTGAGATCGCCGATCTCCACGTGGAAGCACTCGCAGGTCGGGTCGTACATGTCGTCCGGCGAGTCCGAGTCGGGATACCCGAAGGCGCACGCATGCGCCGGCATAAACCCACGGGGCTCCGTGGCCTCCAGGTAGCGACGTATTGTGTGGACATAGCGGGACCCGGAGTAGTCTACTCCTGCCCACCTAGCCCGGTGCTCCTCAAGGTCGGGGTAGGACGCGGCTGGAGCAGACGTGTCCGGATCCTGGGCGAAGCGCAGCTGGTGGCCGGGGAGCTCACCGTAGGCCCCCAAGATGGTGGAGACCAACGTCGCGTACGTGGAGGCGGCGTTGGTGAGGCCGAACGGCGGTGGTGGTGGAGCTGGTCGCGAGGCGTTAGGACGGTCTCCGCCGCCTAACTGCAACGCGGCCAGATCCTCCTCCAGATCCCTGGCGGCGCGACGCGCCTGCCGAGTACGGCGGGCATGTGCGCTACGGCGCCTCCTGCGCCGGGCCCGCGACGGGGCCGTGGGAGCCTCATCGGGAAACTCCTGGGCCCTAGGCGGAAGGAGCTCCATGTCGTACTGGGTGCCCAGCGACACGAACTCGAGATCCCCGAACCGGATCACGGTACCCAGCTCCAGGGGCTACGCTGAAGGAAAGTTGGGGCCGGAACGCCTCTCGACGCCCTCACTTCGCTTGCCGGCCATTCCGAGTTTTGGCGGAAGAGAAGTTTAAAACGCATGTGCCCCTACCTGTGCGCCAACCCGCCGGTGCTAAAACCGGCGGTCCTAGTACCAACTAGTGAATTTGTGGTGCGTGTCCCCAACCCCGGAAGGTGTGCAAGAAGAACACAAGGAAGACTTGTATTTCCCTATACCTAAGTGCTTGTAGGTAGGGTGTACAAGCGAGTGAAGAGAGGGAGCTGGTCCCAAGTCTCGAGAATGATCGTGGCAAGTGCCAGTATCGTTCTCGTGTGTAAGTGCTCAAGGTTGCTTGCCCCCCTGGAAAGGGGCCCGGCCCCCCCTTTTATAGTCGCAAGGGGTGAACAGGGTTTACATAAAGTGCCGGCGTGTGAATGGAAGAGGCCATGAGCGCCTCTCCTTCCTGATCCGAGGCCTCGGAGGCCGCCAGAATGGGCGCCAGTACTGTAGAGCCTGGCCGCAGTTGTGAGTAGTCGCGTCCCCTCATCCTGACGATGGAGAGGACGGCTGTCCCTGTAGAAGTTGATGAAGAAGCCAGGGGAGGCGTATCTGATTCCCGGGCGGCCAGAAGCTTTGACTTCCTCGGTTCCGAGGCTCGGAGGGCCTCGGAGCCTCGCCGCCGCTGAGGCGGTTGGCACAGGATAGAGCCGCCATTGGGGCGATCGCCGCCCATCCCGGGCTCAGAAAACCCCGGGGGAACTGTTGTTTGACCAGCGTCCCTGCCGACCTGACTCCCGTACGGAGGATGACACTGGATGACGGCCCTTGGCGTGGCGGCCGTCGTCTAGGAGCTTCGGTGACTTAACCTGTCAGAAAGGTTAGACAAAGCACTGTCTCACAGTGGCAGGCGTGGCCTCCTCTGTGGAGGATAACGTAATCATGAGCGTGGGAGAGGGTTGTGACTGGACGGCTCTTATCCCCTGCCAAGGGATAACGTCAGTCTGACGGAAATTGTGGGAAGGCGGGCGGCAGATATACGTCAAGTCAGAGGTCTGGTTTGACCAGGAAGTGCGGCGCGCCCCGTCCGAGGCCTAGACACGGGGCTCGGGCGGGACGGAAAAGTGGGTGCTCGTCCGAGGCGCCTCGAGTAGAGCGCCGGGCGAGACGGAAAGTCATCGCCCGTCCGAGGCCTCAGCGGGGGGGGGCTCGAACGGGACGGAAAGTTAGCGCTCGTCCGAGGCCTCAGCGGGGGGCTTGGACGGGACGGAATGTTAGCGCTTCGTCCGAGGCCTCGGCGGGGAGGCTTGATGGTGAGTAGCAGGCCGTCTTTGGGCCTTGGCAGGCCGCATTTTGTTATCGTGTGTCTTGGCTTACGTTCGTTAGGTCTGATTGTTTGGAGGGCCCTAGTTTTGGTACCCGACAAGAAAAAAGAAAGAGAAAACATCCATGCATGATCTATAATTTTTCTTTTTTGCGAATAATGCATTATCTATAATTATTGGACTAATTCTCGTGTCTGAGAATTACGTGCGCACTCGGATTGCCTTATTTTTCATTTTCCTTGTTTTAGCAGAAGCAGCATCACTATTCAAGAAAAGTACCAATAATGGGGAAAAATATATACCCACGAGTGTCTACCCCACATAGAGTCAACAATATTTTCGTACTTATAGAAAAAGAAAGTCGTTTGGACAGTAACACAGTCTCCAAAGTATAACTTTGACTTCATATTTTTATAAAAATATTCATCACAAAGTGATATATTTATACTTTTATGAAAATATTTTTTAAGACAAATCTATTTATATGGTTTTATATTTTCAAATTTATGATTTACGTTCCTAATGTTTGACTCAAATCTTGTCAAAAACGACTTTCTTTTTCTATACCGAGCGCTGGACAAAGATTCTCCTTTGTGAAGGATCTACTATCCTATCTGAATGGTACTGTAGCCCAGAATTTCCATGTTGACCAACACAGCGCGTAGCAAATGTGTGCCTAAAACGGCATGTTGACCAATAAAAAAATGTAATAAATAAAATTAACAAAGAGACAAAAGCGTAGTAGTCTCCACTCTCCACTCTACTAAAGAAAGGTAGTAGTACTCCTTTTTCTTTTCCTGTCTCTCCATGATGACCTTTGAGCTTTTGAACAACGTTGTGCTTCCAGAAACTGATGAGATGATGATACTCCCTCCGCCCCAAAAAAAAAAAACGTTCTCACTTCCCGAGAAACAAATGTCGGTAATTTTTATAGTATTATCAAAAAGATTTTTAGATCTAGTTTTTTAACAAATTTATTTAGAGATATAAATATTATACATATTTTTTATAAATTAAATTAAACTTGTAGCACGAACACCTAAAACGTCATTCTTTTTTGGAACGGAGTCAGTAGAGATCAAGAAAATTCTCCGAATCTGCCGGTGATTGCAAAAATCTGTTAGAAACATGTGGACACTTTTGCACGATCACATCCATCGTACGACAACGCTGACATTTGATAGCTGGGCGCCTGGACATGGACTGGACGTCTGGGCGACAGTCCACATACGGTGACGACCAGTGATAGGAACGTTTTTCCTTTTTTTTCCTGAGCTAATAAACAGATAAGAACGTTTGACGAAAGTCATCAAGGAGCGCAAAGGGAATCACCGGGTCAAGGCATATAAAAAGAAAAGTTTTGCTTGCCGGTTGGAGCAGTTGTATGCTGATCAATTGCCTCTCTCGCGTGGAACCATAAAAGGAATACGACGCGTCCGTCGCCTATAGATTCATGGATGGACCTAGTGATCTCACGAAGGGCGTGATCTAGTAGTTTGAGTGTAGTTATAGGTTTGCTTATGTACGCGTGGTGTGAATATGGTGTGCGTGTGTAGGGTTGGTGTGAGTTGTACATGACCAGATACTGCAGCTGTACCCAGATGAGAGACATTCAAAAATGGCCCTGTTTGCTACAGTTTTATTTAAAGGCTGCAGCAGTGGCTGTGGTGTGGCTGCAAACACAAAAAATTAATGTCAGGTAGCTACCATATCAAACCGTCGCTACCAAACAATTGAAGCTGCAACCAGCGAGTTACTATCAAGTTCGAGACTCCTTTTTCAGTTGTAGTTTATGTAGCACGCTTTTTTCTATGCAGGTAAATTGTCATGAATGGTGATTCAAACCTAAATTATTTCCATAGTCCACATTCCACAAAAGAATGCAACTATATAATGCATGTAATTCAAACTAGTTTAACTTTAAGCAAATATATAGTCTATAATATTAGTACTGATGTCTCGAAAATGAGAAATGTATTCTTAGACTAAGGGTGTACTACTTGTCAGTGCTGTATTCTAAGTAGTTGCAGAGTTCTACTCCATTCGTCCTAAAAAAACTATTGTTTTGAGTTTTCGTGCCACAAGTTTGACTCGATTTATAGAAAATACGTGCAATATTTATGTCTCTAAATAAATTTGTTAAAAAACTAGATTTAAAGATCTTTCTGATAATAAATATTAATGCTTTTTAAAATATATTTAGTTAAAGTTACTTTTTAGAAAACGAAAACGATAATTATTTTGGGATGGAGGTAGTGTGGCTAGAAAACACATCATACATGAAGAGTTGCATCTGGTAGAAGGCGGCAACGTGGCATCGTGTTCATTCGCAAACCAGTCGCTCTCAGTTTGCATCAGATTGCCCATCAATTTGCAGAGCTGTTACCCACTATAATCAGTCGACAAAGTTCCAGCAGCATGGAGAGAGAAATTCTTGTTGTACCCCGGGGAAATGTGGGTCGTGGGCCTGACGACGTGGACTCAGACAAAGGAAGGAAGTGGCGCCAATTTTCTCAGCCACACGCCACAATGGATAAAATAAAGTTCCTTGGTCCCATTTCACAAGCGCGTTCGTGATTCACAAATAAATAAAGCTAGTAGGAATGCCCCACGCGTTGCTACGGATTTATAGTAGAAATATAAAAAAGTTAGACTAAGGATTAAAAGATATATATGCATAGATGCAATGTTTGCAAAAAAAACGAAATATATTCATATAGGATCTTGTTTTGAAGAGTTTATTGGAGAAACATCATGATGCAATTGGATTTTAATTACGATACTTGGTTTAGGTTCTAAGACTTTTTTTCTATTTCAAAAGAAATAGCTAGTGGGAGATAAATGAGGCTTAGTGGGCGTAACTAATTTGATGATGTCACATGACATCACTTTTCGCGATTGGACCAATCAGAGACAAGAGAATTAGCTTGAAGGGTTTAGGTTTATAGGAGTTATACATTCCCAAGCGTCGTCTACTGTTTGGCACTTGGTTTGGGAATTTGAGACTTACTAGAATTCAGGGAGCATCCGCGCATGCATGCACTGCATCATGCCAAGCTCTTGGCAGCCTTGGGCCCTTGGCACAAACATATTTGTGGCGGACACATATCGCCTTGCACTTCCATGCATGCGTCACACCATGCCCACTTGTCCTCCACTTATTTCGTACGAGCGAGCGCGATCTTTGCAGAGCTGTTATAAAATACTACTAGTAGTACGCACTACGCAGTTCCATCATTCAACGAGGTCTGCCAGCATGCATGGAGAAAGAAATTCTCTTTGTATCCTCTCCAGCCGTGAGGATCGATCTATGGTTGATAAGTACCGCTTTTACCAATATCATACCATACGTTGTTCGTTGCAATGTTACGTGATGAAAGGTGGTTACGCTAGTCACTGTCTAAAAAAAGGTGATTAGGCTAGTGGGATTGAAAAATAAACCGATACATAAAATAAACAAGCACTCCAGCGTTGATTCTTGAAGCCTGCACGTACGCACGATGCATCTGAAGTTCGGTCCCTGCGCCTCAGGACTCAGATTCTTGTTGTCGAGCAGCAGTAGTTATCTATCTCATGTGGCCACCACGTACTTGTCATCCACGGCATCCGACCCCACGGCCCTACCAAAATCACGCAAACAAGCACACGTCGATGAAGAGAACTTGAATTTTGATTCTGCAATGGCCTTGACGTACGCAGTAGCCTTGATGATTGAAAAAGTCACAATGAGACTGTTAGTGTTAAATGAGGGAATTAGACTCTAGTGAACTCAAAACATTATCTCACAAGATAGCACACAAATTAACCCGGGGGAAATGTGGGTTGTGGGGCCAAGGCGTCGACTCTCAGACAATAAGGTAGAAGAAACTTTTTTTTCTTTTTCTAGAACACGACTTCACGTGTATTTTATTAAGGAGAAAATAACGAGTTCAAAATACAATAAGACGCAAGGCGAGCTGTCTCAGTCAATAAACGTGAAGAGAGCGAGATAGCAGGGCAGGGAAACAGCTAAGCGACTACAGTAGGGGGGGGGCGTTTAGCTAACAACTATGCCGAAGGAGCCGACGCCACGAACACCGAGAGCGCAGAGAAGCCAGCTGGCTTGGTCCGCCTCCTCAAGGACCAAGCCTGCTAGCAGGGGCACGGAGCTGGACCTGCGTTCGAAAACCCGAGAGTTCCGCTCCTTCCATAGCGACCAGGAGAGTAGGAGGAGAACCGCAGAGTCAAAGCCCCTCCGTAGCACAGCCGGCACCAGACTCCTATTGTCCATCCACCATGCCGCGAGCTCAGCTCCACTCTGCGGAGCGATGCTGTCCCACCCCAGGGGGTACAGAAAACAATGCCAAAGCTCCCTCGAGAAGGCACAGGAAGCGAGCAGGTGATCAACAGTCTCCACCTCCTGCCACAGAGTGCACAATCCGCAGAATCCTAGAGGCCATGCCTCATCCGACGCTCAGCAGTTCAGATGCGACCGTGCAAAGCCAGCCAAAAGAATAACTTGACCTTGGGGGGCGCCGACGCCTTCCACAGCTCCTTCACCCCTAACATAGAGGCCAATCCGACAAAGAAGGAGCGATAGGCCGAGGCGGCAGAGTATGCACCGTCGTTCGTCCAACGCCAGACGAAGCGGTCGCACTCCAAAGGTCGCAACTGGACATTCTCAAGTTTGTTCCAAAGCTCGACATAATCACAGAGTACAGGGGCCGTGCAGGCACCAACGATATGACGCACCCATCGTCGATCGGACAGTGCTTCCCTCACGGGGACCGAGTGGAAACGTCGGCCGATGGCGTTGAAGAGATGGGGCGCGAAGGTAGAAATGCGACCGTCAGGCAGCCAGGAATCGGTCCAGAATTTGGCGGACGAACCATCACCGAGTTCAACCCGAACTGAAACGTAGCGGTTACCAGCTTCTCGGACTTGTGCGGCAGCTTGGACCAGGCCAGCGCGTTAGCAGCCCTCCGCTGCCATTCCCAACGAATAAGGCAGAAGAAACTGGCACGAATTTTCTCAGCCACACACGCCACATTACATCAATGGTAGGTCCTGATAAATAAATTAAGGCCATTATGAAGGCTATTTAATAGTTAATTAGTTGATCCCGTTTAGTTGTAGGGGTTACTAAGGACTACATGGGCATGTGCTATTTTTTAATGTAGTAGCCTCAAGAATCCTCTCTCAATAGACTATTTTTTGTCTACTAAATAGTCAGTAGCTCCTATATATTTGGTTTATTTAGAGCTGTTTAGGGCTACTAGGTAGTTAGTAGCTCCTCACCACTTAAAACCAAATAGGGCCTCAGCTCACGAGCGTGAAGCGTAGCTTTTACATGACCCTTTGTTTATACTTTGGTTTGGGATTTAGGAGTAGAATCCAATGGGTGCATGTGCATACGTGACCCTTTGTTAGATTTTTTTTTTATTTGACGGAAACATCTCACCGCCCGTGTAGCCATGCCTCCTCTTCGCGTTCCCACCTCATCATCTTAATGCAATGGTAAAAGTTTTACCTGTGTCACATTAGAATGTCGAGGGGATGTTGGAGGAGGTGTTCGGATACCAATAAAAAAACTAATTACAGAACTAAGCAAAGATACGACAAGACAAAAATTTTAAGTATAATTAATATGTCATTAGCAAATATTTACTGTAGCACCATATTGTCAAATCATAGACTAATTAGACTTAAAAAGTTCATCTCGCAAAATAGTCGTAAATCTAAGTAAATATTTATTTTTTTAGTCTACATTTAATACTCTATGTATGTGTGATAAGATTCGATAGGACAAATGCAAAACTTTTGTCGAAGAATCCAAACACCCCTCGCTGCACCTCTCTCTCTCTCTGTGTGACTGACAGGTAACAATAAGAATAAGAATCAGACTGTGCTCCAAAGTCAAATGAGCCAACAAGCATTTGCGCCCGCGCCGCACCCCCCCCCCCCACCCCCACACCCACACCAAAAAAGGTGATCCTGGCCACCTGCCCATTAACTAAGTGTGGCCATTAACTAAGTGGAAAGTGAATCAGACTACATTCATAGTTTAGGGGCTAAGCTAGACTATAAAATAGTTCCTCCATTCTAAATCGTGAGACATTTGACTTTTTTTGGCACTAATTTTAATCACTCATCTTATTTAAAAAATATAAAATATCACATATTTTGTTGTGGCTTGCTTTAGCAATAAAATTTCTTCAAGAATAACTTAAATTTGACTATTTTTTCATAAATTTTTTGAATAAGATGAATGGTCAAAGTTAGAGTAAAAAAGTCAAACATCTTATAATTTGGGATAGAGGAAGTATTTTAATACAGAATTTCACCAATATATGTAATTAATATGATCAGTGATGTTATAATTAATTAATTTCACCACTATATATCATTAGTAATATTGAAATGATTATGGTGTTATGCTTTAAAATACATTAAATGGTGTGTATTAGTAATGCTCCCTCCATTATAAATTGCAAGTTGTTCTAGTTTTTCTAGATTAAGTAAACTTTTTTATGTATAGAGGGATAACAACTTATAATTCCGAATAGAGGGACTAATAAAGTAATATCATTTGCATTTGTAATTTGTCACAGCTTTAAGTTTTAGATGGTTTTCACACATCAATTGTTCTGCATAGATATAATACTTTAAGGTATTTTTTACTTTTCGGCAGAACAACTTATAACTCCGAATAGAGGGACTAATAAAGTAAGGTAATATCATTTGCATTTGTAATTTGTCACAGCTTTAAGTTTTAGATGGTTTTCACGCGTTAATTGTTCTTCATATCGTAGATACAATAATCTAAGATATTCCAGTTTTCGAGGTACAAATTTTAAATTAGCGAGTGCGGGCAATTTGGATTTTCGGCCATAAACGTGCGAGTTCGGTACCGTTGAGCCGGGCCCAAGGCCAAGTTAGACACACTAGCGAGTGAGTCAGCGACGGCGACACGGGCGGCGCGTACGCGTCCGACCTCGTTTTTGCCGCAAGAATCCGATCTCCGCTGCTCTGGGCGCACGGCACACGACGGGAAATGTCAAAATGGTGGCCCCCTATCGCGATCGTTGTCGTTGTGGGCTGTGGCGTGGCGTCCGGCCGGTGGCGCTGCTGCCTGCTGGAAAGTTGGGGGAGTCGGCGACGCCGGGACGGGCGCGAGACCGACCGGGGACCTATGGAATGGGCACCGCGGGTCCGCGGTTTCGAGGGAATTTCCCTCTCAGCAGCGTGGATTGGGTTTCGCAGGCATTTCCGTCTCGGCACAGACGGAGTAGGAATAGGTACAGCGCAGGAATTAGCCTGCTATAACCAGCCCGTTTATAAAACGGCGCTCCCGCCCCCGCTTGCAAAATCACATACTGCACGTCCTGCCTCCAAGTCTCTGCAGTTTGGTTAGCCATTCTCACATACTGCACGCCCTCAATTGATTTCGCCTAATTTCTTACGGCTATTGCAGCAGAAAGCGTAGCAGGATCCCCCTGTGTCCTGCTGCTCAATTCCAGGTACATATACATATTATAATACGTACATGCATATCAGAACCTCTTCTTCCCCGTTTCTTCCTTTTGATTGATCGGTCTGCTACGCAGGTTCTGAAGGTTTTTTTTAACTTCAGAAAGAACTTGCTGAAAATCACAGGCTTTCCTCCTTGATCTACCGTTCTGAGTTGCGCGCACCTTCTCGGATATCTGTTGGATAGTGTCAACAAATTCCAGCTGCTTGCTCAGTTGGTCACATCTAGTCATACACCATAACTAATTACTCTGGTGTTTAGCTTGCACTTTTTCGGATCATATCTTGCTCTGGGACAACAACTCTGAAAACAAGCAGTCAAACACAATGGTTTCTCTCTTGTTGGATGCGGCCGTGTTTCTGCTCTGCTTCGCCCTCGCCGGCCTCCACGCCCTTGATTACCTTGTGGCCGTCTCCACGCGCAACCCGGCCGGCGCCTTCACGCTCCTTGCCCTTCCTACCGCCTACTTTACGGCCATGATTCTTGTTTACCTCCAAATCGCGCCGGCGCCGCTGGTGTCGCCCGTTGCTTTGAGGCTGCTCGCCTCCATGGCATGTGCCCTGCTTCTCATTGCTGCCATCATCATGCCGCTCGCACCTTGGCTGTGAGCGCTCTGCCAAGCTCGCCCTGAATCGTTCGATATATACCGTGAATCTGTGGTGTGGTACAGTACTTGTGTGTTGTGAGATCTCTGTGCAATAAGGTGCCGGGTAATGGCGTGGGAACCCAAGCTGTAGTCCATGTCCATCATCAGTCCATCATGCGAACACGAGGTCTTTGCTCTGAGCCTCTGGCTGAGATGTGGAGACTTCTGATTGCTGCTGCTTGTGGTTGTGGTGAGCCACCGTCTTCCTGGTTCAGTCCTCTCCTCGTGCATGGTTTGGGTGTGAAAGAAGATGAAAACTAAGCATCTGTGATCGAGTCAACTCGATGGATCTGTTCGATCACAGATGCATGTACTATGTGCCAATTGTGTTGCTATTTATGTATTCCTCATGTGTGTAAAATTTACTTGTGTTTACAGTCGTACTGTGCTCAAATGTTGAATTTGTCTTTAGGCCTCTTGATTCTTGCCACAAAATTAAAGAAACCCCAGAGAATAATCCCCGCACAGCACAACTTAATACTATGTAACTGTGCATTCTCACTGGGGAAGGAAAAAGATTGTTTCTAGCCTCAAATGGCTGGAAAAAAAAAAAACAAGGGAAGGGAAAATGGTATGCTCTTTCCTTATTTCTTTCTTATCGACGAAGCTAAGCATCTTTGCGTGGCCCACTGGAGTTGAACGATGGTTCCTATGATGTTAAAATCACGGTAGTTGTTACTGGCATGTGGGTCCTTGATCCAATGGGCCCACGTGTAAGTGGCAAAGTCGCGGTGCCCTCAACGCGACATGGACAACCCAACCCAAGTATTTTGTTGTCAAAAGAGGGAAAAAAAAGTGCCAAGTATTTCACATGAAAAAGAACCTCCTAACTACTTTTAGATTCTGCAGTTTGCAGTTCCTAAGCAACGATTTGGGCTAAAGTTCGGCCAAACAGGATTAAACATGGCTTGGAAAAAAAGAATATAATAAAAGTAATTTGCACTTTGTCAATAAGAATACATTTCATATATATAATAAGTTGCCCAACTTCTGATATAATTACTTGAGAATAAGGCTATACTTTAATGACTATTAATATCAACAGCAGAAGAGTCAAATTACTCCATACTAGGCCACATATATAGCAGCCGCCGCATGGCGGCCAGACAGTCAAATTCAAGTCCGGCTATGGAAGAATGCTTCTAGATGCAAAACCAAGCATAACTCTGGTTTTGTTGTCACCTTCGTGGGTGTTGAGGTTCTCTTTTGTTTGTAATTGGCTCTTTCTCTATTAATATATGCCCGGCATGACTTTTAGGGGTAAAAAAAATAAAAAAGAACCAAGCATAACTCACCTTCTGTAAATCAAACAGAGCATGCACCTGAGAGTAGATCTCTAGTACAACTTTGATGTGGTACTTGGCGACTTCTTCGTTCCTTTTGGCGCAGCCGGCAGCCCTGAACAGTCACCTTCCATGTCGATCCAGTATATTGCAAGCAGCACGTACACCACGACAGTCATCAGCCAGTTTATAAGTCCTGCCAAAAAGGATCAATCGCCTTGTTGCATACTTAGCCGCCGAAACACGATCTTTTTTGCTGTATGCCTGCCAGTTGATCACCCCGTAGTAGTCCAGAATCCCCAGTGCTTCCCTGTTGTACTCCGCGGTTGCTCACTTGCTCTGGCCATTGTAAACCTCCTGGCCCTAGAACTGAAAGAAGCAAGCTGCTCATGACGAACTGCTTGGATGCTCTACTTGGCTGTCTTTCCAATGCTCCCGATGAGGCAACTGCCATGAACGGGACTAACCCATCCCATTCGCGAATGCGATCCTCATTAGCTTCTTCTTGCCTGTAACTAACTTGATGATACTTAAACTTGGAACTATGGAATGGAAGACAGGAAGTCCATCCATCGGCTAAAACGAGACGGAGCCCTCGAAGTTGGCCCAAGTGCGTGTGTGCGCTCCCTGCACTATCCTGTGTGTGTATATATATAGACGCCCAGGTAAAGTGAAGGTTGTCACCTCTGGGAAGGTTGTCACCTCTGGGCACGAAAAGGACAGGTTGGAATTAATAATCGTCGACAAGCCAAGCAGGCCGGAGAGACTTTTGCTGCCTTTCCTGAAGATTAAGGTTCCACGTCAACACTGGAAATTTCCAGGAAGCTTCGCCGGGCTGATTTTCTACTGCTGAGGAAACTTCCTCGAAGCTGCCTACGGATGGCGACCGGAGTGGGGGAGAGCGACGCCGAACGGGGAGAGCAATCGGAGCGAAGTTTCGTGGAAGCTCTCTCTGAGTGTCGCTGGATGCCGCACGTCCACATCTACCTAGTTTTCATTCCGGCAATGATCTTCCTCCATCTGATGATGGTGAAACTGGTCCAAAAAGATTCGTAAAAAATTAAAAAAAAAAAAAGCTGATCCAAATGCGAGGTCAATCGGCTTCGAATTATTCTGGTTGGTTCAGAGTTCAAACATGAACACTGCACTGAATCCTGACGATGTGCGGAGCTGTCCTCGTGAGGTCCCTGTCCACCTACAAATACATTATAATTTATATGGTTTGTTGGGGGTTGAGGCAGAATTTAAATAAACACTAATCTACGTGGTCTGAGGCAAGGGATTGAGGTGTCGGCCCAACGTCACGAGAGATACACCATAATTACTCCGATGTTTAGATTGCTCTGTTCAGATTAAATTCTTTGGCCCGAGTATCTGATTCATTTCTGCCTCTACGACAACCCTGAAACAAGCAATCAAACACAATGATTTCCTTTTTGTTGAAAGCGACTTATCAATTGTTGGAATAGTGTTTTTGTCTAAAAAAATCAGTCTTTTTAGCTTATCAGCTAACTTACAAGTCCTACTGAATAGGTGGTGTCGACGTAGGTGGCATCTGTGTCGCCCATTGCTTTGAAGTTGTTCACCGCCATGGCATGTGCCCTGCTTTCTCCTTGCGGCTGCCATCATCATGGCGCTCGCGCCATGGCTGTTCAGAAGTATGTGGGCACTTTTGACATGCCAAGCTGCGGGAAGAAATCGTTTCATTTGGAGAGGGAATTTAGTATGTTCATTCAATTTATGAGTGAATCCAGTATATATATGCTGTGATGCGGTACAGTACTTTGTGTGTTGTGAGATCTCTGTGTAATAGAGGTGCGTCGGACGACGTATGGGGCCAATTTAACCAGCGGATTAGGAGAACCAATAATAATTCTTTGCTTACCAACCTACTATCTTACTATTACTAATTAGAGGCCCCAACGGAGGCCCCACGTTGATTCTCACCATATGCGCTAAAAAAAAGATAAATGATAGAAATTCTCACGTTAATCAGAAACATCCGGCCATCAAATCAAAAGTATGTAGCAACCAATGACCATTGGATCTATTTTATTAATCTAGATAAAAAATTCCCCACCTCTGCCACTATATAGATTAAAAAATAGTCAAAATATATCTTTTTTAAAGAAAACCCCGAGTCTGCCGTTACGAAGAAATCTCATCCAAACCGAGCACCGGTAACTATACCATATATATACCGACGTCATATAGTCAATATATTCTACGTCTATGATTAGTTATTATTAATATATGTTACTGTAACAAAAACAAAAATTCTACTAGACAAAAGATATATCAGAGGCAATCTATCTACGCCAACAAATCCATCGAACCTACGTCCATGCAGTTAATATACTAACAAAAATTCTGGACCCAACAGATAGATATACAAGTTACGAATGTTAAGATATTAAGCCAGGAAAAGAATTGTGGAGAATCTACTCATCGTTTTCAATATTCGGGCAGGGCATGGTCGTCGTGAAGCGGTTGCGGCGAGCAGTTCATCGGCGGCGGCGAAGGGCTGCAAAGTTTGAGTGGCCATTGTGTGTCGCCGACAGGATGGGACGCGGCACACGGCACACGGCACACGGCAGTACGGCGTGGCATCGGCATCGCTTCTTCTCAGGGCAACACCCTGTCCGCGGGCCGCTGTTGGCAATCGCTTCTCCAGCCGGCGTAGCTCTTCGTGTCCTAGCGGCAGCGACGATGACTCCGTTGACTCTGCCGCTGCCGCGCACTGCCACCAAGACAACGACGACGCAGATGCACCGGGGGGTATTGTTGGCGTCGCCAGAAGCCGATCTGCAATGACCGGACCGGGTGCGTGTCCTGGTTCAAGGCGGCAGGACGCCACCGCGCAGGGGAGTCCAATGAGTTCACGTTCGACCACGACAAGACCTTGAGCGTGTACAACCTAGCACTAGCAGCAAGAAAGGTAAGGCAGATGGCTTCACGTCACCCTCCACAATTGGTGAGAAAACTAATCTGATCATTATTATTTTCGGTTTTACACAACAGCATGCATAGGTTGGTGTCACAATTTTAGTCGAGAAATGTTAGGCGCAACAGCCATAGATCGAGATGGAATATCCAGATGATCGAGCACTGCGATACGAATGGGTAGCGCACATATGTATGTCTAAGAGAAGAAGGAGGTCATTCACACATTCATACTCAACAACTACGTGCAAGACAGACGGCCACGTAGACCGTCGGTGCCATGACGTCCGGCGTCCACAACATCACCAGTGTCTCGGCAGACTAAAGGTGTGGCCATCTTACTAGATCCCATAATTACAATTTAATGTTTTCTCTGAGTACTTATCTTATACTATTTTCGTATGGTCAGTAAAACTTTAGGTAAGATTAGGTTAGGGAAAGAATTGTAAAAAAAATAAAAGCAATAGTATTGGATTACCTGGAACAAATAAGTCTTGATATAATTTTGACCTTTTCTTATAATTTTTATTCACCTTTAATAATAACTTTATTACATCATGATGCTGAAAAATTAAGAGGTCATGATCCATGGAGCTATCTCTGTTCGTTTGGCTTTTTAGTTGGCTTATCAGCCATTTTAAATCACCCGTTTCAGCTTATTAGCCGGCTCATAAGTATATATGAAAAAACTCAAACTTCCACAATTATAAAAGATAACAAACTGGTCCATAATATTTTTTTTGTAAATTATCCACCTCTATCATTAAGAAAAATAATGTTTTAACCCCCTAGTTTGCATTTGGATCATAGACCATGGAAATATATATACATTAGAATAAATATTTATATTATAAGCTTATCAAGCTTGAAAAAATATCCTTTCTAAGTTATATAATAATGACACTTACACTTCATTTTAAGTTATACTAATATTCATGATAATAAATTTTGCAAGTCATTACCTGCAAAAAGGTTTAAACAATTTGATTGGAACATTAGATATTATTATTAGCAATTTAATTCCAAGAATTATTTATTTAATAAAATGATAATATAATATTATAAATTCAACATCTTGGTGTGATCGTGCATGCTTGAACAGTTATTTATGCCACAAGAACTAACAAGGTAGCCTATAACTTAGAACGTTCTTATAAAATTAAAAAAAAAAACATAAGTGATACATTAATCATTAGAATTTAAAATTAACATGTAATTAAAATCTAAAAGTAAAAATATAGATTTTAGTGATATCACATAAAGTTGTAACAGTTGTACTTTAAGTTTATGTTTCAACTAAACGTGTTCATGTAGAAAATATATTTACCCTAAAAATTATTACTCATAAAACCGCTAAGATAGATCCTAAAATTCTTACATAAAACATTTTGCCATAAATTCATCCCATTGTAAAGAATATATACTCATTGTATCTTAGCAATTAATAAGCTCAAAATTTTGGGGAAAAAAATCAAAATTTAGGTTCATAGTCGTCAAAATATAGACTACAACCAAGCCATCATAGTTTAAACAAATATTTGAACTAAATGTATACTAGAGATAAAAAAGAGGTGCTATGTAAAAAAACTGATAGATATAGATAAAAAGTACATTTTTCAAAAATATAGACTACAGAGTACCTATATTATAGCCATTGTTTTAGAACATTAGGTGAAGAGAAAAAAATAATAATATAAGTAATATTTATTAATTATTGTCTTCTAAGATTCTAACCCGTGCTATGCATGGGTTGATGGACTAGTAAATATAATTAATAAAGAATCTAATGATATTTAGTTGATACAATAAAAGTTATTATATAATATGATCAAACTTGAAAAACTTTGACTCTAAAAGATGCTTAGAATGACTTATAATTTAGAATGGAGGAAATACTTTAGAACGGATAAAGTATTTAGGAATAGGGACAATACTATACCTGTATCGAAGCATCGTATCCCTGGTGTACCAAACTTCTTAGAAATAAATTTTCCCTTGAAATTAAATATATTCCCTTGATCGAGCCCAGACCAGTCGGTTCCATATCGTCGATAACGAGCTCAGTGCACCCCGGGCCGTTCCCTGTGTACACGATGACACTGATTGTTCCATGACCATCACTCCATAGACGCTCCACAGCTGAGAGACCTGTTGATTGACCATCGCTTCGATCCAGAGTCCTCGATATTGCACGCTAGCTGATCGCTGCTCCTGCCTTTGCACGGGTAGAATATATATATGATCGATGCAAACGACGACGAGTCGTCTTTGATGGTCTTGCTGTCCAACAACGCTTCCCATGAGCTGAAATGGGCGCGATCCTGGATGGATGCAGACTCCATGGCCGTGGTGTACCTGCCGTAGCTGGAGTTGATGGCACGCATGCATGTTCTACTAGCGCCATGGACAACTTGTGTTGAGCAATTGCTTGCGCCTGGCTGGCTGTGTGCGTCAACCGGGAGGCCATGCTTGGTTTATATAGAGCGCCAACCGTACCCATCGAGCCAACAGACACCTAACACCCACAAAAAAGAAACGTATGGAAGGGAGAGAGAAAAACGGCCGAATCAGCGCGGTCGATGTGTCTCCGTGACCCTAACCCACCAAGATCCAACGACCGAAATTCAGGGAAGCATTCGTGAGCCGTGACGCTGGCCGGCAAGTATCGCTTTCGAAATGCTTTGTTAAATTTTCTGACGAAATTTCCTGGAACCTGCTCGGAGCAATGGCGGAATTACGCCGTCGGAGCTCTGCCCGAGTGTTTCCGTGCTTGAATGGATATGATTGATATCTTGTTCAGATCGAAAGTTTCTTCAACCGGAACTCTTGTAGTATTTTCGTTTGTATTTGACAAATATTGTTCAATCGTAGCCCAACTAGACTTAAAAGATTCGTCTCGTGATTTACAACTAAACTGTGTAATTAGTTTTTTTTACTTACATTTAATGTTCCATATATACGGATACAAATTGATATAACGGAGAGAAAGTAAAAAACTTACAACTTACACACGAACTAAACAAGGCCCCAAGCTCGGAGAAAGTCTTTGCTTGAACTTTCTTTCGACGGACACGCACGCTCCCGTCGTTCGTCTCCAGCCGGTGTTTGTTGCCGTGGCCAGCTTTTGACAGCAGTGTCTGCAATTGTGGCAGATCGCGTATACAGAGCAGTTGATATCCAGATCAGGTGCTTCCAAGAATACCTACCACGGAAGATCAATACGGCTGTACTATCCGTTATGCTGCTACAAGTAGTACAGCACTCAGTACAGCAGATAGGAACGTTTTTCCTTTTTTTTATTTCCCTGAGCTAAACAGATAAGAACGTTTGACGAAAATCATCGAGGAGCGGAAAGGGAATCACCACGTCAAGCGTTTAACACCATGCGTTCCACCGTCTAACAGTGTCTTGTGTTAGTGTTCAACCACATCGTTCAGAGCAACTCGTCATGTTGTGATATTGAGCGTGTAAAATCTCCATCTTCTACTTAATGAAACACCTACTATGCACACTTTTAAAAAAACGACAAGGCATATAAAAAGAAAAGTTTTGTTCGTTGGAGCAGTGGATGCTGCTTAAAATGGCCCTGCTTGCTACGGTTCTATTTTAAAGGCTGCAGCACTGGCCGTGGGCCTGTGGTGTGGCGGCAAACGAAAACCTATTACATCCTGTAGGTACTACTATATACTATAATAATCATACCATCGCAGCCAAAGAATTGAAGCTGCAGCCGAGTTTACTATCAAGTTCGACGTCTCCAGTTGTAGTTTATGTAGCACGTTTTTTCTATGCAGGCAAATTGTACATGAACGGTGATTCATCATAACTAAGGTACTCCCTCAGTAAAAAAAAAAGTTAAATTAGTTTAACTTGAACCAAATTTATAGTGTACATATATATACTTTAGGAAAAAATGAGAACGGAGTGAGTACTACCGCACCTGTCAGGGCGCGCTGATTATTAACCGCTACAGGGCTATAGGAAAAACATCATACATGAAGAGCTGCATCTGGTAGAAGGCGGCAACGTGGCATCGCGTTCATAGATAAGCTACTATAGTCGCGGCCTCAGACAAGAAGTGGCGCCAATTTTATCAGCCACACGCCACAGTGGATAAATAAAGTTCATTGGTCCCATTTGACAAGCGCGTTTGTGATTCACAAATAATAAATATACTAGCCAAAACCCCCGCGCGAAGCGCGGGTAAACACTATAAGAGTGATTGGTGATAGGTGTGTAATTGATTATGTTCAGATGTAGTCACATAGAAGCATAAAAAGTTTGGTATATGACCATTCAATAATAGTTTTGAAAACGTGGAGGACAATGAACCATGTATGCGCACATATTAGAGAAAAAGTATGTTCTTTACACATAGGAGCAGCATTTCGATAGTAGAAATTGCTGGCCTTGTGAATGGTAAATGTTGATGGCTGGGGAATATTAATATTACATGTTAACTGACAAAAAAGGCAAATGGCTCTGTTTTGTTCTCTTGACTGAAGGACGACTGCTTCCTATGTAGGTACCAAAAAGCAGGTAAAAAAGAAAATATATGGGAAAAATGATTTGATGTTAAAAACAACCTTATACTAACAAAAATAGTTATGGATCATGTGATGAAAAATTTTGGAAGGAAAATTTATTACCTTATATGATCTAAAGAGCAAAAGGGGTTTGTAGAAGGGGAACAAAACTTTCACCCCATAGCAATGCTCCATCAGTTTCAGTTTCAGTGCGTTGACAAATTTGTTTGGGAGAACCTGCATGGAACATGCTCTCGTTGTACATTAATCACTGAACTTGAGTGACAATTGAAGATTTTTTTTGCTGAAAGAATATCAGTAATAGTGACTACATGCTGTGCCATCAATGTCTTAGAAACATCCATTGTGTTTTCAATGTTTTGTAGATTGAAAGGGTGGTGGGCTTCATTATTGTTGAAAGAGAACATTATTGATGTGAACCCACTGGCATATGGAAACATAACGATCCTGTGGCCTCCCTGGACATGTGAAAAGTACAGGAAGGGGGAAAAATTACTTTACCATGGAATTCCCAACTTATTTTGGGATCAATGTTGTTGGCTGAACCTTGGACTCGTACAGGTTCTTTGCAACTTGCTAAGACGCCTGTGTAACACAGCTTAATATTCATGAGCTGCAGATGGTTATGCCCACATATATTAGGGAGAATTCAAACATATCAACTCAAACAGTTGAATTCAAACAGATCAACTGAAATAATTGAGGCCAATATGCAGATAGTTTTAATTTATATTTTGATAACTCAGTATGTGTACGAATGGTTTTAGTTTATAGTTTTGGTAAATCAGTAAGGTTGCAGTGCAGTAAAGGGATCACTATATTAAGCACAGGTGATGGAAAACAAATGCAGTGGCACCGTGAATTACCATTGGTAGCAGGGTATGGTGAAGTGAAGTATAGCCTATACATGCAAATGGCTTAGAACAGCTAATTGTAGTAAAGAAATCAAACAAAAACATAATAAAAGGGCGTAACTAAAATTTGCGAGCATGATGATGAAAGTAAGCCGGAATCAATATGATGTTACTCTGCTCACTCTAGTTTACTCGTAGGGGCAGACTGAAGTTACTTAACCAAGACAATTAAAGAGGTGGTCAGGATCAGCATATTGAAAATTTGAAATGCAGTATAGGTTAAAATAAGGCCCATCTGCACATAATATTCAGATTTTAAGTGGACCAAAACCACTGAAAAAGAGAACCAACAATCAAGTAAAGAAGAGGACAGAAACCTGGCCTTTAGTGGTAAATGGAGGTCCTATTTCTTGGCCATGAATTGGATCCAGGGGATATGCTCTTGCCCGTGGTCGCTCCCCAACCATTGGCAGGTTGCAGCGCAGGTGAGCAGCGGACGGGAGCAGCGGAAGGGAATTTTGGGGGCACTTGAACCTGCAAAGAAGCATAATATGAATAAACAAAACGTCATGTTAATAAGAGGATGCACACCGAAGCAAAATATGAAGTAGCAGGCATCCGAACATTCATACTGTGAATTCATCTGCACAACACAAAATCAGGCAAGCAGGTACATATATCTTTTTCACAAATCACAAATCTAGGAGTATATATAGTAATAGCCCATGACTCTATCAGCAGTACGTAACATATGAAGTAATGGTAAGGAAGGCCCAAAAATTGGGACTGCATTCACGATGGAAGGCCTACTTGCATGTAAAAGATTGGAAAAGGCTGGTCAGTTCAACCTACTGTGAGAATGATTACAGCTGCAAATCGGTAACATTCCAGTCTGCGACCGGAAAGGATGCTGCCAAAAAAAATTGAAAATAACCGTGAACAAAATTTGAGCATCTGCATGTGCATATCACCTGGAAAGGAATGACGAAATAAAAAGAGGAAAAGAAGAGCATACCTATTGGTATTGCTGAGGCTCGAGGGGGATGGCGCTGCTGCAGCTGCCGTGCCAGAAGGCCGTAGGCGCGGGCAAGATGCCGCGCGAGTGCGAGGGCCGCAGGCAGGCCTTCGCTGCTGCAGGGTAAAGCAGCGGTGGCGCTACTGCAGGTATGCTAGCACCACCGGCGGAGCTTCCAAGCAGGCAGGGGCTGTTGCTGGCGCCGCGACGCAAACGAACTATGGAAGCAAGGGAGACTTTGTCGGCGCGCTGCTGGTGCGGGTCGAAGTCGCGGCGGCGACGTCGCGGTGCCGGTGGAGGTTGCGCCAATGGAAGCAGGTCGCCTGAGGGACTGGCCTCGATGCTGCGGGCGAGGGACAGGAGGTGAGGGTGAGCTGAAGGCGTGGACACGGAGGGTGAAGCAAGGGAGAGACACCGGTACCTGAATCTGCTGTTGCCGGAGGCTTAGTGCACACCGGCGCTAGGGCTGGGAGAGGCGGACGACGCCGGGAATCTGAGGCAGCGATGAAGGACGCGGCAGCCCAATGGCGTCGGAAACGTGGAGGGGAGGCGGGGCGGAAGGCCATGAGCAGCGTTCCCTCGCTCGGGAGCGGTGATGATGTGGGCAGCAGAGGCGTGACCCTGCGGGAGGGGAAGCATCGGGATGGGGAGGAAGAGGACGGCGCGACGTTTCTGGAAGCAGGTAGACGCGAGGATTGATGGGCGGCGGGGACGGCATCGGAGGCGTGCACACCGGCGCTAGGGCTGGGAGAGGCGGACGACGCCGGGAATCTGAGGCAGCGATGAAGGACGCGGCAGCCCAATGGCGCCGGAAACGTGGAGGGGAGGCGGGCGGAAGGCCATGAGCAGCGTTCCCGCCGCCGGAGCGGTGATGATGTGGGCAGCAGAGGCGTGACCCTGCGGGAGGGGAAGCATCGGGATGGGGAGGAAGAGGACGGCGCGACGTTTCTGGAAGCAGGTAGACGCGAGGATTGATGGGCGGCGGGGACGGCATCGGAGGCGTGCACACCGGCGCTAGGGCTGGGAGAGGCGGACGACGCCGGGAATCTGAGGCAGCGATGAAGGACGCGGCAGCCCAATGGCGTCGGAAACGTGGAGGGGAGGCGGGGCGGAAGGCCATGAGCAGCGCCTCGCCGGGAGCGGTGATGATGTGGGCAAAGCAGAGGCGTGACCCCTGCGGGAGGGGAAGCATCGGGATGGGGAGGAAGAGGACGGCGCGACGCTTCTGGAAGCAGGTAGACGCGAGGATTGATGGGCGGCGGGACGGCATCGGAGGCGTGCACACCGGGCGCTTAGGGCTGGGAGAGGCGGACGACGCCGGAATCTGAGGCAAATGATGAAGGACGCTGCAGCCCAATGGCGCCGGAAACGTGGAGGGAGGCGGGCGGAAGGCCATGAGCAGCGCTCTCCCTCGCCGAGCGGTGATGATGTGGGCAGCAGAGGCGTGACTCGCGGGAGGGGAAGCATCGGGATGGGGAGGAAGAGGACGGCGCGACGTTTCTGGAAGCAGGTAGACGCGAGGATTGATGGGCGGCGGGGACGGCATCGGAGGCGCAAGCGCGAACGTTGCTGAAGGATCGAACGGTTGTAGATCTGGCACTGTTCTGGGAACAGTTGTGCTACAGGGATCTGAGTCTAGGGCGATGGTATACGATCATAAGAGTATAGGTTAGATAAGTGCCCGAGCGTCGCCTACTGTTTGGCCCTTGGTTTGGGAATTGGGATTTAGGCCTTGTTTAGTTCCATGCAACTTTCAATTGGAATTGCAAGTTTTTTCACTCTCTCTCCATCACATAAATTGTTTTCCGCATGTAAATAGCATTAAATATAAATAAAAAAATAACTAATTGCACAGTTTGGTTGTAAATCACGAGACGAATCTTTTGAGCCTAGTTGGGCCACGATTGGACAATATTTACCACAAACAAACGAAATGCTACAGGACTTTACAATCTCTCTCCTCTCACAAATTTGTTGCCGCATGTAAAGAGTATTAAATATAAATAAAAAAATAACTAATTACATAGTTTTGTTGTAAATCACGAGACGAATCTTTTGAGCCTAGTTGGGCTACGATTAGACAATATTTACCAAATAAAAACGAAGTGCTACAGGACTTTATAATCTCTCTCCTCAAAAAATTTCGTGGAACTAAACAAGCCCTTAGAATGCAGGGAGAGCGCATGCAATGCATCATGCCAAGCTCTGGAATTAGATGACGTAGTAGCCTTAATGATTCTGCAAAGGCCTTGACGTAGTAGCCTTGATGATTTGAAAAGGTTGAAATGACAGAGTTAGACTAGTGGAATCAAAACATTATCTCAAGACAGCACATAAATCGCGTGCAAGCAGTGGACTAGTAGTATCTTTACTATTTCATACATACTACCTCCGTCCCCTCGAAGGCTGCAACTCCATCAATCAAATTTTTTTAACTTTATACATCAATATTTATGATATAAAATGAAAATAGATTATATGATAAATCTAATGGTACTAATTTGGTACCATATATCTTAATATTTTTTCTAGAACTTTGGTTAAAAGTTTTAAAAGTTTGACTTAAGATAATTTTAAAAATTGTAGTATTTATAGACAGAGGGAGTACTTATTACCTGGGGGACAAAATAATGTGGGTTGTGGGGCCAAGGCGTGGACTCAGACAAGGCAGAAACTGGCACGAATTTTCTCAGCCATACAAGCCACAACATTAGATCAATGGTTCCATTCACAAAGAGCGTGAAGCGTCGCTTTTACGTGCCCCTCTTGTTTATCCCTTGGTTTGTGCATTGCATGCATGATGAATTGATGCCCCATTGCCCATGCAGCAGCCATGCTTCCTCGTCGCGTTCCCACCGTTGCATTGCACCTTTTTCTCTCTCTTTGCCTGACCTGACCGGTAAGAATAAGAAGAATTTGTATACTGGATTGTTCTCTGAATGACCTGAGGGCCTACTCCTTTTCATTTGAAAGCCCCCGATCAAGTAATCCTGGCCGTCCGTTCACCTATAAATAAGAGAGCCCCACATGGCCATCTGCGAGTGGACACGCAAACAAAAAGATCCCCCTCTTGTTCTTCGTCGGTCCCAATCGAGAAGCGGCCGGCACTCCCTCTGGCTGCCATGGTTTCGCAGGTCACACTCACCATCGTCTTCGGCTACGCAACCGCCTTCTGGTGCCTCGACGCCCTTCCAGAGGCCGGCAAGATCCAGACGCCAGGCGGCGGCGGCTCCTTCGTCCCGCGGCTCGCCACGGGCGCTCTGCTGCCGGCGGTGCTGGCCACCTTCGGCCTCACGTCGCTGCTCCTGTTCGCGCACGTTCGCGCGCTCGGCGGCGCGAACGCGGCGGCCGGTGCGGCTGCGGCTGCGGCTGCGGCGGCCCGGCGTCGTCGTTTCCTGGACCGCCTCGCGAACGCGACGCTGGCCGCGACGGCGGTGGCTCTGCTCGCGGGCGCCGCGCTGCGGCTCGGTGCCCATGGCTACCTCGGCGGCGCCGACGACGACATCGGGTGGCTCTGGCTCGGCGCCGAGTAGCATGTAGGCGTCCTAGTCCTACAGGCAAGTACAGCAGCCAGCTGGTCCTTCGGTCTTTTTTGTCCTTCAGCGATCTGTCTGAAACAAGGGGAACAAGGGTCCTTTTTTTGTTTGTTGAACGTCCACCAACTGGGGAGCGAGGGTCTGGATGTTCATGTTCTTTTCGTCAATTTGTGATGTTGTTGTTCGATGAGATTTCGCTTAAATCTAGCTTCTTTTTTCCCCTTTCTGTGTGTTTTGAACGATCTAGCACGAGAAAGTGCCAGTTTCATCGCATACTGTGCTCGGTTGAGTGTAGACAACAAGGCTTACACCTATCTGATTTCTAGCCGTGTCCGCTCACAGATCTTGAACAGAGTCATGTATGTATCTCATAATTTTAATTTTAATGACCCTGGAAGCCAAGCGGTGAGCGTCTGTGTTTTGTCATGCTTATTTTTCTACTGGTGTTAATGTGTTTCCCTGGCTACTACCAGGAGCAGGAAGCAGCTAGCTAGGACAGAAGGCTGCAGGAGCCCCCATGTGGTGTCAAAACTGGTGCATAAATTATGTGCTGATTCTTGTTCTTTATTTACTTTACTTCTCAACGCACGAGTTTTGAGACAGGAAAAAATAAACAAACGAGTTTTCCATTAAGAGTTTCGTTTGACCCTATCCTCCCCCACCCCTCCAGCTATAGGTAAACAAACGAGTAGTATGCAGTTTTTTTTATCTGTTTGACTTTCACACTTTTCTCTTCTCTATAAACATTCAAAAGTCACTTTCATGATTGGACCATCTGGTGTGTGGTTCAGATAACTTCTTTGCAACGGTTTTATTTTATTCTAAAAAATAATAGGGGTTTTTAGATCTCCAGTAATCAATATCTAGTATGTACGTATATCCCACATCATTGAGAAAACATGCATGCTCTGAAAATTAAGGCCGCACACGAGCAGCCTTCTTTTTCATTTTCCGTTTTAGCAGAAGCAGGCAAGCAGCATCAGTTTCAAGAACAGTACGATTCATAATGGGGAAGTTCGTTTAAAAAAGAATAATGGGGGAATATACCCACGGATATCGCTACAGTGGATAGTCAAAGTCAACACATTTTGGTACGCTGGACAAAATGTCCTCTGTGGACGATGATCTAGCCTATCTGAAAGATACTGTAGCCCAGAAATTCCATGTTGACCAACTAAACAAATGCAAAGAAAATTAATAGAGACAAAAGCGCAATCTCCACTCCGCTCTAAGAAAGGTAGTACTTTTTCTTTTTCCTCTCTCTCCGTGACGACTTCTGTAATCTGTACCTTCTTGTGAACAACGTTGTGCATCCAAAAACTGATGAGATGATGACAAAGACGAAGAAAATTCTCTGAATCTGCCAGATAGGCTACTGATTGCACTGATTGCGAAGTCTGCTTTCGTCCAAGTGTGATGTGCTGGTGTGTGTGTGAGTGTGCACATCACGGTGCCACTGAGCAATTTCTAAAACATGTGGACCATCTTACACGATCACATCCATCGTACAACAACGCCCGCGGCTGGGAGTCCACGGTGATGACTGACAACCTGTGTCGTTGGCTGTCCCAGTCCACAGCTCTACCCTTTTTTTTTTTGCGTATCTAGATAAATCAATTTCTATTCTCCACACTAGTGTCTTAATTTTTTTTAAAAATAACCAAATTAAAAAACACTAATATTATCACACTAAATTAATATGACCGGATACATGAATAGATTTCGTATTGTTGTTATATACTCCCTCTGTCCTGTTATGTCAGTCGTTTTAGCGTTGGTCCAAGTATAGCAATGATTCAGTGAACCTGGAGACTCTCTCTATTAGATGCATGCAGCATTGAGTGCATGTAGACATTTAATCGAGCTGCTACAACAACAAACAAAGAGAGATAGAGGGAGTAGTGTCATAGATATTACGACCTTATATGAGCTAATAGGCTTATTAGAGAGGATCACAGGTAGTGACATGCAACAGTATAACTCAAATAGGTAATACATAGTTCACTACCTTATGATAAATTAGAAGTGTTCACCTAAACGTTTAAATGGACTAAACATACACCTATCGTTTAGCTATTTTTGGGGGGCTAAACCGATACTTAAACAGACTAAACGGTGATTGAATGGACACGGCAAGCCACGTGTTGTGCTTGCAAGATGTGTAAATAGCTAAATGGTCGTATAAGAGTAAAATATTTAAAACTCTACAATAAATACTCCAATTCATCTGAAAGAGTTCACCACATATAGCACCAGCATTAGTATACCACATACCCGTACATTATGAAATGCAATGATTAAAATTTGATCAGCACTCGTCATCATGTCAATCACCCGGGGCCGGGGTCCCATACCCATTCCAGTCTAGGGGATAGGGGCAACGGAGGAAAGTAAAAAAAAGGAGGCCGCCAGTGTTGAAGATGCTGATACCGTTCATACGACTACAGACTACCACCTCTCGGCCCCGTTCTCACACATGTCGCGACCTGCCTTCGTCCAGAAGAAAGGGCCGTGCCGTTTGCGAACGTCACAGACGGCGGGGTGGTTGGTTGGATCTGGCCACGTGGCGGCTGCCGCCGCCGCTGACACGCAAACGGATACGGGAATCTGGACTTTCGGACATCCCGTCCCGTGCGAGTTCCGGTGAGGCTGGGCCCATGCACGAGCTGGCACACACATACTACTGAGTCAGCGACAGCGACACGGGCGGCGCGTTCGACTTCGATCTTGTCGCCTGGATTCGGTGTGTGCTGGGCCCATGGCACATGCCGGAAAATGTCAAAAAGGAAGGATAACTAGTGGGCTGTCCGGCTTGGCGTGGCGTGGCGTGGCGAGGCGTCTGGTGGCCGGTGGCCTCGGGCCGGGCGGTGGCGGCTGGGCCCCCGCGCTTGCGCTGCTGGTAGTGGTCAGCGAGACAGCGACGTCCGTGGATCATTGCGGCACACACAGGTACTTTCCCCTGCTATTTCCGTCACTTCTTTACCGATCAAAAAAGAAAAGAAAAGAAAAGACACAATACGTACAACGTAGGCATTCACTTTTTCTCCGAGAAAAGGGGACTTATATTAAATCTTGTCACGATACATCTCTAAACTATACATAAAAAAATTAAAATAAAATATACATAATATTCTATCAAGATTCTTTCATCGCCTGTTTTCCTAATAGCTTCCTAACGCTGGAGCCAAAGTGCAATCCTTATGCCTCATCTAACGACCAATCCGAAAACATTAGACATTCCACGAGATCCAACGCATTGGAACCAATCCAAAACACATCCAAATCGTTGAAAGAATATCGGCAGTTGCATCATCGGGTATGACCATAAGCTACAGAATCATCACCCAGAGACATTGAATTTCTTTCTACGAGCACCGACGACGAGATCGATGATCGGGAGTCGCCGCTTCTCGTAGGGGGCTCTCGAAGCACCCCTGCCCTTGCAGATAAAGGCCACAAATTGGCCATTGGCTGATGAAATCGATGCCTGCAACGACGATCTTGTCGTGGCAATTTCCGAAGTCATCGCTGCAAACACGATCCCAACCGAAAATATCTGATTTTATCAAAAAATTATTTGTACTTAAACCCTAATACGCAGGAAAACCATCGAAGAAGATGGGTCTCCTCCCTTTCTTATCTCCGGTAGAGTCACGGAGAGGAAGAAGAGAAGAGCCCTAGGCGCGATGACAACGGCGAAGCGAAGAGCCTGGCGTCCTACCTTAAGGCCTAGGTAGGGGCGGCGGAGCAAGGAGCCGACATCCTACCCTAAGGCCTAGGCAGTAGCAGTGGCGCGTGAAAAAGTTGTCAGTGCTAGAGTTACACCCAGGGCTAACATAAACATTCACAATACACACGTACTCACCCTTATGAATATACATGGGAAAACTCTATCTCTAAAAGCACGTCCGAAAGACTATCCCTCTCCTTTTAAAATTATACAATATAACACAGGCACCCATAATACGCACATTCTCTCCTCGATGAACACACATATGCAAAAACTCTATCCCTATGAGCACCTCTGAAAAACTCAATCTTTTTTCAAAATTACACAATACGACACAATGCCCACAACACACGCGCACACTCACCCCTATGAATCTATTTATGTAAACCCTACCCCTATGAGTACATCTGAAGAACTGAACCGGTAGATCTTGAAGTTAACAAAATCACCACATACGCCTCGCTACCGATGGGACGTCGTGGTACTACTGAAAAGCATAAGGATGGCTCAAAACTTTGTTTTTTTGCTTCGCTTTTGGTTGTAATAAGAAATAACCCTATGCATTAGTTAATGCAGAAGTTAGGATATTAATATATTCTCTTTTCTACCCCCTCTATTTCAAATTATGCATCATTCTAAGAATATTAGAGAATCAAACTTTATTAAGTTTAACTAAAATTATAGAAAAACATAATGATTTATAACATCAAATAGATATACGATGAAAATATAACTAATGTAGAATCTAATAATATTTAGTTGATATCCTAAATATTATTATTTTATTATATATAAATTTGGTCAAACTTACTTTAATTCTTTAAAATTTTTAGAATGAAGAGTACAAAAGAAGTTCTACCACAACTAACCCAATCAACTGATCAGTTCGGTATCTCCGTAGATATGACTGCATGGACTTTTCTCTATCTTGAAATATACAAAGCTCCTGTCATTGCCTTAAAAGAAAACAACAACTGCATGGATTGGGTTTACTCAAAAAAAAAAAAAAAAAAAAAAAAACCTGCATGGATTGGGTTGGGATTGCGGGCGAACCTATAGGATTTGCTAGCCCGCCCCCGTTATGAGCGCTATATAGTGCTCACCCCACCTTCCAAAAACGAAAGCACCCGTGTGAAGGGTTTCTTCCTGTGGCGACGCCCCTCAGTTGAGCGGCGAGCCTCCAAGTCTCTGCAGTTTAGCCATTCTCCAGATACTGCACACCCTCTAGGCCAGATACTGCACACCCTCTAGGCCTCTACTGATTTCTCCTTATTTTCGCCTAATTCCCTACGGTTACTCTTCTTACGCCGTTTCTTCCATTTGATCTGTCTCCGCCCAAGGTTCTAAGGTTTTTAAACTTCAGAATTTGCCGGAAATCACGGGCTTCCTCCTTGGATATCTGTTAGATGAGTTGCTTGTTCCCATCTAGTTATACACCGTAATTACTCCGGTGTTTAGATTGCTCCATCTGTTCGGATTAATCCTTTGGCCCGAGTGTCCGGTTTATATCTTGCTCGATCTGTGCCAACTCTGAAACAAACACAGGCATGGTTTCCCTGTTGGACGTGACCGTGCTTCTGCTCTGTGTCGCCGTCGCCGGCCTCCACTTCCTCGATTACCTTCTCGCCATCTCCCCGCACAACCCGGCCAGCGCGTCGCCGTCGCCGGCCTCCACTTCCTCGATTACCTTCTCGCCATCTCCCCGCACAACCCGGCCAGCGCCGTCGCGCTCCTTGCCCTTTCTACGGCTTACTTTACGGGTGTGATCCTTGTTCACCTCCAAATCGCGCCGGCGCCACCACTGTTCACCCCAGTGTCGCCTGTTGCTTTGAGGCTGCTCGCCGCCATGGCATGTGTCCTGCTTCTCCTTGTTGCTATCATGCCGCTCGCGCCTTGGATGTTCAGTATGTGAGCAGAGCACTTTGTCAAGCTGCGGGAAGAGAACTTGTTTACCGTAGTTTGGAGAGAAAGCTTTAGTATGGTCAAGTTATGAGTGAACTTGTGTGCTGTGCGATCTCCGTGCAATAAGTTGGTTACCGAAGCTGTAAGCTCCCGAGAACAACTCTGAGTCCATGTGCATCATGCGAGCACGAGGTGTTGTTCTTGCTCCGCGGAGATGTGGAGCCTTTGGGTTTCTGCTAGCTTGTGGTGAGCCACCGTCGTCCCTCGTCCGTCGTCACTGGTTCAGTCCTTTCCTCTCCTCGTGGTCATATGGTACGGAACATTATTTCCCCAATTCCAGCTCGGTGTGAAAGAAGATGGAAATAAGCATCTGTGAGGGTACTGTCGATCGAGTCCACGAACTCGATGGATTTGTTCAATCTCAGGTTCATGCATCTGTCATGCTATGTATTCTTGTGTGTAAACTTCACTTGTGCTTACAGTTATACTCTGCTGAAAGGTTGAATTTCTCTTTCGTGTTCTTGATTCTTGCGACAAAATAAAAGAAACCCTGTCTGCAAAGCATAATAATAATAACTTATATAATCAACATGTATTTTTGGGAGAAAGCATAACTGTGCATTCTCACGTGTGAAAATTATTTGTTAATTTCTTGCATGAAATGGCTGGGAAAAATACAAGGGAAAACGGCAGGCTCTTTCCTGATTTCATTCCTTATCGATGAAGCTAACTACTGGAGTTGAGCCATGGTTCCAATGACGTTGAAATCACGGTAATTTGTTGCTGGCATGTGGGTCCTTGCTCCATCTCGGGCCCATGAACAACCAAGTGCCAAGGATTTCGCAGGAAAAAAGAACTCCTGATTTATTTCATTATTATTCAGTTTGTACTTTGTCAACAAGAATACATGTCATATATAAGTTGCTCATCTTCATATACTTGAGAATAAGACACTAATGAACCAATTACTAATTACTCCCTCCGTTCCAAATTATAAAAGCGCTTTAACTTTTTTGGTATATCTATTTTATAATGTATCTAGATATAATAATACGTCTAGATATATATAGCAAAATGGATGAACAAAAAAAGCAAAGCGACTTATAATTTCAACGAACAGAGGGAATAATATATAACAGCAGAAGAGTCAAATAGGTTTCTAAATTTGAAGTCCGGCTAAGAAAGAACGCTTCTAGAAGCTGAACACGCCAAGCCAGAATATATAGGTACACATTTCACACTTTGAGGAATCAACTAATATCAAGTCTAACTGGATTTCTACAAAATAGTATTAGTATTTGTGTCTCTAAACAGGTTTATACTAGAAAAAATTGACATGGTTAGTTTAAGGTGTTTGTTTAATATCATAAATATTAATCTTTTTTATATATTTGGTTAAATTTAAGATTCTTTGATTCCTCAGAGTGCAAGGCACGACGTGTACTACTTATTTTTAGATGCTGAGAGTAATAGAGCATGTACGGTACCTGAGATCTCTACAACTTTAGCTTCCTCCTTCCTTTTGGTGCCGCCCTGAACATCAGTAAACAGTAGGCATCTTCCATGTCCAAGTACGTCTACATCACAACTCCAACAGCCGAGACACGATCGGATCTTTTTCTGTGGTTGTTCTTCTTGTTATGACTTTCCAGTCCTCCAAGCTCAGCCATTTCCAGAATCCCCATGGATTTCTTGCTAGCTTCTCCTTCCATATATATGCTCTGCGGTTGCATGCTCTGATGCTTGACTGATGATGAGGCCATTGCAAAACAAGCTAGAACTGGAAGAAGCAAACCCTGCAAGCGGCTCCTTACAACTGCATGCACGCTCTCGCTTGCTGTCGTCCAATGCTCCCTCTCCCAATGAGCTCCGCCGATCATAAACATAGATAAACATCTGCAGCTAGTCATGAAGCCAGTTACCTAGAAAGCAACCCCATTTGCATTGCGGATATGAGATCCTCCGGTCTCCGGAGCTCTCGAACGAAGTTGGCCGACAAGTATAGCTGCGGCAGCCGGCGAAACGGAGCAACCAGATATATAGAGATGCCAGCAAGTACCTGTACAGACATATCTCTTTCATGGATGGGGATGGAGACGGGAACGATAGGATGGAATCGGCGGAAAAAACAAGCAGATGGAGAGACTTTTGGGTGCCTCGGCGAAGTTTCTTTCGGCGATTGGCCTCGATTGTCAATGCCCGGAAGTTTCCAGGAAGCTTCCGCAAGCTATTTTTCTAGTTCCCAAGGAAACTTCCAGGAAGCTGCCTGCAGGCGGAGTGGAGGCCGGAGGACGATGGATGACACTTGACAGTGACACCGGCCGAACCAGGACCACCGTACCGAAGGGAAGTTCCATGGGAACTCGAACACTTGACCGCGGACGTTTTCATCGAGCAGCGCTGGCTGCGAACGAGTGCTGGTCGTCTGGGTGTTGTTGCATTGCATTGGTGGAGCCATCAGCACTTGCACAGGCACACATCAGCACTGATGATTTGTTACAGTCCATGCACTGATGATTTGTTACAGTCCATGCACTGATGATTTGTTACATCGATCGGTCAACAGTGCTCTTCAAAATATATTGTTTATTCAGGCGAGCCAAATTGCCACCATCACCAATTCACAGCAGTAGATAGATAGATAGATAGAAACAAAGACAGGAAAATATGATTTTTTTTGGAGTCAATGGAATGACCTGAGCGGTGCCCTAGGCGGTGCCCTTGGTGTCCGCCCCGACCCACCCCCCACCGCCGCCGCCCGGCCGCCACCCCCCGCTGCCGGCCCTCCCCTCCGCCGCTCCCCACCTCCCCTCTCCCTCCCCTCTCCCTTCCCCTCCTCCCAGGCCCGGGCCCAGGTCGGGCTCAACCCAGCCTTGAGGCTGGCTTCCCCAGGCGGCCGCCGCTGATCGCCCGTACTCTTGCGGCCGCACTGCTGTCTCCCCAGGCGCCACCGCGGCCGGATCCGGCCGTCGACGACCGCGCGCTACCCCCTCCGGCTGCCATCTTCCGGGATCGGCTTTACGTGGCGGACCGGTGCAGGAGAGACCCCTACCTCCGCCCCTCCCTTCCCTTCTCCGGCCAGCCGCTGGTCGGTCAGGGCTACCTCATTGCCCGTCGGACCACCGCCCGCGGCGCCGTTCACAGAGCAGGAGAGCTCCGTGGCCGCCGCTGATGGCGAGCCGTGCCGCCGCGCCCGGAACTGCCCGCGGTCTCCACCACCATTTGCCCGCGCCTCGCCCCTCCGCCCCGGCGCCCCTGGCCGTGGGGGGGGATGATCGCTGCTGCGGCCACTGCTCCCGGCACTCAGCGTGGCGCCCCCGGCTCGCCATCGTCGACCCGCTCTCCCACGGAGCTAGGGCTGGTGTGCGTCGTCGTGCCCTCCAGCGATCTTCAGCGCGCAGCCACCGCCCGGCCCGAGGCGCGGCTTATGCCGGATGGGTCGGTGGTCCTCATCGAGGGAGCGTCTTGGAGGGCGATGTCGCCTCGACGCCTAGCTTCGGCGCGGTGGCTTTGCTCGGTGTTGGGGCTTGACGGCTTCCTCGTCCACCCCTCCGCGCCCAGCCCGTCGTCCTCTCTCTCCCCGTTTGCCCAGCCCTTCCTCCCTGGGGACGGCTCGGTGGGGCGCTCCAAGGCCCGTCGTTGGGTGAACGACGACTTCGAAGCGGAGAGGTCGCCGGCGTGCACCCAAACCTCCTACCTCGGCGCTTGCGCTTGGGGTTGCAGGTTCGGACATCGCCTTCGCTAGGGTGTCCCGTGCCATGCCTCACCGTCGGAGGCTCCCACGCCCGGCCCCCGTTGGCGACCCTCGTGCGGGCCTCCCTCCATCGCCGGAGGTGTGCGTGGCAAGGCTCCTAGGGCAAGCGGCCGCGGGCGGCGCAATCCGCAACCGTAGCGACCCGCCCCGAGTTGGTGCACGCAGCCCTGCCGGCCTATGGAGGGCCGCATCCCCGCACAGGGCGCCTCGGGCGTCACGGGGCGGGGCCCCACTCGCTAAGCGCATCTCCGCTCCGGACGCCGACGGCTGGTGTCGGTGCTATCGGCTTGAGTCGGTCCGTGGCTCTGGTGGGGGGGGCCCAACCTGCCCCGCACCGGCTAGCCAACGGCCTCCTAGCCGCTATTCGGGCGGAGCTTCGCGGGAGGTGCTTCAACTGTCTCTCCATCGCACCGCAGGCGGCAACATGCGAGGCTGCCTCCTCATTTGTCTCCGTTGCAAGGGTTTTCAGCACCTCGCACGGGATTGCAAGCGTGGCGGAAGGTGCCTTCTTCTGCTCTTTGCTCGCCCGGTCACGGGGAGCCTACAACAGCCCACCGGCCGCGTGTTCAGGGCAGTGCGCCGAGTGCGGGTTGACACGGCGCCTTGTAGCGGCCGCCACGACGCCCCCTCGTGCGGCAGACACGCCTGAATGCAGCTACACGCGACGGTGGTGGGCGCAGGCGGCGGGGACGCCACCGGCATCGCGCCGTCGGGAGGAGGTCGTCTTCGCAGCGGCAACGGCTGTCGCCACTGACAGCCACGGGCAGTCGACCGGGGACACTCATGCGACGCCAAAAGGAGCCACAAACGCTTCGACTGAAGACGCCCCTGTCGTCCGAGGACAACAAAGGCGACGCCCAAGGCGGCACTGGACAAGATGTCGGAGACGTCTGGACTCCTCCAACGACGTTGCAGCAGACCACGAGGCCATCGAACTCCTTCCACGTTGCTCGGATTCCAGGATTACCACGCGCGCGGTCTCAGCGGACCCGATGATGGAGGAGTTTTCAGCATCGCTCGCGGTCGCGGGCGCCACCGACATCGCTTGCGAGATCTCAGTGGACCCAATGTGGGAGGAGTTCGGGGCATCGCTCTTCGCTCAGGTCACACCACCTTCGGTGGCGCAGACCGCTCATTCCGCTGCTGCCGTGCCCCCCAGCTGCAGGAGGACACACCGACGCTGGACGTTCCATAGCCGGAAGACCCACCGACGCCTGCCTCACAGGAGGATGCGCCGATGGCAGACGTTCCACGGCCAGAGAACCCACCGACGGAGGTGGACGTTCCATAGTCGGAGGACCCACCGACGGCGGCCCCACATCTGGTGGAGGTGGCCTCGGCAGAGGCAGCCTCCTGTGAGCTGCGAACGCCGCCCTTGCGGCCCATTCAGTGGGCACTGGACTCGCCGAAGTCATACACGGTGGCACATACGGAGTACTGCCACCCGCCAGGCTTCGGGCTAGTCGCCACTCCGGTGGCTGCTGACAGTCTCAGTTCGCCATCGGTGGAGATTAGGGGCGACTGTTGACACATCTTAATGTTATCTCTAGCAACGGCGCCAAAAATGCTTATAGGCAGAGCATCGCTACTAGAATGCCAAGTTATCATCCCAGCATAACACCAAGAGGTGTGGTATTAAATCATGCCACCATTTAGAATATAAAAATAGTATCCGCAAGCGCACAGATCAAATACCATTGTAGCATTTTACCCAGAGTATTACCAGGTTGTCATTTATATTTTCCCAAAGGAAGGTCTGCATGGCTCTCGTGTAAGGGTAGCGTGTTAACCTAGAGTGTAATAGATAGGCATAACCATGTCCTCACTACTCAATACAGGGGTAAGTCACAAGAATAATGATAAGGATAAGTATATAATCATCAGCATAAACAGATAGAGACTCCTAGCTATATCATTAGGGTTACTAGCAGAACATCAAGAGATATTCCTTTGCTATTCCTAGCTACATGTCAATGTATATTATGGTTACTGCAGTACACTTAGTAGTCATAGCTAAGGTTAGCATTATATCTATTCGTAGTGGACATACTAGGGAAGGTTGAGAATATAGCACGCCCTTCCTTCGTACAAAAGCCCTACTATGCCTATAAACGGGGTTTGGACTACATAGGACTCAACAGGATTTGTCACACCCGCGATCTACCAAGCCCGGCCTATAGGGTGCATTCGCAGATAAACAACGAATAAGCACTATGCTTACACAATGTTTACCACTCACCCAATGATCAATTAGATGAGTGCTATAAGAACCTATGAATAAGTATAATGTCAATCTAGCTATACTAAGCATATAACCACAATAGACAAACAACAATATAACTACAAATATAATCATATAAGTATTCATCAATTCAATTGTAGCAATCATATAACTATACAATGAAAGAGAACAAAGTTGAGAGGAGGTAAGAACTATACCAAATCCAAGCTCTTGATGGCTCCGGAATCCAAGCCTTCGCTTGCCTCCCTCTAGTTCTAACTAGCTATCTAGACCCTAACTAAAGAGCTCTGATTAGGGTTTCTGGCTGATGATCGGACTTCGAATGAGGAATGAATGAAAGTGCCCTCCCCCTAGGGGGGGTCCTGCCCTCCTTTTATAGCCCTGGGCGATGATCATGAGCCATCGGATGAAACCGACATTGGCGGACGGCCGAGATTGATCCTCAAAGGCGGTGGAGCGAACCGGGTGAAGCGGGCCGCGAGCCGAGGCCAGCCTGCACGGCCGGTCCAGCCCCGCACCGACCGGCCGGCCTGGGGGCCTCCGGCTCGGCGTGGTGTCTTCTCGTCCCTTCTAGAGTGTTCCTGTGTTGCCGCGGTGTCCGTTTTTCCGTTCTATGTTCCGATAGCTCCTGGGTTTGCGTCTTTTCTAGTTTACGCCTGCAGAAACAGTGAAACACCAAAACTCGTGGAATTCTGTCAGTGTAAACCCTATATCGACTTTGGCGATCACAATTGCCTCCTTTTCCATGGCTAGTTGAGGTTGGTTTCGTACAATAACGACCGTCAACAACTCCCCCAAGCTTAACCTTTGCTAGTCCTTAGCAAAGAAAACTCAGAAAAGTTATTGTATATGTGTTTAAGCATTGTAGCCATCTCGGAGCAACTCTTTAGAAGTATACCTGCAGTTAGACAAAAATTCTCCTCGAAGTTATGCAATAACTGAGCTGACTTTCAAACTTACCCATATTACCTTTGACTGTGGGGCTTATTAGCTCTTACTTGGGTCTTAAGCACTTAATAGACAGAAAGATCCCATCTAAGCACTATGTCTCAAGCTCTTTGATCAACTATCATTCTGGAGTTTTTAGAGGTTTTTAAATAAAACTCAGAGCTTTCCTTATATGACACTCTCAAGTCTCTCAATATATGTGGTATTTGTGGATTCTCACCAAGGCAGTGATGATGGTTGCCTTTCTTTTCATCCTATAGCTAAAGCTTATATGGAGCTCATAGGTAAGAAGAAACTAAAGAGCAAACATGCAATGCATGTGTTGTAAAGTCAAACAATGGATCCATGGAGAAACAAGTCATACAAATCGAATTAAGATTTATAGGTGGATGGATATGATGGGTATATGGTGAAACCTAATTCTACTCAGCTCCTTGAATGCTTACCTCTCCTTTGGAACTTTGAAAACTGGCCAGAGGTTATGAGCTATCTTTTTCTTTCTTTTTTTCAGGGAGTCGGGCGTCTAAGTACCCATTGTTTTAGAACTGGGACACATGTCTATTTTTCTTTTCTTCTCCCTTCTTTCTTTTTTTTTTTTCTAATATCTTTTTGCATAGCTCATAGCACTCCTTTTGGCATTGATAGGTTTTGGAGAGATAACAACAGGAACATGGAGCATTTATTGGGTGGCTATCCTAATAGAATATTTTTAGTGTTCTCTTCCAGTGTAGGAGAAAATATTTTTTTGGAATGGATGTAGGTGGAATGGCATGCTGTTGCGCCTAATCCAGGGTAGAGTAGTGCATATGGAGGTGGATCTTGATTGAAGAGCATGACAAATTTCTCACCAGGGTCACAAAGGTTGACAAAACTCAATGCAAGACAAGCATCATGTATGTAGAAGTTTAACTAGCCTATCTCATCATGTTTGGCTCTGGTGGGAATGTAAGCTTTGTCATATAGGAACTCATTATGTTTTTGTATTTTTCAAAAGATAAATCTCCAGAACTCTAGTGTCACTTAGAACAAGATAGATAGCAGCTCAGACTTTCTCAATCTTATCAATCAAGTTTCTAGACTTAGTTCAAGCATATGCGACCCACAAGTTTCAGGCTCAGAGCAAATTCTCATGTCAAAATAGTTGGAGCTAAAACTTGGGAAAAATTTTGTCTCAACTCTAGGTATTTCAGAGGTGTTGTAACAGAGCAGCTTATCATTTTAAATCATCTCAAGAGCTTCCTTTTTTATTGACTCTAGATAGACAGACATTTTTGTTGATTTTTAATTTTTAAAGACTCATACTATATAAGACTCTAAAGACTCTAAGGACTCTAAAAAGCATGGACCTTCATGTGCTCATATATTTTTTTTTGATATTTTTAAGTTTTCTTATGACACTATGGTGAACCTTCATGTGCCCACATATTTTTGATATTTTTTATTTTTATGAATGACTCGATAATTGCGTAGGTACACTTTCCTGGATACCTAGGGGATGCCTTCCCTCAAGCTAGTTGTTGTCGTGGTTGAGCATTGAAGCTGAGCTGTCCTCTCAGTGGAGCTCACGCTTGCAAGAGCTGGTGTAGCCGGGAACCTTCATCTCATCCAACCAAAAAGTTGCTTCCTTCACACAGTGTTTAGTTGTGTGCAGGGAAGGAGCTCTTCAAGTGATGACGATGGTGCTTCCTAGGTGGACTAGCTCTTAGAGTTATCCTGCAGCAAACATCCCACAAAACACTAAAACTCGTGGAACGGATTAGGATAAACAGTTAGTGGTTAGCCGTTTCGCGAACTGGTTGTTGTGAGAGGTTTTTAAAGGTTGTTACAAAGGCATACAGTGCAGCAAGATGCTCAATGATTATTTTTGGATTTTTCTTTTTTCTTGAACAGTAAAGGAAATATGCATGCTAATTTTATTTTATTTTTTAGGCCACCACAAAGAACACTCCTTTAGCTTGCACTGCAGGGATGTCACATGGGGCTTTAAGGTTTTCCAAATATTTTTGTTGTTTTTGATTTGAATGATAAAAGCTAACTATGAAGTGCAAGAAAATAGATAACTACCATTGTTACCTTATGGTAAGGGTTCGGAGTTTAGAGTTCTCCGGACAAGACTTCTCGTCGTCGTCACCCCTGGGGTGCTTCATCGGATCCCGAGGATTAGGATCCTGACGTTGGACCTCCTGGTGATAATGACTCAGTTGAGGAGGTGTGGTAGAACCTTCCAAATTATATGGCCCACAAGCACCTGATATTGTCCCTAAGACCTCTGTCAGCCATACTTGTGTACCACGTAACTCAGAATGTTCTGTCGGGTGAAACCCCGATGACACCACGATCCTCCAGGATCGAATTCTTACAAAGAACTTGCAGTATTACAACCATTTTATTCAAATACAACAGAGTAGCTGAAGATTTACAAAAGAAATTACAAGACCTGATCAGAGTTTGATTAAACAAAACTTAACTGAGTTTGCGGAAGCAAGGAAGAACCATAGAATACTTGTAAGAGAACGTCTCAGACGGAAGGTACTCGATCATGCCAAGCCCACTGGTATGACCGGAGTTAGCTTCACTAGTCAGCACCTGCAATAGGGGTCAAACAAGCCCTGAGTACAAAAGTACTCCGCAAGACTTACCCGACAGAAAAGAGTGGAGAAGACCCAGGAATGCTAGCTGATGGGAATCAAGGTAAGGCTTTAGCAAGAATCAAAGACACCTTTGCAGAAAAGCGTTTTAAAACTGATCCTTACTATGCCAATTACTTGTCAATCAGATAACGATTTCAAAACTTTCCTTCCATCAACTTCCATCATTACTACGATGCTGGTGCAAGGATCAAGTCTCCCATATCGTGGAGCAACGATGATTCGAATCGCTTATATACCCAGCTGGGGCTTCCTAGCCACACGATATATGCAGCACCAACATCTTACATACATCAACTCACGCTTGAATTTCTCCACCCCAGAACGGGTCCTAGCCACGAGGGTACAGTACACCATCTCCCTACACCGCGGTCCCCTTCCACGGTGCGCCCCGTAGGATGGGTACACGCTACGCTCGTCCCGGTTGTCCGTTCTCGTCATGGATAGTTCAAGGGAGCTTACCGCCATTAGCATGCGACTAGTACTATCCAATAACCTCATGATCCAAGGGCCAAGGCAACGAACGGTGCTTAACCGACTCACAAGTGGACGACACTACACCAGGGCACTAGCCCATCCCGGTGCAAGTCACTCCACCCGGTCTCGATTTACTCATCATCATGCCCTTGTTGTATACCCTTGACCCCGTCGGAACAAGGATAAGCAACAAGCAACATCAGGTTTTCATAACTTCCCTCAATGGGGTATTGTTATCAAACTTTGAAAAAATGTTTTATTTGTAAAGCCTAGGCTATCAGCGAGACTAAGCATATACTAAGCATTTTCAAATCAAAACAGGTTTCAGGGATAATATATCAAGGTACGGTAAATGCATCAGATAGAATATCACACAACTCCTACACTTAATGCATCATAACATTAACATAACATATAAAGGACTTTCGAAATTCAAGGAAGGGTTTAATGCATCCGGGGCTTGCCTGTGTTGCAGAGAAGGTTAGTTGTTAATCTTGACATCAACATCTTCGGTGGAATCACCTCATCGGGGTTGGATCACCTGGACCTTCTCTGAAACTTGATCAACACGAACCTTCGCTCTCACGTGAACTATACGCAATGAAATGATGCATGCTTAACGATATGCTTGACATGATGCATGATGCAAAACATACAAGCTAAGGGAAGTTGAGTACAACTTTCCTTCGCGGTACAATTGTAAAACAATTAACATAAAGCATTTTTAGTTGTTTTCTTAACAAACCAAATGATCACTTATCATACATATTTTCCACTCAAAACTATAGCAGGAAAAAGGCATGCATAATTAACACATACACTAGCAAGATATTTATGCTTAAGCAAAGAAGCATCAAAATCATTTATTAAAGCTACTTAGGAAAGCATCATTTAGCAAGGTTAAATAACTAACTAATCACGACAAATGAAATTGTATTAAAATTAATTAACTAGTGACATGATAATCTAGCTTACATGGAGATAAACATTCCATTGCCATGGGACAGCAGGGGGTAGGTGCCATGGTCTCCAAACAATTCCAAAAACACTCCATCCTAAGTTAAGCACTTTTGGTATTTAATTTATTAATTAACTACTATCCACTACACAGGTGATGATGATGATCACTAGCAACATTTATACAATCAAGCCATGGATCATTAGGGTAGTAATGGTTTCATGTTCTTCAAATCATACTAAAAGAGAAATCAATCCTAAGTGAAGCACTCGCTTAAGTTACTTTCTTAATTAGTTAATTATTAACTACACATGTGAGCAACACTATGTATATATAACCCATGCATGATCATGTCTTGGACCAGAGGGGGTTACTGATCCACAAACAAAACCACAAATCACCCAACATTTTAATTAGAAAACTAATTAACTAATGGTTATTTTATTAATCATTTTCACAGGCTTTAAACAAGGTGTAAATTATTCTACAAAGCAAACTTGCTCAAAACAGTGCTCAATTTTTAGTGGAGGTTCATTTTCGCATCAAAAGGTTAACCCTAAATTTTCATAATTTTTGGATTAATATTTTACTCTACAAAAAATCTAACATCATGCATTTATTAATTAAAAGAGACAATTATTAAACATGACAAAAGTACTTAACATGCTGCACATATATTTTTCTATGAAACTACACATTACGAAGATCATACATATATTTTTCTCATATTTTTATTTGCCCAGATTATTTAATTATGAAAATAACAAGAATCAGCCTTTAAATCCAATTTTGGAAAAACAAAAAGAACTAAAAGCCAAACAGGCTTGGACTGTGGTGCTGGGCCGCGGCATCGGCCCAACACGGCCCGGCCTGCACCTCCCGCTTAAAACAGGGGAGACGGCGGTGCCCGCGGCTTGTCGGCTCTGGCCAGCGTTCTCTCGCCGGCGGCGAAGCTCGTTTGGGCGGGGGCTCGACCAGCGGAGCCTCCTCTCTCCCCCCGAGCTTCCCGGGAGGGGTTGGTTGACCGGTTACGGCATGGAAGAAGGCACACCGTCGCCCATGGCGGACGGCGGACTCCGCACGGCGGCGGCGGCTAACGACGTTCCGGCGACGACAGCGCGATAGAGTTGAAAATAAAGACTAGGTTAGCTTCAAGAGCTCACCACGAGTGCGACGCGCCTGCTGGTGGAGTCGGAGCTGAGGCAAAGAGAATTTGCCCTGGATAATGGCGACTGCGGCGGCGTGCACGGACGGCAAGGAAGCGTTCCGGTACGGTGGTGACGATAGGGAGCTCAAGACCTAACTGAAGGGATTTGGGGCAGAAATATGACACTAGCACGCGGTTTAGCATGGCAGAAAGACCTGCCGAGGTGGCCCGACCGCGCGCGAGGTGTGTGCGACGGCGCTGTTGCCGCCGACGAGGAAGAAAAGCGAAAGCGGGCGGCTCCAGTGGTGGCAAGGACGATAGGGGGGCTCGGAGTGCGTGCAAGTGAGAATCAGAGCTGTGGTTAGGGGCGCGCGCTCGATGGCGGGGAGGTGAGCGCGAATTTGACCGCGAACCCAAGGCTCGGCGGCGGTGCAGGGGAGAAGAAGTTGAACACGACGGCGACGGCATAGCCCCGAGCTTTAAAGGCGAGAACACGGCAGCAGCAAGGACCAACAGAGCTTGCCACCGCACTTGGCGAAGCCGACTTGGCTTGGGCGCGCCAAGAAGTGGCCAAGAAGACCGGCGGCACGCCGGCAAAGCCGGTGGTGCAAAAACAGAGAGGCCAGGTTACTGTAGCTCCTCCCCTCTTTCTCTGTTTCTTTTAAAATTACTCCAAAAACTGTATAAGAACTTGAAAAATTTCCAAAATATGAGTTGTGTAAAATAATGAGATCTACAACTTTTATTAAAGAAGTTTCATCAAATTTTAAATATTTTTGAATTTGTAGTTTGAAATTGAAAAAGGATTTAAACTCAAACTTTTGGGAATTCAAAATTACTTTTAAATTTTGATTAAAAGATGAAAATCTCCAAAAATAAAAGTTATTCCATTTCTTAATGTCTACAACTTTTATTAAGAGAGTTTTTCATGAAACTAAATAGATTTTGAATTGGAGTTTAAAAATCAAAAGGGGAAACTCCCAATTTAAAGAACTTTTGAAATTACTTCAAATTTTATTTAAAAACTTGAAAAAACTTTATTTACCAAACTGGTAGAGCTCAAAAAGATGCACAATCTGTATTTTGGAAGTTTTCTCAAATTTTGAATATTTTGAGATGAAATTGAAAAGGGGGCAGTTTCACTTTGAATTTCAAGCTTTTGAAAAGGATTTTCAAATTGAATATTTGGGCAATTAATTAATGGTGTTGTGGTACTTTTAAAACCCAACCAATAGTACACTTTCAAAGTATAAAGTTCATACTTTGAAATAGTGCCATTGGTTAGTAACTTTTATTTAGAAAATTTAATTATGGTTAGCTCCTCAAAAATGAAAATGATATTTAATTTCCCACACTTAGCCAATTTGGCTTAGGGTTGGGATTTGAATTCTAAATCCAAATTTGATTCTTTCTTTTACCTTTTGACCTATAAAACATTGTTAGCATTTAAGGTCAAGGTTAGCCAAACACTTGGGCACACCAAAGGTTGATTTTAGATTAACCACTTTTATAACCTATTAAGCATGTAAGTTAAAGAAAAGTGATTATCATGACATTGATAAAACATCCTTCATGAAAGAGCTCAACATGCAAGACAAAGTAAGAATCATGAAAAGACTATCATACCATGAAATACACTTTAATACTTGGTGATCAACTTAATGATGCATATGATTATATGCTAATTGCATTATCCTTGAATTAATAAACATGATGCTTAATGCATAATATGATGACATGGTGGGGTTTAGGTTAACGTAACACCAGGGGTGTTACAGGAGGTTACCTTTTCTTTCCATACCTTCATAGGTTGTTGATGTTCCTTCGGTGCTGTAGATTCTTCTTTGATTGTCTCCTCCTCAACAGTGCTCTTTTGAGAGCGATTCCTCCGGTGCTGACGTCTTCTCTTAGACAGGGTGAAAGCTGCTAATCCAGGAGAGTTATAATCTTTAAATTGATAGCTTACCTTCTCTCCTGGGAACTGGAAATGGACTTGGCCTGATCTATTATAGATGATGGCGTTGGTGGTGCCGAGGAATGGCCTCCCAAGGATGATGGGTGTCTCATCTTCTTCTCCCATGTCCAAAGATCATAAAAGTCGGTCGGGGACGTGGTGGGTGTGGATTTTGACCATGATGTCCCTCGCTACTCCCCTCGCGGAAATCTCGTCGTGTTGTCCGCCCACCGCAAATTGCATATAGCTAGGGTATAGAGGTGTATCGAATAATAAATCATATACTGTCGAGGGTCAAAACCACGACCCTCTAAGGACCGGGATAAAGCGACTTTCAAAAACAAAAACACCCCCTCGCCCGGACCGGGGTCCTCGTGGCCCGACCCACGGCCGCGAAACTTAAAGCATTTCGGGCCCGGCCGCGGCAACCAACTAAGGCCCACGGGATAAAAGCCACCGCCAGGGAGATCGACCCCCCCCTGGCAAACTCCGATTCGCCCGACCCCTACCCATCGCGGGGGGTCGGCGTCCGACCCCGTCCCCGACGAAAAGAGTCGGGACGCCGTGCGCATTCTGCCAAAACAAGACGGCCGCCGCTACAGATTCCGTGCGATCCGCGGGGATACGTCGCATACTCTTTGGTAGAAGGGGACAGGGCCGCCAAGTAACCTAGGGGCATTTCGTTGCTCCCACGCTTCCTACCCGACAAAGGCGGTGCTGACCCCGTCTTGACTGTGCGTATGGAAGCCCCCGTGTGCGCTGCCTCCGTTAAGGGCGCCGGGGCCCGTACCACCCCATGACAAGGCATCCCGGCTGGTACGAATAAAGGAACGCCGCCATTACCGACACCGTGGCCAAGGTACCGGACGGCGACCGAGCCAAGGAACATCCCGCAAGGCAAACCCGGGGGTGTCGAATCAGCCCCCGCTGCCTGGCGACACCACGGTCGGCTCCCTATAGGCCGGCATTTGACCTGAGAGTACCTACAGTCAACTAAACCGCACAACCCCGTTCGGGCATAGCCCTGCTTACCTGAAAGGGCTACAAGGCCGAGAGGAGGGACGATGACGTCTGCTACAGTGCACCACGGCGCTTCCGGGAACGTCCCAGCCCTTGTAGGCCACGACTTCTTGATCACCACACGCGCAGGCCCTCTCCTGTGAGCCTCACCTTGAACTATAAAAGGGAGGACTTGGGCCCCTGAGCATGTGTGTCCATCACCCGATTCACACTACACACACGAAACACTTAACCACGAACCTAGCTTTCTCACTCCGAGACTTGGGAGCCTATCCCTCTCTCGACCCCTCTTGTATTGCCCATACAAGCTCCTGAGTAACACGACTCCGCTCTCACTGGACGTAGGGTAGAAATCGCCCGAACCAGTATATATCATCGTGTCCACTCGGGAAACCATCTCGAGGATAAGTGTGCTCTCTTTCGATTACTCGTTGGTGTCCATTCTCGACATCGACAGTTGGCGCGCCAGGTAGGGGTGAAAGCGCACTTCTACAATTCCACCAACCTCGAGATGGCCATGCACCGTCTCAACCTCGTTCCCGGCGCCCGAATCCGTTTCGGGGAGCTGGATTTTATCGTTAGGGAGGATGGCGTGACTTGGTTGGCTCCCGAGCCGCAAGTCGCTCTCCCCGACGCCAACAACGTCAACCCTGCACCGATGCAAGGACCACGGGCTAACGGCACGAGCCACAGGCCAACCCCCGACGCGACCGACGATCTCGCAGTTGCCATGGGCAGCATGAGTCTCCGACCAACGACGCCGTCGGTGACCACGGGCCCGGCGACCGCGGCGCCATCCCCGACCATGGCACCGGATGCACGTCGGGGGGTCCCCAATGTCGTGGCGACACCATCGAGGCTGCAGACGTGCGGGAGCTCACGGAGCTGGATCGGCAGCTCTTGCCCTATCTAGGGCCCTACCCGGCCGAGGAGATTTCTCTGCTCTCGTATTGGTACGAGGCCATCATGGAGTACGGCGGGGGGGAGATCCGATCCCTCGGGGCAGTCCTTATTCAGCGGGCGTCCCGAGTCGGCCCCTTTTGGGTACCACAATGCCATAACCACCATGGCGTACCTCATCCTCGGGGGGATCACGCCAACCCCGAGGACGTTGAGCTCGTGGCGGCGGTGGGCCACTCGTTGAGCCCGTCTTTATGCCGGACTCCGGCGAGTACCCCGACTCGGCGGCGGCGATTTGGCGGCAAGCGGGCCCTACGCCGGGCCTATGTTCATGCCGGACTCCGGCGGCTACACCGACTTCGGGCGACGACGATAGCTCCGGCCGACCCGTTTTGGGCGTGTTTCATGGCGGAAACTCCTCAAGGCGGGTTGACGACGTTGCCCCCCCGGAGGAAGGCATGCTCAACCCAGCTCTCGGCGAACACCGTCACCTCGACGATCGCATACTCCACCGACCTCGCTCCGGCAGCTCCGACGGACAGCGGCAGATGATCCGACGCGGACCTTGGCGGCGAGCGACGCAAGGCCTACCGTGACCAGCAGCAACACCGAGTAGACGCCTCCCCCACCTCACCGTCGAAGCTGGGCGGGCACGAGGCATGGCCCGTGACGTCCACCGGCGGGTTCTCGAGGATGATGACGATCCTCCACTCTTCACTGCTCAGCGAGCGTCGCGGCGGCGGGCTCGCTACTGCTCCAACAGCTACCACCACCAACGACACTGGCTGAGTGGAGAACTTCGGTGGGAGATTCGGCGATTCTTGGATCGCGCCGCCCGCCACTGCAGGCGGAAAGCTCACGATCTCGGCGGCGGAACCACTCCGAGTCACCACACGATGGACGGTCACCGAGACCGAGAGCCATCGTGCACCAACCAGCTTCGGGCGCCGGAGAGCTTGCCAGCGGTGCGAGAACGCGTCGGGCCCGTTCGAGATGCTCGGGTCATCCTCAACGCCCGGCACGAGAATACAGCCCACGCCGGGGGGGCTTCGACCACGAGGAGGGCGGGGGACCAAGCCCGCCTCCCCCGGGACCACCGGCGTTCGGACGGCATATTCTTCGCTCGCCCTTCCCACGGCGCTTCCGTGCGCCCACCACCATCACCAAATGCTACTGGGGAGGCGAACCCCCTGCGTGGGCTGGAAGACTACCGCCTTGCATGCGAGGCGGGGGGGCTGACCACGAGTACTTCATCATAAGGAAACTCCCTCTGTATCCGGGTGACTCTGCACGGACTTGGCTAGAACACCTCCCCAAAGGGGTGTATAAACAGTTAGGCGGACCTCGTCGACATCTTAAGTCGGCAATTTCGAGGCACGTATTCTCGCCACAGGAACCCCACGATTTTGCTTGCCGCCGGCAGAAGCCGGACGAGTCCCTGCGTGACTACATCAAGCGCTTCTCCAAGCAGTGCACGAGCCTCTCTCACGTCACCGACGCCGACGTGATTGGGGCCTTCATCTCCGGCACATCCTGTAAGACTTTGGTGCACGAGCTGGGGCGCCGCCCGCCTCGTACCACCAAGGAACTCCTCGACGTAGCGACCAGCTTCGCGTCAGGGGAGGACGCGGTGGGCGCAATCTTCAACTCCCGCGGCAAGGCGAAGCGGGAGGAGGAGGGCGACGATGACCCCACCGACCGCAAGGGCCAGAAGAAAAAGAAGGGCCGTAAGGGACGACGGCAGAACGACGGCGAGCTCGTTGCTGCAGTCGACACCAAGGGGAAGAAGAAGGCACCGGCGAAGCCGCCAACCGACTACTTCGAAAAGAAGCTAGACCAGCCGTGCCCTCATCATGAGGGCGTGGTGAAACACACTCTCCGTGAGTGTCGCCTCATCCCCAAGTTCTTTGGGGGAGAGAAGGGCAAGCCGGAGGCAAAGAGGAAAGCTGGCTCGCCCTCCCAAAACGATGAACAGGGGGAGGACGAGTCAGGATTTCCCCACGTCACCGATTGTCTCATGATTTTCGGAGGACCGGACTACTACGCCACGAGGCGGCAAAAGCAAGCTTCGGCGGCGCATGGTCTCGCCAAGTCGAGGCAATCGTGCCCGCACCATCCAAATGGGCAAAGCACCCCATCACCTTCGACCAGGTCCGACCATCCGCAGATGCGTGCGAATCCGGGGCGGTACCCACTGTCGTCGACCCCATCATCGGTACCAAGCGCCTCACCAAGGAGCTGATGGATGGGGGGAGCGGCCTCAACATCATCTACCAGGCCACTATCGACGCCATGGGGGTCAACCGCGCCAAGATCCGCCCTGGGGGAGCGCCGTTCCATGGAGTTGTGCCCGGACGGCCAACCGTGCGGTCGGGGCAGATCGACCTGCCCCGTCACGTTCGGCACTCACACTAACTTTCGCACCGAGGTGTTGACATTTCAGGTGGTGAACTTCCCCGGCTCTTACCATGCAGTATTGGGTCGGCCGTGCTACGCCAAGTTCATGGCCGTTCCAAACTACACCTACCTTAAGCTCAAGATGCCGGGCCCCCGCGGGATCATCACTGTGCACTCGTCAGTGCAGCATGCGTACCTGTGCGACATCGAGCAGTGCGACGTGGCTGAGTTGGTGCTGAACTCCCACGAGCTGTACATCATCAACACCCTCGCCGGCGATGACCAGGACATGCCGGACGTCCCGAAGGCCACCGCGTCCTTCACGCCCGACAGGGACACCAAGCTTGTGGCCCTCGACCCCAGCAGCTCCGATGGCATGACAGTGCGGATCGGCACCGGGCTCGACCCTAAATAGGAAGACGCGCTCGTCGACTTCCTCCGCGCGAACCGAAGCATCTTCGCGTCGAGGCCCTCGGACATGCCTAGCATTCCGAGGGATGTCGCCGAGCACGCCTTATGGATCAAGCCCGACTCCAAGCCGGTGAAACAACGCTTGCGCCGCTTCGATGAGGTAAAGCGTAGAGTAATTGGTGAGGAGGTTAAAAAGTTGTTAGCAGCTGGGTTCATTAAGGAAGTGTATCATCCAGAGTGGTTAGCTAATAATGTCATTGTTCAAAAGAAAGGCGGGAAATGGAGAATGTGTGTTGACTATACCGGTCTAAACAAAGCGTGTCCTAAGGATCCGTTTCCTTTGCCGCGCATAGATCGTTATCGACTCCACCTCTGGGTGCCAGACCCTATGCTTCCTTGATGCCTATTCTGGTTATCACCAGATCAAGATGCGTGAATCCGATCAACACGCCACTTCGTTCATCACCCCGTTCGGTTCGTACTGTTACGTGACCATGCCATTCGGGCTTAAGAATGCGGGCGCAACCTTCCAAATGTTGCATGGTGAGAGTCTTCGGCAAGCTCATCGGAGAGATTGTCGAGGTTTACATGGACGACATCGTTGTCAAGTCCAAATGCAGACCGGCGGTCTCGTGGCCGATCTGGAGCTAGCCTTCGCTCGGCTCAACAAAAGGCACATCAAACTCAACCCTAAAAAATGTGTTTTCGGGGTGCCTAGAGGGATGTTGCTGGGGTTTATCGTTTCGCAACGAGGCATCGAAGCCAACCCTGACAAAATCAAGGCTATCACCGAAATGAAGCCTATTCGGGACCTCAAGGGGTTGCAGCATATCACGGGGTGCCTCGCCGCACTCAGTCGGTTCATATCACGCCTAGGTGAACGGGGTCTGCCCCTGTACCGGCTCCTCAAGAAAGCCGACCAGTTCACGTGGGTAGCGAGGCTCAAGAGGCGCTAGATAAGCTCAAGGAACTGTTGACCAGTCCCCCGATCCTTACTCCTCCCACGAAGGAGGAACCTTTGCTCCTCTACATCGCTGCAACCACCTAAGTGGTAAGCACCGCGTTCGTCGTAGAGCAAGTCGAAGAGGGACGCACTCTAAAAGTGCAGCGTCCAGTTTATTTCATTAGCGAAGTCTTGTCCGACACCAAGACACGCTATCCGCAAATCCAAAAGTTGGCGTACGCCCTCCTCATCACGAAGAGGAAGCTAAAGCACTACTTCGAGGCACACCCCGTCACCGTGGTATCGACCTTTCCCCGGGAGAGGTCATTCAACACCGGAAGCCACGGGCCGGATAGCCAAGTGGGCGCCGAGCTGATGGGTTACGAAAATCACCTACGCGGCTCGCCGCGGCGATCAAATCGCGCAGGTTCGGCCGACTTTATCGCGGAATGGACCGAAGTCCAGTTGCCTCTGGCCCCCATCCAGCATGAATGTTGGAAGCTCTTCTTTGACGGCTCGTTGATGAAGAGTGGTGCCGGAGCCGGCCTAGTATTTATATCTCCGCTTGGGGTCAGAATGAAGTATGCTCTACGACTTCACTTCAAAGCCTCCAATAACGTCGCTGAATACGAGGCCCTGGTAAACGGCTTGCGCATAGCCAAAGAACTCGGCGTAAAACGCCTCGAGGTCCGGGGCGACTCGTAGCTTGTCGTTGATCAGGTCATGAAGGAGTAGAACTGTCACGACCCCAAGATGGCGGCCTCTTGCCGGGAGGTCGCGTAAACTTCGAAGAGTCCTTCGACGGCCAGGCTAAGCCCGTCCTTCGAGACAACGAAGAAGCGAGCGCTCGGCCAAAATGGCCTCAAATCGAGACCACATCCCCGGCCGGATATTCGCTAGGGATCTTGTCCAACCCTCGGTAAAAGTTAGAGAAAAGGAACCGACTCCACCTCCGGCCACGAGGCGGCTCGATCGACCCCCGCAGCGACCCTGCCTCCTCCTCCCCCCCTCGGGGTGGTGCGCTGACCCCGGGGGACGACCCCTCTTCTGAACCTACCGTCTTCATAGTCACGAGAGTAGAGGAGGGGTCGACCTCTTCGAACCCGAGCCCGAGGAGGGGCCGGAGGATGCCGTATCTCGACTACCTCGTCCCGAGAATCTTGCCCGCAGGAAGGGCGGAAGCTTCGGCGGCTAGCTTCGCCGAGCCAAGTCGATTCGTCATCATCGATGGAGAGCTGTATAAAAAGGGCACTCGGGCGTCCTTCATCGATGCATTCCGTCGCTCACGGGCGCGCCTGGCTGGAGGATATCCACGCGGGCATCTGTGGACATCACGCCCGCGCCCAAGGACGATCATGGCCAAGGCTTACCGCCAAGGTTTCTACTGCCCACGGCGGTGGCGGGCGCAACGAAAAAATCGTCCCGGTCCCTGCAAAGGATGTCGATGATACGCCAAGCGGACACATTTGCCGGCGCAGGTCCTACAGACGATCCCCTCACATGGCCGTTCGCGTGCAGGGCTGGATCTAGTAGGGCCCCTCCTCAAAGCGCCCCCTGAGGCTTCACTCACATTCTGTCGCGATTGATAAGTTCACGAAGTGGATCGAGGCTTGACCTCTCGCCACCATCAAGTTTGACTAGAGTGTGTTGTTTTTCACCGACATCATTTATCGCTTTGGTGTACCCAACTCGATCATCACGGACAACGGCACGCAGTTCACTGGGGAAGAAGTTCCCGGTGTTTTGTGACGAGTTCAACATCCGTGTCGATTGGGCGTCATCGTGCATCCTCGCACTAACGGGCGGGTTGAGCGAGCAAACGGCATGATCCTCCGGGGCTTGAAGTCTCGGATCTTCAATCGTCTCAATCGGTATGGCCGACGATGGCTCACAGAGCTCCAGCGGTCTTTGTGGAGTCGAGAACGACCCCGAGCGAGCAACCGGGCATACCCCTTTCTACATGGTCTACGGGGCGGAGGCCGTCCCCGCCTACCGACCTGGAATATGGGGCCCCATGGGTCGGGGCTTACACGGAGCCGATGGAACTGCACCTACCCGGAAGATGCCATGGACCCCTCGATGAAGCCCGCGACGTCCGCTACGCTTCACTTTGCTAAGTACCTGCCGGTCCCTACGCCGGCACCATGCTCGGCGGGTGCGAGGTCGGCGTTTAACGTCGGAGACCTTGTCTTACGTGTACGGCAGGACACCAAAGGGGCGTCCACAAGCCGACGCCACCATGGGAGGACCCTTCACCATTGCCGAGGTTCTCCGACCCCGGGCGTAAAAGCGAAGGATGACAAGGGGCAAATTGTCGAAACGCTTGGAAAATCGGCGATTCGTCGTTTCTATCCGTAAGAGTCTTTTTTTTTCCGATTCACATTATGTACTTCGCTATGTACTTGTACCTTTTCTTGCTATCAACCGCTTGAGCATGTTTAATATGAGAAACTCCCTTTCATAAAACAATGTCTCGACCCCTACGGTCGGTACCTATCTTTCTCTTATTAAAAGTTGAAAAGGCAAACCGTCCGATTTCAAGTCATGCTCCGGCCCTCTTGCTCAAAAGGTTGTGTATAGGAAAGAAGGTGGTCCTAGCACCCAAAAACGTCCCCGGCTGCCTTGTCTAACGCCCGGTGGCTAATGATACACAGTCGAGGTGGGGTCGGCTAGCCATGTCGACCCTAACACGGCCTTTAAGTAAAAGGGCGTTGCCTGCGTGAGAATTAGCCGGCTTACCACATCCTTAAGCTAAAAAAAGGATCTCGAAGGTCGAGAGTTGCAGACTTTGGGCGCCTAAATAAGATAACTTTCCACCGGGTGTGGCATGTCTCACCCGGCGGGTGTCCAAATATGAAAGCAATCCGTCCTTTCTAGAGATATTTTTTCTTCATCTAAAAAAGGGGAATAATTCGAAAACTAAAGCAAAGACAAGTCAACCACAAGCACTACACATAATAAAGTCTTTGGGCATCAAAAAGCTCACAAACCAAAAGTAAGTAAATGTTTTTACTCGCCGAGGGAGCACTAGGTTCGCCAGGGCGGTTGGCAAGAGCGTCGGCACTATCCGCCACTAGCACGCGAAGAGCCTCGGCGCCGGCCTCGGAAACCTCCCGAAATATACCTCGGCCGACGCCGTCAAAGTTGAAGCTCTCATCGTAATGAGAGCGGGTAATGGCAAACGCCTCCCGCATCCCTGTTCGAAGAGCATCGCTCTCAAGTGACCGATCCGCCGGGGCAGCAAGGATAACCGCGCGTGGTGAGGGAGCCATCGGGCGGCAGGGTCGACACCAATGACGTCGAGGACGCTGTTCGGCGGCGATACACGAACCGGGCGTTACCTGCAAGTTGCAGCTGGAAGTGGACGCCACGCGGGCGTAGCCACCTCCTCGGGCGCCCGGGCCGGCCGCGTTCTCGGCGTCCATCTTCCCGCGGCTGCTCACGCTCCAACTCGCTCTTGAGAGCGGCGACTTAAATCCCCGGCTCGTTCCGCTTACCGCGGATACGGGTCTCGACGCTTGGCTGTATCGTCGCTCTCACGGTGGAGGTGCTACGTCTCGAGACGCTCTTGCTCCGTCTCCTGCTCCGCCCCGGCCGAAGCCCCGTCGCGCGGCTCTCCGCCTCCCCGAGCAACTCCCGGACATGGGCGTTGCGGCTGCTCAAGTTCCTCCCCGGCGCGCCTCGCCTCCCGCGTCATCCGCTTCTTGCCGGTGCGGGAGGTCCATGTACTTCGTCTCCACGTCCTCGATGTCGTGGCCGGCGTCTCTCAAACGGGCGCGGAGATCCTCAATCGTCTCCATCGCCTCCTCCCACCGGGGATGTTGCTCGTACAAGAGACGAGACTTCACCCGGCCCATATGCAGCGCCGACTGTCCATAGGGCAACATGCGGATGAGTCACCAGTCTTAACAATTGGAAAAGACAGGAGAAAGCGCAAACTGGGAATACCTGGTAGAGCGACGCCGTCGGCCCCATCTGCGATACCGGGGCGTGGCGTTCTGGTTTATAGCTGCCATCGCCGCCTCGAAGGAGGAAAGCACCTCCCACTCGGGCGCGGGTCGCCAACCACCGAGGCTCCAAGGAGGGATCGCGCTGGTCGGGAAACGCGAGCCGGGATCCTCCCCAGAAATGGTGAGGGGCCCCGACGCCCCTCGTCATCGTCCCAACGGCGCCGCCGCGCCGGGAGGTGGAGGCGCACGCCCGGGGGCGGGAGAGAAATGGGAGGCGCGGGAGCATCGGGGGCCGCACGCCCTATTCTCCTCAAAGCCGGGAGCAGCGGCCTCCCTCGACGCCGCCTCGGCCACGACGCCCGGGAGCTCGAGCCCTCGAGACCCCTCATCCCGTGAGCCCCGTCGGCCGGCGGGACTCCTTCGGCCCCCGACGCCAAGTGCGGCTGTCCCGGCCGATCCCCCTTGGGAAGGAGCCGCGTCGTGGGAGCGAGGCCCCCACCCGAAGATGGGAGCCCACTCGCGATGCCGGCCGCCTCTTGTTGCTTCCTCGCCCTTCAAGGGCGCAAGCGTGAGGCGACCGAGGGTCCGGATTTGATCTGGCGAAAACGAAAGGGGTCGAGGTCAAAAAGCAAGGCCGATATGTGTCGGCGATAACCACGGACATACCTCCGGGGTGCGAGCGCGATATCTTGGAGGCCGGCTCCACCGACGACGACTTCTGCGATCCGGGCAAGGGCGTTTCCCCTTGCCCCGAACATCTTGTTTGGGGCACCAGCCCCGAGCTTGCCTCGCTTCGAGGGCACGATCCGCGGCCGCACCCTCGGCGCCCTCGGCGGTGGACCGGGCCCGTGGAGAGGGTCGGACTGAGCCGGCCCAACATCCCCCGTGGAGAGGGATCGACGCCAGCGGGGTCGGAACGAGCCGACTCATGCCCACTCGCGGCCACTACCGGCTCGGTGGCTCCGTGGTCGCACCACAGGACCCAATCACGAGCACGGCCCCCATGGTGTGGGCCATCTCGTCCAGATTCTGGGGGGGTCGCGCCCGGTCGTGCTCCCCTCGTCCGACCCACCTTCCTCGACGAAGATGGGATTCCTCGAGCAGCCCGCCCACGCTGCTCTCGCCTCCCCGGGTAGGGTCGACGAAGCCTGCCGGACCTGGTCGGAAGCGGACGCCGAGCTCCTCCTCCCCCATCCGAGAGGGGGGTCAGGTCACGCTCCTCCCGGAGGCAATTTTCCGCCCGCCTCGCCTTCCTCCTCTCCTTCTCGGTGTGACGAGCCTCAGAGGCGGCCACGTTCGCCGCTCGCTGGGCCGCCGTACGGGGGAGAGGCACCGGATCTTCCTTCAAAGGCAGACTCGAGGGCTGGTGCGGCGGAAATACGTCAGGAATGGCTCTGGAAGAAAGGAAAGGAAAAACCTAAACAATCAGATACTCACGAATGTCACGGCGTCGGCGTCCGGCCTCATCGGGGGCTGGTCAGCAAAGACGGGCGACTCAGAGAGTACCCGGTGCGCCGGCGGAGTTCTTCGGTGCCGCCAACAAAGTTTCGGAGTCGACGGGTGGCAGCGGCGGTCCGAAACGGCCCTCCCCTAAGCACCGTGCTGCGGGGGTCGGAGCCGGCCACCATCCCCCCACCCGAAGGCGGCGCGACATCAGCGGCGCCACCCCACGCCGGAGCCGGGCATCCACAATGCCGGCCCCGGTCAAGCCCCCCGTGTCGCAAGATCTTGATGGCCTCCGTGTGATGCTCAAGCTTCTTGACCTCCTTCGAGTTCACCCCCGACGCCATTTTATCGGGCGCTCGGAGAACGACACGCCGGAGAAATCGGGGAGCGGCGCCGTCTCCGAAGTTCTTGAGGTAGAACCACCCGGAGTGCCACCCTCGGTTAGGCGTGGACGTCTTCACATCCACGTAGAACTTAGTGCACTCCCCACGGGGAGCGATGCCGGCGCATCCCGTGGGGGAGGTCGATCTCCGGCGTCGTCCTTCGCCCACCGCTTCACCAACCGTGCGTAGAAGAAAAACTTCCACGGCCCGAAATGAGGCGGGATCCCCGTGTATCCCTCGCATAGGGCAACGAACACCGCCATATGCGAGAATCCCGTTGGGATTCAGATGGTGGAGCTCGATGCCGTAATGGTACGTAATCCTCGCAAGACGAAGTCATGAACGGGGACACCGAGCCCCCGCTCATGAAAAGCCGCGAAGGAGACGATGTATCCCATCGGCGGCCGAGGAGATTCGTCCTCCAGTGGGAGAATCCACTCCCCACCTCTGTCAAGGGCGGCGGGGCCCGCCCTCCGCCACGGGCGCTCCATCTCCGACGCCGTCAGTTGCTGCGCGGCCACGGGAGTACGCCTCCACTCGCCATTGAGATGAGAGATGAGACGTGGGAAGACGAGAACGCAGACGGTGACGGCGGGCGGGCGGAAGGAAGGAGCAAGCGAGAGAGGACTCGGGGGCTTTTCCGGGCTGCGAAACAAAGACGCACAAGTGCGGCTAAGGAAAAGCCTCTTCCTTCCTCTCAACGCCTTAAAAAGAGAACAAACCGCCCGTTGCGCTGCTCTCGGGGGCGTGGGCGACGTGCCCCAGGCGCACGGACGAGATAAGCACGCGCACGCCCTCGAGCGCATTAACTCCGCTCGAGGGGCGTGCGGCCGTCGCCCAGCAGCGTGCCGACGGTTCCGTCTGCCCCGTCCCGGGCCGCCACTTTGTGGCGCCCGTCCCGGGCGACCCCTCGGGAGCCTCGGGTCCCGCGTTGACCACGGAGGGGGGGGCGGCGCGCCTACGGCAGCCTACGCGAAGGGGAAAATCATGAAGTCGGGTCGGCCGGACCGATGCGATATCTTTGTCTGCTTTCCGCACCCTCGGCGGAGAAAACCCTAAAAGCTACTGTTCGCCAAGAACAAGAAAAAACCCCAACGAAAAAGGGTCCGCTCGATCAATCGCTACCGTGGCTCGAACACCACCCGCATCAAAGATGACGAAAACAAACTTTGACGAAAGATTCAGAATGAGCACTTGTTCATCGGGCATGTAATCACAGATCGAGGAAATGCCTCAAGGCGAATCTAAAAACAAAAAAAAACCCCCGGCGTCAAGCAAAAGCCCGCGGCATGACTACCCTACGCCCACGACCGTCGCCGGCGCCAACATGGAAAGGATCATGAAGGCGCAGGCGCCCACCCGTCCCACGCGTCTGGGTACACATCCTCCAAGAAGACAATGGAGATCAACTCAGAGAACGCCGGACCGGTGGGACGTCGTGGCGGAGCCATGCCGAACGGGAAGATCCCACGGCGCCTCGGGCGCGTTGTGGATCACCTCCTCCGCCCGTCACCACCTCGACGCGGCATCGGCGTCGCCCTAAATCGGGGCGCACTAGGTGCTCCAGGTCCGAGGCGCTTCGCCCTCGGGGAGCTCGATGTAGCCCCGAGGTCGACGCTGAACGGCGGTGCTCGCCCGCCAGGGAGGCCGTCCAGCGGCGGGACGCCGTGGGGCGTCACGCCGCGGATACGGCCAAGCACGCGGCTCGGCCGCTCCCGCCGGGTTGGCGCCGGGAGCCGGGACGTAGGCAACAATGGCCTCGGCCGCCCGGGCGCATGACCTGGAGCTCGGCCGTGAGCTCGGCCACGGCTCGTCCGCCTCCTCCCAGGTTGGCCCTCCGTCCTCCGTCTCGTCCTCCCGCGCGGGTCAGCGACGACGACGACAGCTAAAGGCGGTAGCGGAGCCCTTCGACGGTCTCCGGCCTCTCGCCGGGCCTCGGCGCCCCCCGGCCCTCCCGTCGCCGGGCCGGGGGAGGGCGGCGAGGGGCCGGCACGCAAGAGATCACCCCGTGAGAACAAGCACTCGGCACGAGATGAGAAAAAAACCCTTCTCCATTGCAAACACCGGGCTGGAGAAAACCCTCCTCCCATCTGTGGGCAATGTACTCACCCCGGGATGCGGCGGCGGCCGCGCGGGAGCTCCTCCAACGAGCCCTCCTCCACCGGGCGTTTCCCGCGATCCATCACACCCTCTCGCTTTCCTGACATACGGACGGCGGTTGGAGGAAGAAGGAGAGAAGTACTAGATGGCTGAGGTGCGGAGCGAGGAAGGAAAGGGTGACTAGATCCGTCCACACACACCACGCCCTCCTTAAATAGATGGCCGACGCCTATGTGGATCCGTAAAAACGCCTCTTGGCGTTCCACGTCGCCCATCATTGCAACCGCGGCATCGTCTTGGCGTCGTGGAGGGAGTCGAACCGCCCCGCGTCGGCGTCCCGAGGCATCATTAACCCGAGGCCGCGAAGCCTCTCGACGCTCTCGTCTTGGGCGCCCGAAAAAGGGCACGAGCAAAAACCGTAATACCCTTATGATAAAATGGAGAGTCGCATCCGTGCGGTGCGACACGATTCCGCCTCCGTCACCAAGCGCAGCCACAACTATCGACTCACGGTTTTGAGCCTCTGCAGACGAGTGTACCACTCCTGCAGAAGGCTCGGGAACACTACGGCCAGTGCGCTCGCGCGCACCCACCATGGAAGAAAGAACCGCGACTACGCTTTTCTGGCGCCTCTTCACGAGTATACCACTCCCCGCAGAAGGCTCGGGGGGCTACACCGGCCGAGTGCGCTCATAGCGCACCCACCAAGGCAAAATATTCAGAAAAACCCTCTGAGTTTCCCTTGGCAGAACGAGTCTAGCATGAGGAGGAACATCCAGTTCCACCCCATGCTCGGGGGCTACTGTCGAGGGTCAAAACCACGGCCCTCTAAGGACCGGGATAAAGCGACTTTCAAAAACAAAAACACCCTGCCAGACCAGGGTCCTCGTGGCCCAGCCCACGGCACGAAACTTAAAGCATTTCAGGCCCAGCCGCGGCAACCAACTAAGGCCCACGGGATAAAAGCCACCGCCAGGAGATCGACCCCCCGGGGCAAACTCCGATTCGCCCGACCCCTACCCATCGCGGGGGGGGGTCTCCGACCCCCCGTCCCCGACGAGCGAGTCAGGGACGCCGCGTGCGATTTCCCCCAAAGACAGGCGGCCTTGCGGCATTTCTGCAGTTCCGTAGCGATCCACGGGGATACGTCGCATACTCTTTGGTAGAAGGGGACGGGGCCGCTAAGTAACCCAGGGGCATTTCGTTGCTCCCACGCTTCCTACCCGACAAAGGCGGTCTTCGACCCCGCATCGACTGGTACGTATGGAAGCCCCGTGTGCACGTCTCCGTTAAGGGCGCCGGGGCCCGTACCACCCCATGATAGTGCATCCCGGCTGGTACGAATAAAGGAACGCCGCTCGTACCGACACCGTGGCCAAGGTACCGGATGGCGACCGAGCCAAGGAACATCCCGCAAGGCAAACCAGGGGGTGTCGTCGAATCAGCCCCGCACGCCTGGCGACTCCACGGCCGGCTCCCTATAGGCCGGCATTTGACCTGAGAGTACCTACAGTCAACTAAACCGCACAACCCCGTTCGGGCATAGCCCTGCTTACCTGAAAGGGCTACAAGGCCGAAGGAGGGACGATGACGTCTGCTACAGTGCACCACGACGCTTCCGGGAACGTCCCAGCCCTTGTAGGCCACGACTTCTTGATCACCACACGCGCGTGCCCTCTCCTGTGAGCCTCACCTTGAACTATAAAAGGGAGGACTTGGGCCCCTGAGCACGTGTGTCCATCACCCGATTCACACTACACACACGAAACACTTAACCACGAACCTAGCTTTCTCACTCCGAGACTTGGGAGCCTATCCCTCTCTCAACCCCTCTTGTACTGCCCCATACAAGCTCCTGAGTAACATGACTCCGCTCTCACTGGACGTAGGGTAAAAATCGCCCGAACCAGTATACATCATCGTGTCCACTCGGGAAACCATCTCGAGGATAAGTGTGCTCTCTTTCGATTACTCGTTGGTGTCCATTCTCGACACCGACATATACCTGTTTAGACATGATGTTGACAGTTGATCCGGTGTCGCAGAAAGCATTGTAGAAGGAGCACTGTCCAATAGTACAGTCGATAGTCGGCATGCCTGGATCCTCTCTCTTGTTTAGGAATGGTGAAGCTAAGAGGTGGTCATGCTCATACTTAACAGCCTTGACTACTTGGACTTGCTTTCTCACTTGCCTCCTGTTCTTATTCTTTCTCTTCCCATTTGAATTCTTCTTCTTGGCTTCTTCAGTTGTTGGCTTAACTGAGAAGTAAGCTCCTCTTGGGTCTATAGGAGCTTCAAGGGTCTTATTTTTGAAACTGAACTTCTCTTTATTGCCCTTGATGGTGAAACAAATCTTTGCACTGTCCGTGTAGATGACAGCCTTTGCAGTACTCAGAAATGATCGGCCAAGAATGATTGGACTCTTAGGATCTCTGCCGGTATCTAGGACTACAAAGTCTACAGAGACATATGATCTCCCAATTCGTATGCACACGTCATCTAAGATTCCTTTAGGGTGCTTAACCGTCTGGTCTGCAAGCTGCAAACACATATTCGTGTACAACAAAGATGTCCATGGAAAGACTTGGTCAAAGATTACCTTAAGCATGATGTTGACACTAGCGCCTAGATCACAGATAACTTCAGCGAAGTCATGCTGCCCAATAGAGATGGGGATCACAGGTCTCCCTGGATCTCCTCTCTTGGGTGGCATAGACTCATCCTTCTATCCTGATGATGCTTCAACGTAGTACCCTGCATACACATGAACAAGATTCGCGGTCTCGGGCTCTAGAGGTTGCCCTGGAATCTTACCTTCGTTGGTTGGTGGAACAGCGGCCACCAGCTGAGCTAATTGTTGTTCTATCATTTTGTTAAAGCTAAGCTGGTTCTTAACAGCAGAGGTAAAGCCATCTATTTTAGTGTTTATGTTTTCTAGCATTTTATCATTGGATGCTGCCTTCCTAGATAAAGTCTCCATAATTTTATTTTGATTGGATATCACTTCTCTCAAAGGCAATTGAGCATAGCTATTGTAATTAGTGCCTTGAAAGTTATCTGGGAAATTACCTTGGCAGTTGGGCCTTTGCTGATTCCATCCTTGATTTTGAGGACGATAATTGTTGTTGTTATTGATGAAGTTCACATCCTCACGGGTCTCAGGGCAGTTGTTGCTTGAGTGTCCCATATTGCCACACACTTCACAGGTCATGCATGAATCATTAATGTGCATGACATCTTGTTTCAGTGGCCTTGTCTTTTCAAATTCTTCATGAGCAGATCTATCTTGGCGCACAAAGATGTCTACCTCCTTGAGCTGGTGCATTCCTCCACTCCTCTTGCGGGTTGTTTGGCGCTCTTCACTTCAATCTTGATTGGAGGCCATTTTCTCCATAAGAGCAGTAGCTTGTGGTATGGTTAGTGACATAAATGCACCTCCAGCAGCAGCATCAACGTTATTACGGGTGCTATTGGTGAGCCCATGATAAAAAGTCTGCATGAGGAGCCAATTCTCTATCCCATGATGAGGGCATTCTGATATGTAGTCTTGAAAGCGTTCTCATGCCTCTAGGACTGACTCGTCATGTTGTTGCTGGAAACTTGAAATCTTCCTTCTTAGAGCACTTGTTTAACCCATAGGAAAGAACCTTGACAGAAAAGTTGTGGAGCACTTGTCCCAAGTTGTATGATTATCCTTGTTATCGTAGAATCATTGCTTTGCCGTTCCCAACAGTGAGAATGGGAACAGATACAGCAGGATGGTGTCTCTTGGTACATCCTTCATCTTGAAAGTGCTACAAATCTCCAGGAAGTGTTGGAGATGAGCACTTGCATCTTCGTGTGCTTTTCCACAGAACAAGTTGGCTTGCACCATGGTGATAAGGGCTAGCTTGAGCTCAAATCCATTCTTCCCAACTTCGACGTTAGGTCCAGTATGGATGTTGTTGGTGGTTGGAGCGAAAAACTCGCGCAGTGACTTATCAGCCATTTCCTCAAAAGCTGGTGCTAAGTTGCCTTCTTGTTGCTCTTGTTCTTCACTTATAGGAGCTTGCTCCTCCAAAGAACGAAGCTCAACAGTGGGTGTCTTTGATGGAGATTCAAAGATTTCCCTTACTTGCTGGAATTTTCTTCTTTGAAAGAGTTTCTCTGGATTTTCAACGTAGTTATCTGGCAGATCAAAACCACTCATTCATTACCCTACATAAGATATCACAAAGATAGAAAGCACAAGGGTAAGCCTTTATTGAGTAGGGGTCTATGGTTTTCTCTATCTCATTAGTTTGTTAGGTCTATCGCTATTCCTTTAACTCGCCAATTGCCTTCCCCGGCAACGGCGCTAAAAATGCTTGTTGACAACTCTTAATGTTATCTCTAGCAACGGCGCCAAAAATACTTGTCAGTAGAGCATCGCTACTAGAATACCAAGTTGTCACCCCCAGCATAACACCAAGAGGTGTGGTATTAAATCATGCCACCATTTAGAATATAAAAATAGTATCCGCAAGCGCACAGATCAAATACCATTGTAGCATTTTACCCGGAGTATTACCAGGTTGTCATTTATATTTTTTCAAAGAAAGGTCTACATGGCTCTCGTGTAAGGGTAGCGTGTTAACCTAGAGTGTAATAGATAGGCATAACCATGTCCTCACTACTCAATGCAGGGGTAAGTCACAAGAATAATGATAAAGATAAGTATATAATCATCAGCATAAACAGATAGAGACTCATAGCTATATCATTAGGATTACTAGCAGAACATCAATAGATATTCCTGTGTTATTCCTAACTACATGTCAATGCATATTATGGTTAGTGCAATACACTTAGTAGTCATAGCTAAGGTTAGCATTATATCTATTCATAGTGGACATACTAGGGAAGTTTGAGAACATAGCACGCCCTTCCTTCGTACAAAAGCCCTACTGTGCCTATAAACGGGGTTTAGACTACATAGGACTCAACGGGATTTGTCACACCCGCGATCTACCAAGCCCAGCCTATAGGGTGCATTCGCAGATAAACAATATATAAGCACCATGCTTACACAATGTTTACCACTCACCCAACGATCAATTAGATGAGCGCTATACGAACTTATGAATAAGTATAATGTCAATCTAGCTATACTAAGCATATAACCACAATAGACAAAGAACAATATAACTATGAATATAATCATATAAGTATTCATCAATTTAATTGTAGCAATCATATAACTATACAATGAAAGAGAACAAAGTTGAGAGGAGGTAAGAACTATACCAAATCCAAGTCTTGATGGCTTCGAATCCAAGCCTTCGCTTGCCTCCCTCTAGTTCTAACTAGCTATCTAGGCCCTAGCTAAAGAGCTCGATTAGGGTTTTCGGCCGATGATCGACTTGAATGAGGAATGAATGAATGTGCCCTCCCCCTAGGGGTTCTGCCCTCCTTTTATAGCCCCCGGGCGATGATCGTGAGCCATCGGATGAAACCGACATTGGCGGACGGGCCGAGATTGATCCTCAAAGGCGGTGGAGCGAACCGGGCGGCGGGCCGTGAGGGGGCCGCCCAGACCCGCCGGTTCGGCTCTGGGGGCCTCCGGGCCTCCGGCTCGGCGTGGTGCCTTCTCGTCCCTTCTAGAGTGTTCTTGTGTTGCCGCGGTGTCCGTTTTCCCGTTCTATGTTCCGATAAGCTCCTGGGTTTGCGTCTTTTTCAGTTTACGCCTGCAGAAACAGTGAAACACCAAAACTCGTGGAATTCTGTCAGTGTAAACCCTACATCTACTTTGGTGATCACAATTGCCTCCTTTTCTATGGCTAGTTGACGGTTGGTTTCGTACAATAACGACTGTCAACAGCGACGATGATTCCGCTAAGCGCCGCCTCGACTGCTTCATCAGCAAGGTGATACGCAAGGCGGACCCTCCGCTGATCAGCGAGCCCCCAAGCAGCCTACACCGGTGCTGCCATGGCGGAGCAGGCGGTTGGCAGCCCAGCGTCTTTCCCGAGTTCCTGCTTCAAAGCGCGGTGAGGTACTCGTCATACAGCGCATGGGTTACACCAACGGCCCATCAGCACCTTCGGCGTCGGAGCTGGAGGCCTACAACATACTCTTCGACGGTAAAATGACTGCGGCCAACATCGAGGCGTTGGAGGCGCTCTTCCCGGCTGTTGGAAGGGAGAGGTACAGGCGACCGCGAAAGCGCAAGGCCACTTCCTAGGATGCGTCGCCGCGCCGTTGTGGTTGTCCCTTTTATGTAATATCGAAACTCGAGTTCTTTACTTAGGATGGTCCACCTTCGGTTATGTTGTTGACCTCCTTTGGCGCTCTCTAGAGTGCGTTATATGTTTAAACTCTTCTTGATACAAAAGATATGCAAATCTTTTGCGTATTCGAGAAAAAAAAAGAAACAAAGACAGATAGATAAATAGTTATATATAGATAATCAAACAAATAAAATAGAATTGATAACTGAGATGGTAGGTATAGATAGGGAGATTGATATATAGGTAGGGATAGATGGATAAAAGAAAAGGTAAGACATGCATAGATACATAGACACATAGATAGAGTTTGGTAAAATAAATGCATATTTCTTCTTAATGAAAAATGTTCCTCGGTATGATCGTGAAAAAATAAATGGGTAGATAGCTAGATAGATGGGTGTATGTGAGAGAGATAGATATAGATATCGATATAGATATAAACATAATTTAAAAATGAACAAATCTAATTTTCATATAGATCCTTACTTCTATATAAACATCTGCATGGGGAGAAGAAAAAACAATTACAGTTAAGAAGTGCACCTCTCATCATCACTAAAGAAAGTGAATCGGTAAAAGAGAGAGAAAAGGGAAGAGTAATATTGTCCTCTCATGTTATGGTGGTCATCAAATGCAATACAACGAGAAATGTATGCATGACAAGTATTTATTTTTTGATACTTGTGATTATGTGTTCAACCTCTCCATCATGCCAAGGTCTATACATATATATAGCGAGAGGTCACTATTTATACATGGGATTGGTACATATTACTCCTTGTTTTCCTAATAATAGTTCATATTTAGTTTTGGGCTAAGTCAAATACTCTAACATTGACCAAGTTTCTTTTAGAAAAATATTAACATGCACAAGTACAAATAAATAAAATTTTAAAATAGATTCATTGAGAATTTATGAAAATTGTTTTGATGTTTTAGATGTTGAGAGAAATTGACATAAAACAAAGTTAGAGGAAACCACATATAATTTGAAACGGACAACATAAATCAACGTGTTTTGACTCTTTTTTGCATTGTGTTGCATGCACGTGTAGGCCAAGAGCAACCTCAGGTGGCACGCGGTCCTCATCCCGCAAGGCCTCCTCATATGCCTCCTTATACTAGTGCTGCTTCCACCTAGAACACCATCACCACATAGTTTGTTACAGACAGAGCAGCCCCAGGTGGTACGCCAAGGGGAAATCCCTCCTATTCCGCCAATTCTGCCAGAGCTACCATATCCGTTTCCACCTCGACCACCCCCACACAGTTTGTTGCAGGCGGAGCCAAAGTCCGAGACGTGCAAGGAAAACGGCTTCAAAACCAAACACAACTACTACATCAAGAGACAGGATGCTAAATGGGAATGCTGTTGTCCCACATTAGCAATGTAATGAAAGCATATGTTTGATGGGAAATAATAAAAATTAAATTGTTGTTTTTTGTTGCCTAGATCCATGAGGTTATTTTAATTTGTTCCTACTGTACACAAACATAAGGTGTATGGGTACACGATAGGTAGACAAACGAGCGAACTGATCAATTTCTAAAAGTAGTAGTACTGGAAACTGACCGGCACGCAACACATGCCACAAAGTTACTTTGTAGTAAAAACAATGGTCAACGCCTGTTGCTTTGAGGCTGCTCGCGCCATGTCATGTACTCACGTGTTCTGCTTCTCCTGAATTGCTGCCATCATCATGCCGCTCGTGCCTTGGCTGGAGTATGTGAGCAGTTTGTCAAACTGGGGGGAAAAATCGTTTAGTTTGGAGAAGAAATTCTAGAATGGTCAAGTTATTTTTAGATAAGGGATAAAAATATCCGGCCTCTATATCCATGGATGTACACAGCCAATTATTACAAAGTCATGGTTTAGGAATATAGAGAAAGCAAGAGGTCTTAAATATAGACCAAGACATCAATGCAAACGGTATAAATGCTTCCACCCTCTATTTGAAATCTCTAAAGCAATCATTTCTAATTCTTTGCTTATCCCAGAGAGTGCCTCTTTGTCTTGCTCTTCACGCTGCAACTGTGCCTAGAAACGTAACCAATACGCTCCCCTGAAGATACCCTGCATGACAAAGTTAGTTTTTATATTGTTAAACACAACATCATTCCGGCATCTCCAGATAGCCCAGCAAAAAGCAGCCACCCCAACCCAGATCAATTTTTTGACCCTATTATGTTGATTCATGAGCCAGTTGCCAAACATGTGGCTGATAGATCTGGGTTGGTCCAACCCAGTAGCAAAGAAGATAACCCTCCATATCATTTTCGCACAAGGGCAATCAAGGAATAAGTGTTGGATAGTCTCATTCCTATTACAATTAATACATTTCTGGATTCCTTTCCAGTTTTTTCTAGTGAGGTTGTCCTTAGTTAGAGTAACCCCTCTTTGCAGGAACCACAGAAATATTTTAATTTTTAGGGGAATTTTTATGTCCCATATATACTTATGTCGAAATGGTGGATGTGAATCAATGAGGTATAGATACATAGATCGAACAGAGAATAACCCGGATTTGGTTAAACCCCACTTAAAGTAGTCTGAACCTTCCACCAATTGAACATTTGATATCTTTGCTACTAGATTAAGCCATTCTATAAGTTTATTACCCACCAACGCCCTTCTAAAAGAGATATTCAGAGGGCTTGTGGCCATCACCATAGCCACAGTTGTGTGAGGATCACGCACTATATTGTATAATGAAGGGTATTGAACTTTTAGAGGCTTACCGCCTACCCATGTATCATCCCAGAACCTAGTATTGGTCCCATCTTTGACATTAAAGAAACCCTTTTTAAAAACCTCATCTTTAATATGCATGAGGCCTCTCCAAAAATGAGAGTCATTAGGTTTGGCTGACACTTGAGTAAGTGTTTTTGATCTTAGGTATTTATTCCTCAACAGAGTTTGCCATATGCCATCTGTGTTGGTCAGATTAATCAACCATTTGGCTAATAAGCACTTGTTTTGTAGTTTTAGATCAAGGATACCCAGACCACCTTGGTCCTTAGGACGACATAAGATGTTCCATTTGGCCAGTCTATATTTATGTCTATCTGAAGATCCTTGCCAGAAGAACCTTGACCTGAAACGATCCAGGTTTTTGAGCACGCCCTTAGGAATCTCAAAGAAAGACATCATAAACATGGGTAGGCTACTTAAAACAGAATTAAGTAGGGTTAGTCTTCCCCCATAGGAGAGGTATTTTGCTTTCCAACAAGAGAGTTTTTGTTGAAAACGTTCTTCAACCTTTCTCCACTCCGAATGCAGGAGTTGTCTATGGTGCATAGGAATCCCCAAATATCTGAAAGGGTATTCACCAAAGATTGCGACCAAAGAGAGTCCGTATAGAATGGTTCTACCTCTTTAGCGACCCCATAGCAAAAGATTTCGCTCTTATGGAAATTGATCTTAAGCCCTGATAATTGTTCGAAAGCGCAGAGCAAGAGTTTTAGATTCTTTGCTTGCTCCGGGTCATTATCAATAAAGATAATGGTGTCATCTGCATATTGTAAGATTGACAAACCGTCATCGATAAGGTGGAGGACTATGCCTTATTATCCGTCCATCGTTTTTAGCTCTATTAATAAGAAGAGCAAGCATATCCGCAACGATGTTAAACAAGATGGGCGACATGGGATCTCCCCTCGCCTTAGTCCACGTCCCGTCCGGAAATAGGGGCCGACATCATCATTAACTTTAATCCCCACACTTCCACCAAAGGGACCATGCTTTCCACCCACCGACACCATTTGGGCGAGAAGCCTTTCATACGTAATGTTTGTTGCAAGAACGACCACTTGACCTTATCATAGGCCTTCTCAAAGTCGATCTTGAAAATTATCCCATCTCTCTTTTTGGTATGCAGTTCATGGATAGTTTCGTGTAGGATGACTACTCCTTCCATGATATTTCTTCCACTACTAGAATGTACAAGTTTCCCTAGGGTGTATTTGTTTCCCTACCGTTTTTAATCACCCTAGGGACATATATATTTCCCTTGGGTTATAAGGCAAAACCGTAGGGAACTGTATATTTCCCTAGGAATTATTGATTTTGTCGGGATGAGTCGAAGGAACGAAGGAACGGCGGCGCGTACGTGTCTTCTTTCCCTAGTTAATTGGATAGAAATCCTAGGGAAATAGGAAACATAAACCCTACCCAGAAATTCCCCCGTGCACAATTCTTTTCTCGCGCCACGCAGTTTCCTTCGCGCCGCTAGCTTTGCTGCGCCGCCGGCCTCTCGCCCGCCGACCCACGCCCCACGAGCGCACCGCTGCAGTTCCCGCGCCGCCGCACGCCGCACTCTCCGCGCCGCCGCAGCTCCCTCCGTATGCGGCGCGCACCACACTCCGCTCCTCCTTCCCCCCCCCCACAGAGACACAGCACGCCTCCACTCTGACTCCCAGGCGAGGACAACGCAAGCTCCGCCTCGCAGCTGCATCCCTGTCTCCTCTCGAGCGTGCTTGGCTTCTCCGTGCAGCTTGTCGCCAGTTCTTCACTCTGAGGACTCGATCTGGTGAGTATTGTGTCCTGAGTTAGGTTTCATGAGGTATTGATGTTGTAGATCCGAGCAAATTTGTGGGTACCCAAAATTTGTGGGCTGCTTGTTATAGATCTGAGCAAAATTCGTCAATTCTCCTTCACTCCCAGTTTTAGGTTTTTCTCTGCTCTCTCTCTCTCTGATGTATAGCACAGTTGTTAGTTCCAAGACTAATTACTGATTTTGTGGCTGATTTCTTTTTTGCATAGACGACATTGGCTTGCGACAAGTAACTAATACACTTCTGCATTTCTGACATGCACACTTTAGATTCAAGTATGGATAGAAAATCTTGACTTTTGCAAGGACGACTCGAGTGGAATTAAAAAGGAAGGGATTTTGCACCTGCTGTGTTCTGCAAGCAGAGCTTCACGGTGAGAAGGAAATTTATCATGTCATCCCTTCCGTTCATTGTTCTATTTGTAGTAGCACAGTGTTATAAACTTTGTGTTTTTTGACATGCATATTTCAGATTAAAGAGTAGAGAGAAGGTCTGGACTTTTGCAAGGAAGACTTGAGGGGTTTAAAAAGGCAGGGTCTGCATTTGTGCTGTTGTGGAAGCAGAGCTTGCTTGGAGGTGAGAATAAAATTTAGCTAGGAGACGGAGACTATTGCATTTGTGTTGTTTGTGTTCCTACTTAAGTGAAAACAAAATTAGAAATTGTTTAATTGACTTGAGTAGTGACGGAGACTATTGCAGTTGAGGAATTTGTTTGGAGCTGAACTAGTCCTTAGTCATTTCAAGTCAGATAGACTGAGTGGCAAGTGCTAAGCTTCTGAATTTTACCTAGGAGATTTATTGGTTACTGAATAGACCACATTGCCTTCCAAGATGTAACTAATGCACTTTGCATTTTTGATATTTGCATTTCAGATTCGAGCTTGGGGAGAAGTTCTTGACTTTTGCAGGAGGACTTGAGGAGGATAAAGAAGGCAGGGACTGCTCTTCTACATTTGTCCTGTTGTGCAAGCAAATCTTGAAGGTAAGACTGAGAAGGAGATTTATCTTGTTTGATCTATTCTGCACATTGTGTTGTTTATACTAGCACACTGCTATTTGTGGGTTTGATAAGGGTTTTACATATTGAATAGGGGCTTGCTCTTGGTGCAATAACTAGACATGTCGAAGAGAAGACCGTAGTTGGATGTACCAAGGCTGGGATGACAATGGTTGTCATTCAGAGGAGTGGGTGCGAAATACAAATGCTTTCATAGATCGTGCTTTCAATGCTGTGCCTAATTCTGAAAAATTTGGAGTACTCTGTCCATGTTCGGATTGTGGAAATAGAGTTAGACGGAGAAAAGCTGTCATGACCATGCATTTATGTAAAAGAGGATTTAGGCCTGGGTACACTATATGGACCAACCATGGGGAGCAACCTTATAGAGAGCCTTCCTTGAACATGCCAATAAAACCCTTGATGGTTTAGATGAAATGTTAGGCGACATAGGTGACGCAATGCACACGAGATGATATAGAAGATGAACCAACAGCTGATGCAAAGGCATTTTATGCCATGTTGGAAGCTTCAAAAAGAGCCACTCCATGGTTCCACTAGTGTTGCACGACTAACCGCAGTGACACGCTTGATGGCGCTTAAGTCACAAAGACAACCTTAGCGCAGAATGCATTAATAAATTACTGAGTCTGTTTGATGATGTCTTGCCTCGAGAACCATAAAATGCCAAAGACACTATATGAGTGCATGAGTCTTCTTAAAGGTCTAAAAATGCCATATGTTAAGATAGATGCCTGTAAAAACAATTGTATGATATACTATGGAACAGAAGATGAAAACAAGGAAAAATGTGATATCTGTGGGGAAAGCCGATATGTAGATGTTGAACCATCACAAGGGCGTAAACGAAAGCCAATTCCACACAAGGTTCTTCGTTATCTCCCAATCATACCAAGGTTACAGCGGCTGTTTATGGAGCCAAAAACTGCAAAACAAATGCGGTGGCACAAGGAGGGTAGACGTGCTAACCCGAATGTTATGGTCCACCCCTCTGATGCTGAAGCGTGGACACATTTCAATACGGTCTTTCCAGATTTCAATATGGATGCTAGAAATGTTCGTGTTGCTATGGCTACAGATGGCTTCAACCCATTTGGCTTTGGAAAAGCCCAATATTCTTGCTGGCCTATTTTTGTGATGCCTTTGAACTTGCCTCCGGCTCTTTGTATGAAGGAGGAAAATATATTTCTTAGTCTAGTGATTCCTGGACCAGAGCATCCTGGGAAGAATATGAATGTCTTCATGAGACCACTAGTTGATGAGTTGAAGAAAGGTTTTATAGGAGTACAAAGCGGAATCATCCCGGTTTGGTCGAGTACAAAGGCAAGACTCTGGTGGCATCGACATGGAAACATTACCAAGCAGCAAAGGACAGACATGGAAAATCCAAAGCCGATGTTGTTGCTGAAGGGTTTTGGGTAATTCTCTCTTAAATATCTTGTTACTGATCTCATTCTAGGATGCAGAAAATTCAATAAGCTAATACTTTTGCTTGTCTAAGAGAAATTAGTACAAATCATATGTGGGTTTGATTATCTATTGCTAAACAATTTTCTAATCTAGCTACATCTGTACATATGATAAAAGAAGCTGTTCAGTCCTTTGACAAATAATTTAAAGAAGCTGTACATTTTTAAATACCTTTGCAGTTAAGGTTTAGATTCAATCCATCCAAAGAAGATGTTTCAAGAGAACATGTTGGTGTGTGCTGCTCACAACTCCTTGGAAGCATAATGTATTATTTCAGAATTACAGCTACAATAGATCATTTTCGCAATGTGGAGAGGAGAAAAATCTGTGACAAGATGGCTGGACATTACTATTTGACTAAGGACGAGTATCTTGCACAACACCCTCCTTGGTTTCCACGGGATGCCTGGGAAGTTTTGGCCACAGATTGGAGCAGTCCTAAATTCAAGGAGAAGTCTGAGAAAAATCGTGCAAATCGTTGCAGTGACAAATTTAAACCCCACAAAGGAGGATCCAACTCTATTGCAACGATAAGACAGAAGTTGGTTAGTGTCCAGTTGTTGTTTTTCTGGTTCATACATTCTTTTGTAGGAAGTACACAATTAATTTGGCTTACTATTCAATGTAGTCTAAGAAACTAGGAAGAGAAGTGAATGATATTGAGGCATGGGTCCATACTCATAGAGGCTCAAATCCTGAAGACATTACTTCACTGAACACAGAAGAAGCCACTGCCTGTTTGGTAATTACTAATTATACTTATTTGTTATTTTGTACAACTTTGATGTTACTTATATTCAATATCTTTAATGTTATTTGGCTATTTGCATATGTTCACACAGGAAAAATACAAAGGAAAGGCCATCGAATTAAATGGACCAGATTTTGATTGGCTACACTCTCCAATAGATACTAGAGCTCTATATCAATGCAGTTGTGGCCGGCCACATGGAAAGTGGGCCTTATTTAATGGGGCCATCAATGACAATGAAGTCCTAGCTGACTTGAAAAGAAGCCATGCCTCGGTCATGGCTGCTAGGAGACAATGTCAAGAAGAGGACCGTATGAGGCAAGAAGCTAGTGACAGTCGTTTGGCTAAGGAATATGCCCAAAAAATGATGGAATGGGGAAAAGGGGTGACTGCTCGCATTCAAATGATAGAAAAGTTTATGGAGGTGAGATGTGTCATATGCATCCTTGTGTATTCTTTCATGTGTCAATCTAGCAACTTTCTAATTGTGTCACCTATATTGTTAAACTGCAGGATGTTGCTTTCCACACTGGTATGCCAACCACAGCAATTCCTGCTCCCATGTCTCCCCCACCTGAACCTCCAGTATATGCTGTTTTGCCAACTTCAAATCCATCTCATGACAATGACAATGTAAGTTTGATACCAGACTCCGCTATTTCCTTGATATTCCCCTATATTATGAAGTTGTTTGCAACTTGTACATATGTGTTGATTCTAAATAAGTTGCAAACTACCATTGGATAGTAACAGTAGACATGATAGTTTTACTGTTTGTTGTGGCTACATAAACATGTTTGGCTGATAGTTTAGAATTGGGTTTGCCTAGGTCCATTGTAGAGGGAGGGAAGCTGGGGCTGGCTGGCATGGCATAATAATTGTTCATAATTCCTGGGCATCAAAAATAGGGAGTTTGCAGTTTCTGTCAAAGGGATAACCAATGTATGCACTTTGCAGTACCTTCCGCTTACCTCAACAAGCAATATATTGTCCACTGCTTTTGTATGGAAGTAAAAAACTTTTAAAATGTTTTGAAATCTGTAACTATACAGTAGGTTCCCTAAAATAGTGAAGAGATCATAAGGACAGTTCACTAACTTAACCAAGAACCATCAATGCAAAGAACTTGCATTCTTGTGCAACTTGCAAGCACCTAATTAAATACATATGAGCAGGGCTGGCATATAAGCAGTTTTTAACTTTTGTTCTCTTGTGAATTAGTAGTCTACACACACAATTTGAGTACAACATGTTTAACTGTACCACAACACTTCATGGCCCTTGTATGCAATTAATTCAACATTTTTTCTAACTTAGACTTGCTTAATCTCACAGGCTGGTACCTTTGGCTCTTCTGTTGGAGTTTCTATTCGAGCGGAAACTCCAGAGGAGACAATAAGTAGGATCGCTTGTGGAGTATTTCGTGGCCATCCAAGTGGGACAAGTGCTGGAGTGAATGGTGTGAATGAGACTACAAGTGGTGGAGGCACTTACTCTCCTCCTGTACAGGAAGAAATAAATCCGTTCTTTTGATTGTCGTGAAACCATGAGTTGTAGTTGATCAGCCCTTTCACTTGCTGCTGGACAGCTGCTTTTGAGTTTGTGGATTAGTGGTTATAAATTTGTGGATTTGTGATAATATTATAACTACTCTAAATGTATGGATTTATGGTTATGAATTGGATGAAATGAGTGTTTAATTATGGTACATGTGTGAATTTGAATTTGAAATATTTGAATTTAAATATGAATCTGGATTTGAATTCAAATATGAAAATATGCAATTGTTCTCAGATGATATAATCTTCCCTAGAGTTGTAATTCCTAGGGAAAGATTCCTTAGAGCACTGACACCTTTCCACGTCAGTTTTTGCTTACCATCCAAGGAAGTTTCCCTAGGGGGTGAAACCTCTAGGGAAAGAATGTTTCCCTACGGTTTTGCTGAAAACTCTAGGGAAATGCTATCTTTCCCGTCGAATTCCTCCCTAGGGGCCTTTCCCTACAAAATACCCTAGGGAACCTGTTTCCTTACCCTTTTTCATGGTTTCCCTAGGAATACTAACCCTAGGTAAACTCGTCGATTCTAGTAGTGTTCCCTGCATAAAGGCCGTCTGCAATGGACCCACCACTGTTTTAGCCACCAGATTCAATCTGTTTGTGCCCACCTTTGTGAATATTTTGAAGCTAACATTGAGGACACAGATTGGTCTATATTGCTGAATTCTGGTGGCATTTTGAATTTTTGGAATTAGAGCAATAATTCCAAAGTTCAGACTATGCAATTCTAGAGCCTCTCTGTGTAATTCCGCAAAGAGCTAAAGTAAGTCATCTTTGATCACCCCCCCGAAGACCTCGATAGAATTCTCGCAGGGGAATCCATCGGGACACAGAGCCTTGTTATGCTCCATTTGAAACACTGCATCCTTCACCTCAGATTCGGTGAACGGAGAGACAAGTATCTCATTTTCCACGGTGGAGACTTGTGGAATATCTGAAATTTGATCTTCCATCAGAGTGATCTCCGAGTTCTCTAGTGGTCCAAAAAGGTCTTTATAATATTTAGTAATATGGCTCTTGAGTTGATCATCGCCAACTAACACCCCTTTATGAGTGCGCACTTTTCATTACTGTTTTTTCTTGTCAATTGGAATGCTATTTATGTATTCATGTGTGTAAATTTTACCTGTACTTACAGTTGTGCTGTGCTGAAATGCTGAGTCTCTCTCTTTTGGGTGGCCCAGTGGAGCTGAGCGACGGTTCCACGGTGCCCTCAACGTGACATGAACAACCAAGTACCCAGGATTTCGCAGGAAAGGGACGTCCTAATTATTTTATTTATTTATCAATGAAGGTTCTGCAGTCTAAAGTTCCTGAACAGTGAGCAATGCTTGGGAGTTGGGACTAAAGTTCAGACAAACAGGATTCAATGTGGTTTGAAAAAGAAAAAGAAGCAACTGTAGCTCTTCCGGCAAGAGAAGTGGCTGAAGAGAAGGAATGGGTTCTGGGCTCGCTAGTGCAGTTGAGTACTGGGCTTGGCCTATTAGGCGTAGGGGCTCGGCCCAGTTGTAGAGGCGGTGACCCCGTGTGGGCGGGCGGGCGTGTAAATGCCGTGTACAGAACCTGAAGGTGGTGGTTAACGAAATTACGAATCCTATTCCTGTAACTGAATTTCCCCCCTTTTAGGTTTCTCTGAGCTCATCCGATTCTGCGATAAAAAAAAAAAGTTCATCAATCCCAAATTCTTGCTATTTCCCTTCCTAATTTCATTTCAACTATCCTAGTACGTGACATAGTAATTTGTACTTTGTCGGGTTTTTCTATTTTTCTGGATTTATTTTAAAATTTAACGGTCTTACTTTCAGTGGTAGGCGATGTTCTCGTCAACAACGAGGCATCTGTGGTGACTTCATCAATCTTGAAATATGTCGACACAGTCTTACAGAGGTGCTCATAGGGGTAGGGTTTACGTATGTGCTTTCGTAGAGGTGAGTATGCATGCATTGTGAACATCTATCTATATTGTGTAATTCGCAAAAAAAAAAAGAGAATACATTTTATATATAAGATAAGTTGCCCGTTTTCATATACTTGAGAATAAGGCGCTAATTAACCAATATTAGAAAAATTAAATACCCCTCAAATCTATGTCTCTAAATTATCAACATCTCTTAAAAATGTGTAAATAACTAATAAAGCATATATGTGTTTCTACATTACCCCACCTCTATTAATATTAATATAGTAAGATTTGATTAAAGGAAAGATATGGGTCGTGCCAACTTAACATACATGAGCAATAAAATACATATGTTATGTTTTTGCACATAAGGAAATATTTTCTTAACAACTCATATACTAATGATACTAAAAAATATTAAAATAATATAACCATAACTATAACTTATATAGATTGTTACATTAGATATATTTATATATATTAACTGAAATTTTGACATGTCTATATTGATAGTATAACTATAATTGCAAATAAAATTTCTTAAATGAAAAGTTCAATCATCTTGAGAAGTGTAGGAAACCACTAGTGGGTATATTTTATTGTCCTTTAAGAAAAGTTGACCATTATAAAGTATTAGGTATTAAAATTCTCTTGAGGTTAGCACAGCTATCCCTGTCCGAGATCTCACTTCAAGTTGTATGACTTATCTAAGTGACATGATGGATGTTTCAAATAATGACTTGTGCTATTGTAGTACTTAACAAAATACTCAACAGCCTAAAATCCTTATTTTATAAAGTGCCAAAAGGAGAGTTAATGAAAGATATAATAAGCACAAGAGTTTCTACTTAACTAGAGAAGAGAGAAAAATCCATAACACTTGATAAGAATAAAATTTGAAAAATCAAAATTCAAGTTTATGACTTCATAAGATGCATGATGCGACAAGAGCCATCATGATTAATGATAAGGTTTCTTAATTGCATGCATACTTAAAATATATAGAGGCGCCATGCAAAAAATGAATATGGATAAAATATATATTGATTAGTTCCATGAAACATAGTAGTTCATAAACTTATGATAACTAGATATAGACTATATCGTATCTATTATGTCTATTATATATTAGAAAATACACAAAGGGAAAACATACGGTTTAATATAAGTAATTCTTTATGAATCAGATGTACTTCCTCCATTCTAAATTATAATAATATATAAGATGTTTTTAGTTTTCTAAATATATAACTTTAGTTATATACTTAGGTGTATTATTGTCTAGTTAAATATGTAGTAAAAACAATATGCCTAGAAAAGCCAAAATATATAGTTTGGCATGATGCGATTATTAAAAACTTTACCTAATATCTCTATCTCCTAACTAGTAAATATTAATACTTTTATATATTTGGTTAACTTTGAGATTGTTTGATCCCTCTAAGTGTAAGTCGTTGTGCTTATTCTGAGACATTGAGAGTGTATACAGTACCTGAGATCTCTATTCCTTTTGGCGCAGCCCTGAACATCAGTGAAAAGTCATCTCCCATGTCCAGTACCTCTACATCACAAGCCCTCGTTGTGGCTTTCAATTCCAGTCCTCTAGGCTCCAGTCTTCCAGAATCCCCATGGCTGTCTTGCTAGCTGCTCCTTCCGTATGCTCCGCCGTTGAATGCTCTGACGATTGACTGATGATGAGGCCATTGTAAACCAGCTAGAACTGGAAGAAGCAAACCCCTGCAAGCGGCTCCTTACAAACTGCAAGCACGCTCTCGCTTGATGTCGTCCAATGCTCGCTCTCCCGATGATAAGCTCCTCCGATCACAAACATAGACAGACATCTGCAGCTAGCCATGAAGCCAGTTACCTAGCTACCCCATTTGCGTTGCTGATATGAGATCCGGAGCTCTCGAAGCTGGCCGAAATGTAGAAGAGCTAGCGCGCGGCAGCCGCTGCCCTGGCAGCTCGCTGCAGATTGCAGCTAGCCATGAAGCCAGTTACCTAGCTACCCCATTTGCGTTGCTGATATGAGATCCGGAGCTCTCGAAGCTGGCCGAAATGTAGAAGAGCTAGCGCGCGGCAGCCGCTGCCCTGGCAGCTCGCTGCAGATTGCAGCTGCAGTGAACGGAGCAGCAGATATATAAAGACGCCAAGTAAGTTTTTCCTGTAGGGACGTGTCTCTTTGACGAATGGGGACGGAGACGGGAACGATAGGATGGAATCGGCGAGAAAACAAGCAGACGGAGGGACTTTTGGTGCCTGCTTGGCGAAGTTTCTTTCGGCGGATGGCCTCCATTGTCAATCCCGGAAGTTTCGAGGAAGCTTCCGCAGGCAGTTTTTCTAGTCCAGTCCCAAACTAAACTTCGCCGGCGGCCTGGCGGAGGAGGAGGCCGGAGGATGGATGACAGTGACGCCAGCCGGCCGAACCAGGGAAGTTCCATGTGCAAACTCTCTGGCCGCGGACGGAGGTTTTCGTCGGGCGGTGACCAGGGAAGTTCCATCTTATTTAAAAATTTTGTACATATTATAAAATAATTAAATCATTATGAAAGTATCTCTAATGATGATATAAGTCATAACAAGATATATAATATTTATATAAAAAATTTAAATAAGATAAATAGTCATAACACAGTTTTTTTTAAAAGTCAAAAAAGATAAGTTATTTGTGGACAGAGGGAGTACTTCCCTAATTTTGGAATGGTGAAAATGGTTGAAACTGAGAAACACGCAGCGCCGGATCGGATCGGATCGGATCAGGTACCTGCTGGAGGACATATTGCTTGTCCTGGCCTGGGACGGAAGAAGCGCGTATGCTCGCTTACACGGTTGAAATGGCTAATAAGCTGAAATAACTGATTTTTTTTAACGGAGAAAAACACTGTTAGCTGGAAGCAGCTGATAAATCCTGACGAACAGATTAGGTTGGATTTGGATCCCGTGCGGCCTGACAACCAACAACAATGTCTGGGGACTCCAGACTGTCCGATGTCCTAGCATATCTAGTGCTCCTACGATGCTACGGGGAAAAAGAAATTGGTGGGCCGTGGACCAATTCGATTGAGTCGTCATGCTGTGCTGTTGGAACTCATGACGAATATGACGACCACCACCACATATACGGACACGCACGTGTGCAACCTGTCAACGCAGCAAGCAAAGGTTCTTCTCCTCTGCAGACTTGACGTCTAGGGAAATTGATCGTCGGAACGCGAGGCGAGCATCGATGCGGATGCGGTCGGCACGGGTCCAATTTGTCAACGTACGGGGATTCCAAACAGGTAGTCGTCGTGCGCCTTGTGGGCATGATCGATTTGCTCACCAACCAGTCTGCTTTTGCACACGACTTTTTCCCTTTTTTTTCTTTTTCTTTTTGCGACTCTGCTGCACACGACTGTGATTACGCAAACAGGCGGGATAATGTAATCCTTGTACAGCTAGTGCGGTAGCATGTTAGACAGTAGCATAAGCAAGCATATTGATGCCGACAGTTCAGCTTGCAGGCGGGCCCATTCGCGGCCGGCCACTAACCCGCATCACATGCCGCAAAGTTTATTAGCGGGTTTGCGGCTGGCCGCAAAGCTGCGAACTTTGCGGACAATTTGTTCGTGGACACAAATAACTTGGCCGCGAAACCCACGAGACCCGCAAAATGTAAAAAAAAAAACACATACAGTGCAGACATATGACTGTAGTCAACGCCTCCATACATTGGAGGCTACTGTCATGTGATGATTGGACTCCTTTTTAGAATTTTTCTGCGAGGAACACGACCAATGGAATATATGTACGTACGTACGTACGCGGTACGCACACACGCAAGTACGTAATTTGGGAGCACAATACTAGTACGCTACATCATACAGCTAATAACAAGTATACTACTGAAAACACAGCTGGTTTGTTTCGGCCCTTCCTGGTCGGTCCCCTGAAGCCTTCCTGCGAAAGCAACAACAGCTGCAATGTTACTACTACTCCAATGGCCGATGAATGTGTGAGTAATAACATCTGCAGGCGTGGCTGTCTTCTTCTCCAATTCTCCAAACAGTCCTTCACCCATGCATGTTTTCTTTGCTCAACCTGACACCCCTTTCCTCAAATATCCTAGTTCAAAGACAAAAAAATGTAATCAGAATATGGAATCAGGACATTGTACTACTGCAGATATTAGACAAGCGGCTACTGTCATGTGGCAAAACCGGCTACTGTCATGTGGCAAAACAGAGGTGGTGGTAAACCACTAATGGAAAAACAGGACAGAAGTAGTATCAATTTGTTTGAGCTTGGCTTCTGCAGATCAGCCCTCATATTATTTTTTCATTTGAGGCTAGCAATTTCACAGACTCCATGTCCAGTAAAGAAAATGCAAGACATTGCTTACCTGATCGTCGCCGTCGGCAATATCATCTTCTAATAATTTAACATTTGATACACCTGAAACATGAGCAAGTAATGACTTGTAAGGTGTTGTTATTGCTCAAACAAGAATACTAAAACTAAGAATATGCTACTTTGTACAATTAATAGAGAATATACCTTCTGCTCTCAACCAATCTTGGAGGCACACTAAGGCTTGAACTTTCTTGCTCGTTAGTCGGCTTCTGTACTCACTAACAGTTCTTCCAGCTGTAGAGAATGCAGATTCAGAAGCTACAGATGATGCCGGTGCTGCAAACACATCCCTTACCATACGCGAAACCATAGGATATTTTGCAGAATGGATTTTCCACCACTGCAGAATATCGAAATTCTTTTGTCGAGGGAAGAGATCATCTTCCAGATATGTGTCAAGCTCACTTTTCACTCTCTTTCTTTTTTGTGCTGCAAGGTGTTGCTCGAAATCAGCCCAGGAGTTATCTTCGTCAATACTTGAATCATTAGGCTCTGCTTGTGAGTAGCTTAAATCAGGTTCCTTCGATGAATATGCAGAAAACAGATCTTGCAATGTGGCCTTGACTTTTTCGGTGTATCCTTGACCTTCGTCACCAAAACCAGCCTCCAAACGAAATGATAGAAAACTGAGCTTAAACCTAGGATCTAAAACTGCTGGTGCACTTGCACAATCTATTCTAATTGCCAAGATCACACAACAGACAATATGTCAATCCCAGGAACAATTAGGAATTTCTCAAAGCAGCACAGACAAATTAAGTAGCTGACTAATTAGCTTCTAACTACGCAATCAGAAGCAACTAGGAAAACACTCACTGAACTGCTACTCTGAAACAAGCTGCTGATCAATAAAACAAGCCAACAACAGTCCACTGGCCAACCAAACAAGAACTGACGCTACACTAAAAAGCTAACATGTTTTGAATAAACAATTACCCAAAAGCATGATCACGAGTAATATTCAAGGATGGGCTACTGTATCATGATAGGACGACAATTTAATGTGCATACTAGGCTGCTACTCTCAAGGTTCAGTAACCCAATAAAATGAACAGCTTGCTGGGCTGCTTAATGTGCATGGCACAACATGCAGCACCTCAGCTTGTCAATAGATATCGCTGCAGCAGTTGCAGAACTACTAACACTTACAGCATTGCTATACTCACACATGCATACTCACCCTAATCCTATAAGTACCTCTAATTGACTGGATTAGAGACTTGTTCTCATCTTTCAGATTTCCAAAATGGATGACACAAACTAGACGGAGCTGCTCAACAAAAAGACACATTCATTCTCGAGTGAAACGATTGCTGCTAGCTAGCTGCTGGTGACAGATCGATGATACCCAAAGACCAAAGCAGGATGATTTCTGGATCAAACAAAACCAAATCCTTACCCCATGCTCGCCACCAGCTGCCCCGATCTCGCAGATGCCGCCACTTGGATCTTGGTGGCGCCCCCATCCTCTCCTACCGCCCCCTGCAATCAAATCCTCTCCTGCCTCAGCACCCAGAAGCTAGCGCATGGATCTTGGAGTGGCCCCAATCCTTACCTCCATCCCGCAGAAGCTAGCGCATGGATCTTGGAGTGGCCCCAATCCTCTCCTGCCTCCTCTTATTCTTACTCCACCATGGAAGAACGCGAGCGGAGGAGGCGCACCTAGGGGCCAGAACGGCGGAGCGCCGGAGCCCCAGCGCCCAGATGCAGCTGCCGCCGCCTGCTGCCAGCTCGCTTGCCGGAATCCACGCCCTACCGCCGGTCGGAGACGCCACTCGCCAGGAGAGCAACGCTGCTGCTCGACGGCCACTCGGTCCGAGCTCCGAGGATCGGCGAGCGGAGGCCGGGCCAGGAGGAGGAGCAGCGACGCTGCGTTACACGACCGTGGCGGCGATAGACGATAGAAGGTTGCGGGTTCTTGCGGGTTGTGTGACCTGTCCCTCTTGCCAACGGGCTCTAGGGGTTACACAGCGTTAGGCCCACAAATAACTTGCAGCTGGGCCGCAATAGTCGCAAAGGGAAAAATTGCGGGGCGAGCATGCAGGCTGCGCTAAGAGCCCGCCCCGCCTGCAAGCTGACCGACAGTTTTATGAATCTTATACATACTAGGTAAATGCCCGTGCGTTGCAACGGAAAAATATAATTTCACTATAACATATGTCTGAGTGATTTCCAGAAAAATGTCACTATGCATGCTGATATAATAGTCAAGAGCTGCTAGAACTGAAGCCTTCCGGCCGACATTATGCAGTTTCTCTTCAGATGCAAGGCTCCTCTTGTCCTCCATCTTTATTTATACTTCAAGAAAACTAAATCTGTTGGACAGGAAACAATGGTAGGCGAAGACCTCAAACACTAAAGTTGCAAAACAGAATTTGTCAGGCAGAGAACAAGACTGGACATCACCTAAACTTGCAAAGTCCTGAATGACTTGACGGATCCAAATTCTGTAAGACTGAACATAATGATATATAAACTCGATGTCATCAAGTGTGAGCACTCATCAGTTAACCACTCCTATTTTTCTCTGAGGACCAGCTAATTGTACGGCCAAGTTACACAGTTATCATTCATCTTCAGACACGACAATTATCATTCCTTTTCAGACATGACAATTTCATGTGTACAAGAATGGTGAGGTGTTGGATAATACAAAGCTGAAAGCTGCAACACTGTAGCTTCTCTAGCTTAGTCAATAAATGGATACCAGAGTTTAGAGTTGTTGAAATGAAAGAAGAGTCTAGTTATTTAAAAAAACATCAAGAAAAATAATTTTGCATCAGGGGAGGGGTGCTGTCACAGTGATGTATCTGCGAGTACCATGACTCCAGCGCCGTCTGCCTGGACTTCCGCAATGGTGGGTGCAAGCGCAATAGGAAATAAAGCTCCCTCGTCATGACCTGACATTACCAAAAATATGTTGGTCCATATCAGTTTCAGGGGTTAGCAAATCATTATCAAATATATGAAAACATGTGAATTTAGTTTCACTCTTGAGTATATAGGTCAGCAAAGTATCTCACAAATGTGAGAGCTCATAGAATAAAAACATTTTTCAGGTATGTGCCAGCTGAAGTGAAAATCCCTGGCCAATATTTTTCAGGTCACACAACGACGAGGAACTATTATCGCTACGATATTGTATAAGAATATAAATTCACACAAGCCAACAGTTGATCTTCCTTGTACATCACAGCAATAAGTGACTTAAAAGCAAGCATACGACTGCCGCTCTTTGTCAGATGTGTGACAATATAGGGCAGAGACCTGCCCTAGTGAATGTGAAACGTGGTGTTGACTCGGGAATGTTCAGACATCAATAGGCCGCAATCCAATAGTCACTGAATTTTCGAAAACAACATAATTGGGCAACCAACTTTAACTATAATGAACATCACTATGAGTGAATAAACTATGAGCATTTACATATATATTTAATGTGATTCTGCCCAATGAATTAATAATCTGATTTCTATTTCAAGGCACTCTGTATAATGCACTGCACTTTGAATAAACTGAACTAATACTCTAATTTCAATTGCGCTCTACTTTAAATTTGAGAATATATTTGTGGTTCAATTCTAAAAAAAAGGGAGAGAATGAATTTATGGTTTCTTTATTATAGTAGAAGAATGTGCTGAAAGTTCAGTACACTAAGCAGTTATGTGATTCCGGTGAGATAATTCAACTTATCCAAAAAGCAAGAGAGCAAGCCAACCTGATATGCTAATGGTATCCATGTCAGGGAAGCCATCCTGAAGGAAATGCAGCACATTATGCATGTCGTATAAAACCAAATTAGTTCCTATTGCGTCCCATGTGCTGCATCTGAATCCCATATTTCCCTCTAGCACTCCAACACTTGCAGCCTCACGAACCTGCTTGATCTGCTCAAGTTTCATAGTTTCCAAATAATTCAACACACCATGTCATGCTAGATTCCTCGCAGAAAAAAAATGTCATGCTAAATCATTTTATCCATTTCAAAACCTTACAGGACAGTATGAGAGGAGAATAATTTTTATAACCTTGCAACACCTCTCTTGGCAGGAGGAATGATTTTCCCTTCATCCGTTGAACGGCTTCCTTCAGGAAATATATGAACCCATCCACCACTATAAAGCTTTGAAAGTGTCATATACATTCCCTGAACAAAGAAAAAAAAAATAGCTACAAGTGAAGAGTGAGTCCGGTGATGCATCCAATTTAATAGTCCAAATATAATCAATCATACCCATGATTTTAGATCAGAAAAAGATGACCTATGATATTCAAATCATGAAGGCATTAACATTGTACAAATGGGAAGAGGGCAAAAGGAAGCGTGTAAACCCATGCAGTAAGGAATTCAAGAATAATTCTCAAGTGCAATTGTGCTGATCTCTTTGTTTAAAAAAGAAGAATGGTAACTTTAGTTTGTTGCAATGACCATTAGTGGTAGCATGCACAGGTAAAGTCTACTTCTCAGTTTCATGAATCAGTTAAAGTTTGAAATTCATATTATGTTCTCAGTTAAGGCTTCAAATACATATGCTGCAATGACCATTAGGGAAAGGCTTGAATCAGTTAAGGCTTCAAATTCTATATGCTGGAAACTGCATTAAGTTGTTACTTGTTTCTACTATCATCCTAATGCTACAGTGTCATCTAGAAACACATTGAATTGAACCGAAGAGAACTGAATCAGATAGAATAGAATGAATCATCCATCATGTCAGCAATTTGCTACCTATAATGAATCACCATTCGCAGTGAGCTGAAGAATAATTTCCCACCTGCCATGCAAATTGCAAACGCATGGTCTGTATCAAAGAGAGAGGTAGAGCTGTTGCTCCCCTTCCCTTCCTATGTAATTACAACACCAAGTGCCAATTGCTCCGTTGTACAAACTCAAATCCTCCAATTCCTTCTCCTCCTACTTCTAAGCAGCAGCAGTAGTAGTAACCCACGAATTCATTCTTCTCCTTCTACTTCTAAGCAGCAGCAGCAGTATGGTAAATAAACATGAATGAAACAAAGCAACAAGTATTTTGCAGCGTACTACTGCAATACAGACAGACATACAGTAGAGTCCTCTACTGCAGGTGCCTTGCTTCACCAGCTAGATTCACAGAGCGAAACACACAAATTGGATAGTAACAGGACCAATCCAAAATTCTCGGTTTTATTCTTCTGCAGATAACTAAGTATATGATGAGGGCACTGGAAGATTACATGGACTCCAAAAATCATGGATGCCAAAAATTGATGCAGCCTATCATTTCAAATAGCTAGAAACAGTGGTATATGAGATCATTGGAATTGGAATTAATTATATTGCATCAAGTGAAGAGCTAATCCACCCATCCTTAGACAAGACTTAAAATGAACTCAGAGTGTCTTGTGCAGAATAATCTGTGCACCCCCAAATAGCTAAATGAGATAGCAGTGCTTTATATTTCTATAGGATAACAAAACACTGAGATCATCAGGCATCTTGGAGATTGATCATATGTGTTCAAGGATGGCAGGGTCTATAGTGAAGAAAGAAGCAATGGCATCTATGGATCATATTGAAAGGTGCAAAGTATGTTGCACATGAGAAAAAAGCAGAGGGAATTTTTTTCGATGTCTGCAGAAAGAGAAGCTTCAAATAATTTTCTCTCATCTTCGTTACTATTATTCATGTTCAGGACGGACATCAGTCTATGTAAAAGAACAACAATTAGCATAATCAGAGATTTCAGAAGGGAACACAATTTAACATGGTCGCAATAATTCACAAGTGCGGATTGAGGTTGTGTGCTCTTGCTCCGTTCGTGCCTGCCTCTGGATCTGCACTTCTGCAGTACAATATTCAATAAAGGGCAAGAAGCTTACACATTCTTCTTGAGTCGTCGTCCTCGGTCAAACAGATATCGACCTGGACAATACGGACCCGGCGTCGGAGGATGCAGAGCGCCGGTAACGTCGAACCCAAGCCCTTTGTTTTGCTCGCTCAATTTCGAGTCCAAGACGGCGGCAGCGTGGATTGAGGACAACTTTATCGTTCTCCGTTCGTGAATCGTGGTTGCCTCCGGTCGTGTCGCGCGAATGGCGGAGTGCGCGATGATGCCCTATTCGTCTGGGTTGCCGGTTGCCGCGCTGGATCTCGCGCGAAGCAGCGACGGCGTGTAGGCGGCGGCGGCGTAGGTCGAGGAGGCCCGGGAAGAGAGCTCGCTTCTTCTGCTGCTCGCAGCTCCTTCAACGGTCCTCCTACTTGGGCGCGCTCCTTCTCCTTCGCGGCATTCGTTCGCTGGGTGCTCGTAGCAGTTGAGCAGGGAAGGGCGTGGTGGTGCGAAGGCGGCAGAGGGAGGCGGCGGCGAGGCCGCGAGGCGCCCTTGCGCTTGGGACTTGGGAGGAGCGAAGCCGAGCGTGGACGCGGGCGTGCTGAGCGGAAGGTCGCGGGGACGGCGGGGTCGAGGACGTGGCCCACCTGTCGGCGCGGCCTGGAGTTACGGCTGTTTTGGTGCTGCCGGTAGATGTTGACAAACGCTATGTTTTAGTTGTAGAGATAGCCCGAGGCCAAGGTTGACACCGTTTTTCATCAACCAGAAAATCTATCTAAGCTGGTCAGTATCGATCGTGCTCTTCTCTTCCTGACCTTTTTTTCTTCAAGTCCATGGCCCTCGGTCCCCCACTAGAGTAAAGTAGTACTCCCTCCGTCCTAAAATAACTGTCGCTTCCGGAGAAACAAATACCGGCAATTTTTATAATAATAAATATTATCGATTAGTATCATAATTAGTATCATCGGAAAGATTTTTGAATCTAGTTTTTTAACAAAATTATTCGGAGATATAAATATTGCACGTATTTTCTATAAATTGAGTCAAACTTACGGCACGAAAATCAAAAACGACTATTATTTTAGGACGGAGTAGTATATGACAGCGGCGGCCGGCGGGCGGGCAGTTGGCTAGGGTCCGCGACCGCGATTCGCGAATCCGGGAAAGCGAGTCGGACCCCCGTGGGATACCCCGGCGAGTTGATCTCTATCCATTCAAACGGTAATTTTAATTGATGGCAACTTCACCTCACGTCCGTGTCATCAAATCAAAACTAGTAATAAAAAGAACAAAACTGCAAGTTGACAAGCAAGACGAAGATTCGCCTCAATTTTACCATGCTTGCTCTCATCAAAACTCGTTCCGCTCACGGGTGAGGCGAAAGCGTGTCTCGCGTAGTTTGATTGGACATGGGAGTACTGCATTGCATGAGTGTGACAAGAAAAACCTGCCGGATTTGTCAAATTAATCTTTAGATTTTCGAGCTCTCTACATAGCAAGTGCTACAAGATCAGTTGAACCAATGATAGTTCTTTGGTTATCAACCTACCACCTTTTTATAATAAAAAAAACATAAGACAACTAGATGACCGCCATTAGATGATACCCCACAAAAAAAATCTTTCCTTTGATTCACCTGCGTGGTCAACATCAAATAAACCACTATCCCCATTTTTTTTAGGAGAGGAAATGATGAAAACCCCACTGTCTGTTTGTCATCTAGTCTAGAGAAGTCCGTCGTGGGCCCCGTGTGTACAGTATTAATTCTAAAGCTCTTCAAAATACTCCTCCTATTCCTTAGGCGAGCCACGTTGCCAGTGCCACTAATTTTTTTTTTTTTCTTTTCTGGTAGTCCTGGCGCCAACTGGCAACTGCTATATACTCCCAACCGGTGACGATGCTGCGGCCACAAACCACATCACTACATCAGCTGTAGCTACCAGCACAGCGGGGAAGAGGCGCAGAGCACAGGGAACAAGCGAGAGCGAGGTGCTGCTACTCGATCGGCTGATCTTTCAGGTTTCGATCTCCCAACCCATGGCGGATGCGGGTCTTGTACCGCAGGCCATTGTGTTCGCCTTCGGCGCGGTGGCGTTGGGCGGGCCGGAAGCACTGCGCATCCTGCGCCAGTTCGCGGGGCGGAGCCCCGCCGTGGACCTCACCATCTGCGTCGTGCTCATCAGCCTCGCCACCGTCCTCCTTCTCGGCACCATGCTGCTGACCCGCTTCATCCGCAAGGCGCGCGCGGGCGGCGCCGGCGCCGGCGCCGCGCCGGCGACGGACCTCTTCGCCCAGGTGACGGCGACGGTGTCCGTCGGCGTCGCCTTCCTCGTCACCACATGCCTCCTCGTCGTGCCCGACGGCCTCGGCGCCGTCCGCCTCCCGATCGAGTTCGCCGCCAAGAACCCGGTCGTGGTCACCGTCCTCGCCATCTGCGCCGCCTCCGTCTCCGCCGCCGCCGCCGTGCATCTGCGGGCCCGCTTCTTCCGCGGGGCGGGCAGCGCAGGCGGGCCCGCCACGACGACCAAGGCTGTGGTGTTCCTTGCCGCCATGTCGTCGTCCCTCGTCGCCTCCTTCGTCGCGTTCGGTGGGTTCGACGCGCACGCGCAGGTGGCGCAGCTCCTCTTTCCCGAATTCCACGGGCGGAGGCGCATGGTCACCCTGCCCGTCGGGGTTGCAATCGTCACGGTCGCCGGCACCATGCTTCTTGTCCGGCGGTGCTCACGCAGGGAGCGTAACGCCGCCGGCGCAGGTGCTGGCGCCGCTGCTCGGACAAGCTGACTGACGCCCGTGGCGCCGTCGCCATCGTCACCCTCTCCTGTCTCCTTGTCGCTGCCGCGTATGTGGGGCTCGAACTGGAATTGAGCATGCATGCCTTGCTTAGTACAGTAGGAGAGTATATTATATACCCGTGTCGTATAACACTATCTTTCTATTCCCGTATGCTAGTAGTACTATGTACTACCCTGCACCTTATCGAATATCGATGACCTTGATTAGTTGATTTGACCAGAATTGGGCTGAGATTGTTTGTTATAGCGATGAACTTTTTGAACGGGTCCAATTGAGGCGAGATTTTTGCTGGCGATGGCGAGTCGGTGAGTCTGAAACTCTGAATGCATAGAATTACTTGGTGATATTGTTAAGTACCAGAAATCAATTGAGAACCCCTCAAAGAAAATCTATTGAGAAGAAGAAATATGCAGTTGGATTCTTTTAACAGCATGCCCATGAGTATACCCCTATATAGTACACGTATTCACTATTCAGGCTAATACATGCGCATACGGTCCATTTGCTAATGGCCTGTCTTTTTTTTCCACACAAGAAAACCTATTTCCATTATAGCATAACAGAAATACAAGCATCCAAGGAAGATACAGCAAAAGATAGAAACAGATACAGCCAAGTTTAAGAAAACAACTATCCAATCACCAGCTTTCACCCCTTGCAAATAACTGGACCTCAGACTAAGCAACTTGCATTCATTAGAGCAGTGGCGAAGCTAGAAGCTTTTAGGAGCCTGGGCAATTTTTATTATACAAAATATTTAGCTATAAAACAAAGGATTATACTACGATATAAAGGAAAATTTCTTTTAAACTTTGGCAGCGAGCCCGGCCGGCCGCCCGGGGTGGCCGGGTGGTGGCTCCGCCAGTGCATTAGAGAAATACTGCTAAGAATGCTGGAAAACCCTCGGCACCAAAACAGGAGCTAACAAACTTAACGACATCTAACCAAAACCTTTCCCACAAAAGGATAAAGCACATCCACCTCCAACGTTTTGATGGAAACACCCCTCAGACATCAGGTTGTATCATCGCCAAGCCCCTGAGCATCATTCAGAAGAAGAATATCAACTTGTCTAGCTGTCTGTGCAGCTAGGACCTCCTTTGCCACTTGAAGCAACAGGTCAACACCCTCCAGAAGTTGCTTCTGATCCATTTTAGACTGTAAACCTGTCCAGAATTTCATAAGAGTACAAATATGACATAAGATCTCCAGGGGATTCTTAATTAGTTTTTTCTCAAAGCATGCTTTATTACGACATTTCCAGATCCCCCACCAAATAGCAGCGACACCCCAAACATGAAATTTCTTGCCAGCCGGTAGCCAAAGATCACACCATAGCCAACATTGATGCAAATTGGAAGGTAAATTATGTGCATCAACACATTTAGCAACAATAGACCAAATGACTCTAGCAATAGGGCATGTAAAAAAGAGATGATTAATCGTCTCCACATCATCACAAAACGCACTTCTAGTATCACCATTCCAATTTCTTTTACTAAGATTATCCTTAGTCAGAATAGCTCCATTGGAAACCAACCATAAGAAAATTTTGATCTTCGCAGGAATTTTACCCTTCCAAATGTGTTTAAAATCAGATCCACTCTCAGATTGAGTAAGACTTTCATATAAAGCTTTAACAGTAAAAATATTGTTTTTTCCATTCTTTCAACCTATAACATCACTGTCCTCACAAAGATTAAATCTCAAAGCATCAGCCATATTTGATTCCAGGTGTTTCTTAATTCTGGATAAAGCCATCTTCTAAAACTCAATCCATCTCCTGATAAAGCTTGATTAACATATATTTGTTTATCCTCATAGATTTCATATAACACAGGAAAGAGTAAGCATAAAGGATCATCATATAACCATAGATCAAGCCAAAACCTACTTCTATCACCCTTCTTTATAGTCACCACTCTATTTTGCAAGTAAAAAACTTTTATTTTAAGCGAATCATGCCACATCGCACAATCATTTAGCTTGTGGCTAACATTCTGAATATTATACTTCTTCAAGTATTTATGACACACAATAGTTTGCCACAAACTTTCTTTTTTCTCCAACTTCCACCACCATTTACATAAAAGACTAATATTCATCTTCCTCAAGTTCTTAATACCAAGACCTCCTTTTTTCTTACTTTTACAAATGGTCTCCCACCGAACTAGATGATATTTTTTTCTTAACACTCCCCCTTGCTAAAAGGAAGCAAGTAAACAGACATATGATAGAAGAATTGTTTAGACTAGCTTCAATCAATGTTTTTCTCCTGCAATAGACATGCACCTTCCTTTCCAAATATCTAATTTTTTTATTTCCTTTCTCAGTTAAGGGAAGCCAATGACTTACCCTAAGTCTACTCGGGCTAACAGGTACCCAAGATAAATGATTGGAAAAAGACCCAGTTTGTAGATCCCAAATTCTCCTCATCATTGATCATAAAAATCTCACTTTTGTTAAAATTTATTTTCAAACCAGTTAGTAATTCAAACATTGATAACAACTAATGGCCTGTCTCGATCGCAACGGCACCCTGATCCTTTCTATTCAATTCGCGAGTCGCAAGTCCCTTCGAAATTTTGAATTCGCATGTTCGTGTTGATGGCGACCGGCGTTTCTTGAATTCTACTTGTCTCCGTATATCAGCTGTTTGACAGTAATAAGTTCTTGGCTTCTTACAGCTGCAGTTCAGTTTAGGGATCGATAGGGGCATAGTGCTTGATCTAATTTTCTAAATTTCTAATTCAGCTCCATAATTTCTGAGCCGTTGCTAGTTCGGTCGTATATTTCTGTGTAATATTGAAATTTTGTTTCGGTCTGCTAGGGTGGTCCGGTCATAACTGTAAGATCTCCTAGGGCGCTCTTCATAAGCGCGTCGGGTGTATGTCTAAATTCTCCTTAATTACAATGATATGTAAATCTTTTGCATATTCAAGAAAAAAAATCTAATTCAGTGTATTTTTTAACTTGTGTTAGATTGCCGCACCTTAGTGTCTTACTTGTCCAAGGAGCCTACAAATTGTTGAGACAGCCCTGGTCAATAGAGGAAAGCGTGGAGCATTTGTTTTTTTAACTTGCACTATTACTCGACAGTGTTGGGGAATCGTTGGGCTAGACTTTCCTGACGATGCAGATTTCCGGCAGCTGTCAATATTTTCATGAGTTATGAATCCTTCATATAGTTACGATCAGGATACTACCAACTTAATAGGATTGCAGTAGTATCATAAGATTCTTAACATTCTAGAAAACCTTGTCGGTAAGGTGATCTCCATCCTCTCAAGTCCATCGGTACGGTCTTTGCTTCATCTCTGCTCTGTAGCTTCTGTTGGGGGAGCCTACTCGCCATTCAATGATTCTGCCAAATTCCCTACAGGCATTATAATTGATTAAAAGGGATGCATGATATTAACATTGGCTAGTGATTGTACGATCATAATAGAAGATAAGTGTTTCCTATTCAGGGAGTGAGATACTGAGATCTGATGCCTCAGCTACTTCAGATCAGGTACATCTTTCATAGCCATAATTCATGCTGAGGTTGTTAGAACTTGTGCGTTGCCATGATCCACATTTTGCGGGAGAGGCATACAAGGCTAAGCCATGATTTAATTTATAGGATTGTCATTTCTCAGGTTTTGTTGCATGTATCAATGGAACGAATCAGCATATTTGCCATTACAGGTAATTGTTTGATCTTATCACAGGTTGGCAAGGCACCCTATGGAAAACAGAGCTCAACTAGAACACAGGTTTCAGTTTGTGTAATCGCATCAGGATGGACAGAGCCCATCCAAACCTGGCAACCACGCACGCGACAGTAACACCATCCAAAATCAGGACTCACACCAAACAACAACGTAGAGACAGGGGGGGGCGGGCGGTGGGTGGAGGGGGAATTCAGTAGCTGTAGCCTGTGCTCTCTGGCACTCTGCCTGATCATCTGGATCTCGTGCCTCTTGAGGATGCCTCATTCTGGTTAACTTTGTAAGATGACGCAGAATCCTTACGCCTCAGCTGCAAGATGATTTTTTTTTTTCTTCTCTTTTGGGCCTGCTTGTACAGTCGTTTCTTTTAGCCCTTGGCTAACTCCTCTACATCCACGATACGAAAAATTCTTGATGCAATGCAACGCGGCGCCGTGTGTGTGTGTTGTGGGCGTGTGGGGTGTGGGTAGTGGCGGCTCGCCACTGCGACGGACACACGCGTAAAGGTGGCAAATGAATATGGCCACTTGGGCATGCGATGGCGACCGCAGACGCAGAGGACGGAGCGCTTGCAGCGCGTCGTTGTCTTCATGTCTTGACGTTCTGGCCTCGGCGCCTGGGTCCAAAGCGTCCGACGAACGATCTCAGGTTTCATTTCATTTCATGCAAGATGCAACCCCGGAAAATAAAACTTGCGTGGTTGCTATGTACACTTGTAAATTCGCAATCCCACTCATGCCCTGCAGCCACCCATGGGACGATGCCCCGGCGAGTTGATCTCTTTCTATTCAATTCAAACGGTAATCAATGGCAACGTCACGTCACGTGTCAACCCCCCCACCACCCCCCAAAAAAAAAAAAAGCTGTAAGTTGACACATGACGAAGATGTGTGTTGCGTAACTGATGGCACCCCAATTTTACATGCTTGCTTGCTCTCGTCAAAATCCGTTCCGTTCAAGGGTTGAAAATGTGCCTTGCGTAATTTGATTGGACGACATGGGAGTATTGCATGAGTGTGGCAAGAAAAGCCCTGCAAAATTTGTTAAGCCCCGTTCTAATCATCTTAGATCATATACGACTGATATAGTAAAACTAATCTTTAGATGAGGAGCTTTGTTATGGTACCTCCAAATAACTGTGAACCGTTCATTTTCTTAGATCGAGCGGTTATGATCACCTATTACCTTATAGGAGGTAATATGTGAAATATATATTTATTTAATTTTTTATTTTGAAAAGTACTATAAATAAGGAAAGTCTGAGATATAAAAATATTTTTTCTAAATTTGATTGATGCATGCGTGATCCAAAAAATATGGTAGATCTTTTTATTTGGTAACTTTGGAGTTGATATGTTATGATTACCATATAATTTTGTATACATACACTTGATTTACAAACAATGTGATTTTGTACGTATGCTATGTTGCCATACGTAAGATGGTACACGGATGTGCTTACATATATACTTGTTACCGTACTGCCATACGTAAGATGGTACACGGATGTGCTTACATATACTTGTTACCGTACTGCCACGAGTGTTTTTTTTTTTTTTTTACGTGCTTACATGTTACCGTGCTGCTGTACAAAATGTGTTAGCACGTCTATACATGCTTTCTAAGATACCGCACAAATGTTTCCTATTATAAATTTAGTATAATATAAAATTTCTCTCTAAGATAGACTATGGAATACAAATATGTGTGAAATCAAATTTGAAAAACATTATATATCCTTATTATAGTTCGGCTTTGAATACATATATGAACATATCATATATGAATACAAATTAGCTAGTTTGAATTCAGATTTTCATTCAGATATCAACTTGAAATTGGCATGTTGAGATTTAAAATAGAAACGAAAGTTGAAATAAATTATCAATGAATATTTTCATTAATTTCTTATCTTCGCTGAAAAGGAAAGGAGGCGAGCAGCATCTGTCTCCGTGAGGTCACCGTGACTTGTGGATTTGGCAAGATTTTTTTTCTTTTGTCTATGTCAATTAATTAATTAGTTAGTCTAAAAAATTTAAACAATCAACGGCTTAGATTTATTCAAGATATTATCTCTTAGTTTGTAAAATATATACCATAGCATTGCCCTTAAGATGATTCAAGCTCTCAGGTTAGAATACACCTTAATACTTTAAGAGCAAATTATTTTCTTGGCCCTACAAAAGTTGCTCTTAGTTTTTTTGCTCCTTTCTAATCGATTTTGCTTATTTGGCCCAAAATCAAGTTTTATTTGGTTTGTTGGCCCTTCTGTCTATTCCGTCAGTTTCTTCCGTGAAGAAGCAGTGGAGGCGCCTCCCAAAAGACCGAAATAGCCTTTGCTGCCCGTGCGTTACCCCTTCGAGCCGCACGGACTCAGCAGGCACCGTATCGAATCGAAAAAAAAGGACGACGACATCGGGAAGAACCATAGCCGCCTTACCGGCCATGGAGGAGGGCGGCTCCGGCGATGTCTCGGCGGCGGATCCACCGCCGTCGCAGCAGACAGAGCGGCCCGGCTGGTTTTAGGGTTGGCCTCCGGCCGCGCGAGGCAGGGCGCCGACCGCTCGGACCTAACCGCCGCCGGCGCGAGGCAGGGTCCTGCGGGGCTGGGCGCCGGCCGCGTCGGCCTAGGGTGAGCAAGGGAGCCGCGAGCCGGGGCGCTGGCCGCGCCAGCCAGGGCGTCGCGGGCCTAGCCGAGGAGGGCGCCGCGGGGCTGGCCGCCGGCTGCGCCAGCAAGGGAGCGGCAGGCCTGGCTGGCGGCCGTGCCAACCAGGGCGCCAGGGCCTGGCCGAGTAGGGTGCCGCAAGCGATAGCACTGCGACTCTGCGAGCGAGGTGCTGAGCAGGGCATAAGGGCAAACCTGAAGACATTGAAGGTAGGAAAGCAATCAGGTAATAATGTGTTTATTTTGGCTATCATCTATGTTTTTCTTTGCTGCAAAACATAATCTGCTCAAAGTTCTATTCTTCCTTTCGAGGATGATGCACCGGCTGCATCCATGTCTTTTCCACCAAGGTTTGCAATTTATCACTTCCTCTAGTTGTTATTTCTAATTTGTCTTCAATACTAAATATTGACTTTGCTCCTCTAGTGAACACTTGGAAACAACTAGCACGAAAATAAATAGTGATGATCGTACTCCTAAAGCATCTAGAAGGTAATTTACAACAGTTTGGTAATAAAACTAAATAAATGATACTCTCTATCATAACAGCCAGAACTTGGAGACTTCAAATAAGACTAAGCGAAAACTAAATAAATCTAGCTCTGAATCGTCAAAAAGGTATTTTTCCTAATTCTGAGATTTTCTTTATTTGAATACTGTATATTGAACGAATATCATATGATGTTGAAAATAAATGTTTGTAGGTCAAGAACAGAAGTGACTGCAATCAGCCGGAAGCACTTTCCATCAAGCATGCCACACATATACAACCATCTGTCAAGACCAAGAGTAGCAATAAGAAGAAACCCATAAAAGAAGAAGCAAGGGCTAGGTTGTAAGAATGTTATAGCGACAAATGTGCAACTTGACAGCCTTTCCATAGGTACTAAAGCAAAAAAAAAAAAAAAAAAAAACCGCCTAGCCCTGCAATGAGCACTAGAAGTAAAAAGAAGGCTTAGTTTTTTTTTTTTAGATATGCTTATTTCATATCTGATGCCATATAAGCTTGAACATGTTCTGTATGAAGGTTTATTTGATGCCATGTGAACTTGAACACCTTCTGTACACCTTGTTTACATAATGATGCTGCCATGTGAACTTGAACATCTTCTGTACACCTTGTTTACATAATGATGCTGCCATGTGAACTTGAACATCTTCTGTATTTATGAAGAACTTATTGTGTATATCAGTATATGTGTGCACTTGAATTATTACTGTGGATTTTATATGCATTTTTAAACTGTGAGTATATATATATGGAAAAATGATTCTATGCTAAAAAAAAATTACTGTAGATCATTCTGGGAAATTGCTCATACTAATCAACCTGAAAAATTCATACGGTAGCATGTTTATCTCTTCATTCTAGTGCTAGGGGTAAAATAGTAACCTTACATATAACTTAACTCCGTTAACTCATCAAACTGATGGAAGGGCAAAAAAAACCAAACAAAACTTGATTCTAGGCCAAATAAGCAAGTTCGACTAAAAAAGGACAAAAAACTAAGAGGCACTTTTTTAGGGCCAAGGAAATAATTTGCTCATACTTTAACCAGTGAGTGGATTACAAGAATCTTATAGTCCAACCCCAACTGGCCAACTTACTAGTGCTGGTAGTGCTGGTACAAGAATTACAGCTGAACCGATAATAATTCTTTGTTTACCAACCTACTGCTTTTTATAATAAAAAAAACATAAGAGGCTAGATGACCGCCATTAGATGATATCAAAAAAAATTTGTTTTGCTTGATTCACTTGCGTGGTGACCAAACCACTGTCCCCATTTTTTATTTTAAGATGAATTTTGAAATCCCCATGTCTGTTTGTCATCAAGATTATAGCGGAAGCATGCTACCGGTCCTCCTTTCCCGCGGATCTGAGTGGCACACTAAACTGGCCGTGTGTGAACATGCGGGAGCATGCACATTAGTAGTCTAGCATGATTCGTTCGCTCGCTTCACGGCGTCAGCCCATTCTGTCCCTGTCGCTGAACCTCGCCAATCGCCATTACATCCATGGAAGCGGAAGCTTGTTGGTGCGAATCGATGCGCCGCCGAGGGCGCGTGGCCGGCCGCCGCGACCGAGACACGCGTAAAGGTTGTACGTAAGTGGAATGCACTTGGGCGTGGGATCAGGCGTCGTTGTCATGACGTGCTGGCTGCTGACCTCGGCGCCTCGCTCCGAGCGTCCAACGAAATGAAAAATCTGCGTGGTTGCCGCCGCCCGCCGGTGTGCAAGCATCTTCCCCGCAGTCACTGTCAGTGGTCGCTGTCGCCCGTCACTCCACGCCTCCACCTCGCTCGCGTCACCCCAATCTGCTACTGAGCTGACCAGCTCCCTGCCGCCCAGTCCTGCGCCCCTCGGTCCCTGCCTCACACTTTTCGGCCGACGCCGTCGCGCGGTCCACGGTCAGCGCTAGTGAAAGACAAAGACCAGTCCGGATGGGGGTGTTTGGACTGTGTGGAAAAGGTTCTGTCCGTGTCACATTGAAATATCGAAGGGATGTTGGGAAGGGATTTCAAATACTAATAAAAAGCAAATTACAGAACCTGGTCGAAAACTACGAGACAAATTTTTTAAGTATAATTAATCTGCCATTAGCAAATGTTTACTGTAGCAGCACATTATCAAATCATAGACTAAATAGGCTTAAAAGATACGTCTCGCAAAGTTATCGCAATCTGTACAATTAGTTATTTTTTAGACTATATTTAATACTATATATATATGTAACTAGATTCGATAGGACAGAAAAAAAAAATTGCCATCCAAACACCCCCTAATTCGACGTACATCGTACGCCGCGCATCATCTCCCCCGCTTATATGCTGCTGCCCTGCCGTGGTGCCGGCCGGGCCCTATAACAACAACACACCTCCCGCTCGAAACTCCACGGCCAGCCCAGGGATCCGCCACCGCCATTCAATTCCTCCTCGCCTCCTTGCCTTCCTCCTACTTGTTCTTCATTCACCCCCATGGCGGACTTTCCTCCGGTGGCTGTGCCGGTCTCCATTGTTCTCGCGCCCGTGGGCGGCGCGGTGGTCGGCGGGCCAGAGGCGCTCCGCCTCTTGCTCGCCCCTCGAAGGGCGGACCGCCGCCGCCCGAGGCCGCCATCTCGCGTGATCCTCTTCTCGCCTTCCACGGCGCCGCTTTTGGGACCTTGCTCCTCGCGCTTCTTCCGCGACGCCAACAACGCGCACTGGTGGTGCGGGTCTGCACCCGCACCGGGCACGTGAGCGCTTTGCGAGGGTGACTCTTATGGTCTCTTTCGCCGTCATGTTCTTGGTCGCCTCCTGTCTCCTCGTCGTCCCCGACCGGCCTCGCCGAAACGGGCCGGGCGGTGTGCGCCCTGCTGCTTTTAACCTGCAACCGTCGGCCGGGCGGATGCGTGAGCGGCCGCTGCACCACCAAATTGCCCATCGTCGATCTAGTCCAACGTGCACGAAGTCACCAACGCCAACAAGTACCGATGTACCGTATCGTTTACTATCATATCATACTTAGTACTTCAGCAGGTCTCATGCTTTACCACAGCTTTTCTGGTTTACTTGAACTCAACTGTGGTGAGGTGTGATTCTTGTGCCATGTACGGGTATCTTTCTATCCTGTGTCCTCTTGCAAGTATATTTGGTTATCTGTTTCAAGTGTGAACTGAACGGTGTTTGGATATCTGTTTGAAATCTGAAGTGCCATGTACCATCGTCCTGTGATGATCTGTTCCTATTCTATTTTCTGCATATAAATTTCTGAAGTGGGAGTAGGGTCTTCTTTTTGGTGCAAAAATTTCCTCTGTTTCATCCAGTACCTGGATTTGGTTGCTTAGGATAGTTGGTGGTACCTGGATTTGGTAGTTGGTGCAGAATTTTGACAAGGTTTATACTGCTACCCCTTACAAACTGAAAATTTCGCAATTCTAACTTCATCTCTGCTTATGATGCACTAAATCTGTCGATTTAGCCTTTCAAAGATGCTAACAGGAGTAAATTGCATTGTCAGCGTTCGTAGTGGTGAGTACATGTTTTATAAATGTCTGGTCAGTATTATGATTTGGAAAAAAAAAGTATGCAGCGAACAAAACAATCATATACTTGTTCGGAACAAGGCAACACTTTTTGCTTGGTAGAGCTTTTTGAGAGGACTCGCCTATAGTTTTCTCGGTTTCTTGGGGGAACCATCCAGCTCAGAAAAAATTCTGGAGGGGATAGGAGAGAAGCTGAACTGGCTTGGTGCTCAACTTCCCAACGTGGGGAACCATTTACTCCATCCGTCTTTAAATAAATATCCTTATGGAATGCATGCCACAAGTTTAATTTGATCTGTAAAAATCAGTGTAATATTTATATCTCTAAATAATTTTATTAAAAAACTAGATTTAAAGATTTTTCTGATGATACTAATTATAATACTAATCGATGATATTTATTATTTATTAAAATTGTTGTTGTTTTTTTCGGAGAAGCGACACTTATTTAGGGATGGATGGAGTATGTTTTAAGAAAAGAATACGCATAACACCTTAAAGGTCAATTGAACATTCTAACGTCTCCTATTCGTATTTGGCAAGATTTCTTTACAATCGGTCACACCTAAGAAGTCACGTTGGCAAGTTGAGCACCAAAACCAAGGTTCATGTGATGTTCCGATCGAAACAGAGAAACAGCAGCTGCAGAACCTGGCAGCTGCAGGCCCCACGGACTGACGTCCGGCAGCGCGTGTCTCGCGCGCGTCACCTCACCGATCAGGGGCTGCGCTGCTGAGTAATGACAGTCCTCGAGCCGAGGAGAGGCCATTAGAAAGGATGACAGCGACAGCAACGGCGGCATGTCGCCGTCTCTCCCGGAGAAGATAAGACAAAGCAGCATGGCGAGAGCGGAGAACAGAGCTAAGCCAAGGCCAAGCTATAAGCTAGAGATTTTATTCGGCTTAAGCTTGGGCGTCTCCGCGTCTGCCTCGCGCGCCTATACGCACACATGCATCCCGGCGTGTGAGGGTATAAGAATGTCCTTTTCACCATCATGCCTTGCGATTTGGGGGTGGGGGAATCCTTGGGTGTGTGAGGGTATAAGAATATCCTTTTCACTAACGTTGTCTTCATCTTAAATTATATGTCATTTTAAATTTATTGTACTGCCAAAGTATTTGGAAAAAAAAATTATAACGACTTATAATTTAAAATAGATAGAGTAGCAATAAAAGTTGGAGAAGCAATAAAGAGTATGTTTAATTCCAGGTGCCATGTAAATGATATTTGTAGCTTTTGATGGCAAACCGGAATTTTCTCTAAGACCCCTTGGAACATGGGGGGCTTTTATGCTTTCTGCATTTTTTATAATTTTTTTTCTCGGTCACGCAAAAAGCTTACGCGTCTTTGTATTAAGGTAGAAAATGTTTAATATAACCCGCCTTAATGGTGCCTTAGAGGGTCGAAGGATTTGTAATGAATGCTTAGACCACCCTAGTATACTAAATCTACAGAAGATTTGAAAATAAATTGATTTATGTGAAATTCTTATAGAATTTCAGTGAATTTCTATGTTGCAACCCACCGTAGAATGAGGGGCGTTCTGACAGGAACACTAGTACACAAAGTATTTGTACAGGCGGTTCTAGAGGCCTCGCCACTGGCGTTTTGGCCCGCCGCGCGTGCAAGAGGCCGATGAAAATGTCGCATTTTCACCGGCGGTTGCTTGAAAACCGCCTGTGGAAATGCATTTCCACCGGCGGTTGACATAAGCAACCGCCCGATGAAAATGCCATTACCAGCGGGCGGTTCACATAAGGAACCGCCCGGTGTAAATTCTGTTTTCACCTGGCGGTTTCACTAGGTGAACCGCCCGGTGGTAATGTTTTCCCGCCAACATTCATTTGAATTTTCATTTTTTGATTTGAATTGGCGCCCTCTCTGTCTCTCTCTCCCTCCTCTCTGTCCTCCTCTTTCCCTTCCTCCCTCCCTCCTCTCCCCCCTCATCTTTCTCTCGTACTACAATCAATACGACGGGCTATTTAATTATGTGATACATCAACAAAAAGTAATTATACTATACAATACTTATATACATATATACATCATGAACAATTTAATTACATCATATATTGTTTACATCAAAATTGTTTTGTGGCCACCATATGATAATAAAATTTTTATTGGTGAGAAATCTAATAATCATTTCGACTTAATTTCAGGCGCTAATGTCCCTTAGCGCTCGAACTCCTGCCTCGCTAAGGGGCTTTTCGGTGAAAATATTTTCCCTCTCGTAGGAATAATTTCTCTCATGATAAATGAGCGAGAGATCCTCAATTATTCCGTCTGAGTGTGTTGTCGTCGAAAGGTTTCGGACTCCGCTTCTTGATACGCTGAAAAAGAAGTTTGTAAGCATTATATATATATTTCCATGTGTCTAAGTAATTTTGCATTGTTAACGATATAAATACAAACGTCACTATTAGTGGTACCTTATCGGGGTTCCCGATGTACCGTCCGGCCGTTCTCATGAACTTCGCACGTGTAGAATCCACGGTCTGCGGGGAACCGATTGGTTGCTTGTGGCACTATATAAATTGCATAGAGTTATTTACTTGTAATAATATCTTATATATGTAACATGCATGATATTGATTCATAACTCTACGCACCGGCCATTTGTGAAAAAATCTTATTTCCTCCCCGCCATGGACTGGTCAAACACTCCACCTCTTAGTTTATAGAATCTCCAACATCTATGATCTCAAAAGAATCGGTTAGCAAAATAATCTTAAACTCTCATCGATTAAAAGATGCATGCTATATTTTATCGACTTACCGTTCTAGGATGCTTTGAAATTTCGCATATCTTTGAGGTGGGTAGTCGGCGGAGTCAAAGACCAAAGCACCCTTCCGTCCCTAGGATAAATAAAGAAGCATATCCAGTGGTCGCTGCGCACGATCGAAACCGAGTTGTTATGCATTTATATAAACCGATACTTAAGCTGATGTATGTATATGAACTCATACTTACCCAAAGTTATAAGGGGCAACTACGCATTCCCTATGTTTGTACTGGAGCAATGCATTGCCTATGTAGGTGGCGTAATGTGTCTCATGATCCTTCTCCGATCTTTGATTCTCTTTGCTTTGTCTTTCTTTGATAACCCCTTCAATTTGTCGTTGTCATCACCAATTCGGAAGATGTGCTCATTCTCGCATATTTTTTTGGGGCTTAGGTACCCAGTCCGTTTGAATTCATTCTTGCTTAGTCCGGGACCGTACACGAACTCGTCTTGATCATATTGCATTCTGCAAGGCACAAGATAGAAGTCAATAAAAATAAACGGAAGTTCATGTTAGTACGAGAGGTACACTTACAATGCAAATAGCGTGACGAGCTGAACGTCCGAGCCGCTTTAAGGTTGAACATCAACCGGATGTCCTCAAAATCAACGAAAGCCGTGTCTCGTTCACTTATGAAAGCAAATGGTGGTATGTTTACTTGGATTGCGTTGATTCCGACTCGAGCCGCTTTCGCATGTACCGGTCATGAAGTCTTTTTATACCAGCGGGAAGCTTTTGGAGTCGCTCCCAACTAAGTAGAGGCTGCCGGGGGGACGTATTTATCGGGGGGGCGTTTTTGGTAGTCATCCCATGATGGCCTCACTATCTTTAGTGCTCGGATCTTTGCTTCTTCTACGCCTTCTCTTGCTCGGCTAAGTCCACGGTACTTGACTTGCGAGAAAGCGCAATCCTTCTAAAAACTTGGCGATTGCCACTGTTTTCTTCTTCGGCTCGTATGGGGAAACCAATTTAGGAATAGAAAATTTTCTCTTCTTGGTGGTTTTTCTTGGGTCTTCTTTGGTGGCGGCGGTGGTGTCCAAGGCGATGCTTCCATGTCTTGAGGTGGTGGGGGGCGAGCGGGCTCACGGACCGGTGTACTTGTTTGTGGTGGAGATCCTGCTTTGTTTTTGATGTTGACGGTGGGGTTCTTGAAGGATCGGCAAATGGGGTGATGGTGGTGCATCGGCGGCGGGGGGTGATGATGGTGCATCGGCGGGGGGGGTGATGGTGGTGGATCCTGTTGACCGGTCGGGATCAGTCTTGACTCGAGTTTGTGGCGGGGGCTTCGTGGAAGATGGTGGCTGGGTCAATCGGGCGTCTCTTCGAGGCCACAGGATGAAATTATTAATGGCCTGTCCGAGTGTCTCAATACCCTCGGGACCCAGAAATTTCTAGCATGTCATCCTCGTAGCACGGGACGACCGTCTGCACTTCTACCCTGCGTTACTCTTACGGTATAGGTTTACCGTGGTAGTCACGTCCGGGGGATCGCAAAAGCCTGTGGCTATCTCCCTTGTACGTTGATGCTTCATACCATATCGTATGAGCATTTTGCAAGGTGTCGGCCCACCGATGTCATCCACGGGATAGCGGTGTGTGTTTCCGTAGACCCCACACTACTTGGAAAGGGAGCAGGTTGAGCGGGCATTCTATGACTCATCTCCCGAGCTCCGTGCAAGGGTTGTCTTTGGAACGAGCTGCATCTGTGGGCCTTGTGTGCTCATCTGCTGAATGACACTGCACTAGCTAACTTCGCACCCGACTTTGGATCGGGGATTTGTTAGAAAGTCGACATCATGTTTACGAACTGTTCCTTAGCCTTTTCCTCAAAGAAATGCTGCATGTCTTCCTTATATTGATCGCGTTTCTTATATATGCCCACCCACTCCTCACCAAATCCTTCTTTCCATCCCATCTTCGAGGAGACGCCTCGTACACGGCCAGGATGCTCAGGGTTACCCAGTCCAATACTCAGGATGTCTCTCTCCCTTCGTGGCTTGAGCTTCCCTTCTTTGACATCCACTGCTAGCTCCAACATCTTATCAGCTGGGGCTGTGATGTCTAAGGGACAGTTGATACCGGTAGAGGTTTGTTTTGTTCCTCTACCTCTGAGCCAATTTGCCGACCTCTCGCCAACTTGCTCTGATAGCACAGGAACCCCTTGTTTTTTTAGCTCCTCCTCCTCTGCCTGCCATTTCGGAATTTGTTTCTTGTAACCACCGGTGCCAAGGTGATGGTGGTATTTGTTCTTCCTTGCTAGTCTTTGAAGCGGTTTCACTCTTGGCTTTGGCAGCTGGGTCGTTCTTCTGCGCCTTGAATATCTCCCACTGCGCTTGTGTGATCTTATACTTGCTCGTTGGGTCGTTCCCATGCTTGAGAAACTTGGTATTCATCTCAGATCGCCAGTTACGGAATGATATTGCAATCTGCTTGAAAAAATACCCCTTCGCAAGTTTCTCATCTGTCCCCGTAGGATAAACAAACCTTTCTATAAATTTGTCCCACAACTCTTTCCTTTTAGCCGCATCCACATCCTTCCACCTACTGATAGTGATGTCCAATTTATCCCTCACTAGAAAACCAATCGCATTCCGTATCTTGGCGACCACCTCGGTAGACACTAGAGGCTCTCCTTTTGGGCCAACGCTAGGAACTATGTATGTCTTCTCTGGCCACTTGTTTGTTCCTCGGTCACCACGTTTCCGGTCACTTTGTTTTCTTTTTCTTGATTTGGAGGTGGTTGTCTCAGTCGTTTACGGTGCCTCGTCTTGAGGCACGTCTTCTTCTTCCCCCCAAGAATTTCCCGCATTTGAGACAAAACCTCCCCGGCCGAAGGAATTCAAGAGTGTAAGGATCATTATGAGTATAATACTATGAAGGAAAGTATTAGTTTTCATGTACTAAGTATATATACCTCATCATACGGATTATAATGGGTCAACACTTTTCTCGCGTTGTCTATCTATGCTAGGGCATGGATCACTTCGGTTGCCGTCATCTTCCTCTTCTTCCAACATGGCACCATAGAAATCTTCTTCTTGTCCTTCTTCCGCCGGGTGACTCAACACGCTTGCTCTTCTTCTTCCACAGGATTTACTGAGTTCTATGCATGGCAATAACTATGTTAGTTACTTTGATAGGGTTCTACGTTATAAAAGGACAAGGCTTCATAATGCCGTGAGACTCACCGTGCCTCAGGGGTGTGTGCGTCTTAGTGGGTGACTCTGCACGCTGGCTGTTTACGCTTTGATGGTCTTTAGATGATGGAGACGTCATCTTCTCAATAACTTCAAATTAAATATGAAACTAAGTCATTAACACTATGCCATTAGGTAATAACACTTAGGAATAAACACTTAGGAAATACCACAAAGTCATTAAGTAAATACCACTAAGTCATTAAGTCACTAACACTAAGTCATTAAGTCACTAACACTAAGTCATTAGGAAATAACACTTAGGAATTAACACTAAGTCATTAAGTCACTAACACTAAGTCATTAGGAAATAACACTTAGGAATTAACACTAAGTCATTAAGTCACTAACACTAAGTTATTAGGAATTAACACTTAGGAAATACCACAAAGTCATTAAGTAAATACCACTAAGTCATTAGCATAGTGATTAATGACAAAAGAGGAGGAAATATTTACTTGATGTGGTGTGGAGGACAGACCGACTTCGGCCTTGGCGAAGAACGATGAGAAGATGGTGGCACGATGATTCATTTGGCGGGTATCGCGACGGTGACTATAAATTAATAGAACACAAGTCATTAATACAATTTATAATCTCATTAATACAATTAGTAATTAATTAGTAATATAATTAGCAATAAGTTGTAAAAAAGAGAATTAAAGAGAATTAATTAGGTGACATGCGGGAGGATATAATTTACAAATTACTTATCACATAGTGAATAGTAAAATAATCATATGTCACAACACGATATTAATTAGGTATTAGCTATTACTTTATCATTTTTCTACATTCACCTATTACTTTTTTCTTTTTAATAAAATATACTACAACAAAGTTACATATACTACAAGAGAGTAATATAATATCTCATAAATAATTATATTTTTATTTTTTCTCCTCTTCCTCCTTTTTTCTTTTTTTTCTTCTCCCTTTCTTCCTTTCTCTTCTCCCTTTTTCCTTTTTTCTCTTCTCCTTTTTTCTATTTCCTTTTCTCTTTTCCAAGAAGGCCGCCGGCCCAGTGCCCTCCTCCTTGCCCAAGAGGCCGGCCCACGCCAGCGCCCACCTCTTTTGGGCCCAAAAGCGCAGCCTCGGCCCACTAGGGCATCTCCCTCCTCCCCTCCTCATTCCAGCGGCCAAGACGGCGGCGGCTCCAAAGCGCCCCGCTGGCGCCCCCCCGTGTAGCCGCGAGCCGCCCGGTGCGGGGGCGACCACTGGGTTGGTCGCGAGCGCCCTCCTTCCCCAACCGGTGGCGCTCCTCCCTCTCGATCTCTGGGCGGCGACGGCGAGGGCTTGAAGGCGACGGCGGCACCCCACGCTACGGGACAGACATGGCGACGGCGCGCGGCTTCAAACGGCGACGGCGGCCTACGGCTCACCCCGTGGTGTCGGCGCTCGAGTGGTGCTGGCGACCGACGACGGCCGAGTCCGACCAATTCCTCGAGACGATGGCGCTCCTAGTCGCGGCGGCGCCCCCCTCTTTCTCCGGCGATGAAGCGGCCCTCCGGTGATGAAGCGCGGTGAGGAAGAGGCGGCGCGGTGCGAGAAGAGCTCCGGTGGGTTGCTGGGGTGCGCGGAGGAGCAACGGTGAGCGGCGGCGGGATTTGAAAAAATTGGGCAGCCGACGGCGCGGTTTTACGAAGATCTCGTCCACGGACTTGTGAAATTTTCAAGTCCGGTGGACGGTATTTATAGAGCCACCATTTGCACCGGTGGTCTTAGACAACCGCCCGGTGGAAATATTTTTCTGAGCGGTTGTCTAAGATAACCGCCCGGTGCAAATGTATTTAATCGGCGCGGTTGACTTAACCAACCGCTTTAGAAATATTTTCACCGGCGGTTGGCTAGGTCAACCGCCGGTCTTAACTTTTTCCTAATATCTATTTTGTCCTTACTTGTTTTTCTTTCTTATGCATATTCTGTTATATATGTATAATAAATATATGTACTAATTAATATATTTTTTTTTTGTACTATATTTTTTGCACTATTTCCTTTAGGTTATTTTTTTTTGGTTATTTGTTTAGGTTATTTCTTTTAGGATATTTTGTATAGGTAATTTCCTTTAGGTTATTTCTTGTAGTGTATTTTTTTAGGCTATTTCTTTTTACTTAATTCCTTTTAGGTTATTTCTTTTTTATTATTCCTTTTAGGTTATTTTTTTTTTGTTATTTCTTTAGGTTATTTCTTTTAGGTTATTTCTTGTAGTGTATTCTTTGTAGGCTATTTCTTTTTACTTAATTCTTTTTAGGTTTTTTTTTTTATTATTTCTTGTATTTTCTTTTAGGTTATTTCTTGTATTATTTCTTTTAGGTTATTTCTTTTGTATTTCTTTAATTATTTTTTTAGTTGTAGGTTAATTGTTTTATTATTTTTTCTTTTAGGTTAATTTGTAGTATATTTGTTTGTAGGTTTAATGTTTTTTATATATTTTTTAGATTATTTTTGTAGTTGTATTAGATTATTTGTTTTATGGTATTTCTTGTAGGTTATTTTTATTTCTTGTAGGTTAATTCTTTTAGGTTATTTCTTTTTTATGTAAGGTAAATATCAAGAGAGTAGAACGAAAAGGACTTAAAGAAGTAGAAAGAAAAGGACTTAAACAACTAGAAAGAAAAGGACTTATAAAGTACAATAAAAAAAGACTAAAAATATTAGAAAGAAAAGGACTTGAAGTAGAAAGAAAAAGACTTAAATAAGTTAAAGAGCAATATCAAGATAGACTAATTAATGAGTACAAATTACAAGCGATAAATTGTTACACATGACATTGACTGATATGTAACTAATATAAAATCTAGCTAGCCCGACTCTTTGTTTACGCCTTCCCTATCGTGGCGCACCCATGGCAATGAATTTTTTGGGATGGTACGCTCAATATTCTTTATCTTCAAAGGATGATCTTCAAAGAGAGACATGTGCCCGAAATGGTTGAAGCCATCTAGGTCAATTACACCATCAACTCCTAAACCTTGTTGCTTTCCGGGAAGAACTACATGCTTGGTCTTGTCGTTACTTTTCTTCTCTTCCTTAGAAAGGATCTGTTCGGCATAAAAGACACATGCAAAGACGGATAGCAAGGATCCGGGGATCATCTTTGTAGCCTACTTTACTTATATCAAGAACTCGAGGCCATAGTTGTCCACTTGTAACATGTTTGTCATCAACCCATTGGCATCGAAACACGGGCGTCTTAAATGAATCATAGTCTAGTTCCCATATCTCCTCAATGAAGCCATAGTATGTAGCGTTTTCATTTGAATCATCTATGGCCTCGCAACGAACACCACTGTTTTTGCGCCATGCTCTTTTTGTCTCTAGAAGTGGTACAAAAAAACGTGAAGCCACGATGTCATAGGTCTGCCATGATGTGACCTGCCTAGATGGTCCAGCTGCCAACCTCTTGATTGTTTGTTGCTCAATTGTTTCTCCATTTGGAATCTTCTGCTCCATTAGCCATGAAGTGAATCGACGCTTGTGTTCCTTTGATAGCCAATCCTCTGTTTGCCCGGGGTTATGATCGCTTAGCTCTTCTATGTGTTGTCTGATCAGAGGCTCCATTATCGAGAGCTGATGCATGATGCTATGATGCGCCTCGAGGACTACATTATAGTCTAATGGGATGAATGATTTTCGGCCCATCCTCCCACACCCATGCAGTCTACCCTCATGTCGGGACGGAGGCAAACCTATTGCAATCTGGTCTCTTAGGAAATTATTACAGAATGGACCTCCGGAATCAATGGCCTCTTCGGTAGTGTATCCCTCTATCATGGATGCCTCAGGACGAGCACGAGTGGATACATAACCATTGAGTATTGACATAAAACGTTCATATGTCCACATCTCATGCAAGTACATGGGACCCAATGCCTGTATTTGTGGCACCAAATGCACGACAAGGTGTACCATTATATCAAAGAAAGATGGTGGGAAACACATCTCAAGCTGTGACACTGTCTCAACTGCGAATTCCTGAAGAGACTCCAACTGCTCTCGGTCAATTACCTTCTGTGATATCTCGTTAAAAAAGTAGCATAACCGTGTGATTGCCATCTTTAAGAACACCGGGCTAATAGCTCTGATGGCAATAGGGAGAAAGGTTGTCAACATCACATGGCAATCATGCGAGTTGTAGTTGGTGAGTGTAAGATCCTTCATTGACACAATGCTCTTAATGTTAGAGCAAAATCCAGCTGGAACTTTCAATTTCTTCAACCAAACACACATCGCATGTTTCTCATCTGTAGTCAGGTTGTAGCTTGCTGCAGGGAGGTGGTACTTTCCATTATCTAGCAACACGGGATGAAGTTCTGGTTTTATCTTCAAATTGACCAGGTCCTGACGTGAACTCAATCCTTCCTTTGTCTTACCCTTGATGTCTAGCAAGGTACCAATTATGCTTTCAAACACATTCTTCTGGATGTGCATACCATCGACCGCGTGCCGTATATCAAACTCTTTCCAATAGGGCAAATATTTGAAGAAAATTGACATCTTCTTGAATGTAGCCCCGGGGAGTTGGCTTCACATTTTTCTTACTTTTCTATCTTTTGTCTTCTTGCCAAATACAAACTTGATGTTCTTAACTATCTCGTACACTCTTTGACCTTTACTATTACCTGATGGAGCAGTGGACCTTGTTTCGTCGTGATTGTCAAAGTATCTATCCATCTTTCGCAATAGCGGTACACTGTGTCCTTTCGACAAGAAACGCCTATGTCTCATGTATACTATCTTGTTGGAGGCACTGGACACGTAAAAGTTTCATCAAGCATACTACACAACCGACCTTACCCTTGAATTGTCCCGACAATACAAAGAGAGTCGGGTAATCGTTGATCGTAACAAAATAATTGCTCTTAGTGTGAATGACTCTTTCTGTATTAGGTCAACATGGTGACTCCTGTATCCCACAATATTCTCATTTCCTCCATTAATGGCTCCAAGAATACATCGATATCAACACCGGGTTGTGTAGGTCCAGAAATAAGAATGGTTAGCAAAAGGTATTTACGCTTCTGCAACAAGTGTGGAGGGAGGTTGTAGATAGTGAGGAGCACCGGCCATGTGCTATGCGTCTTTGCTCCTTTCGGCGAAGGGATTCATTCCGTCGAGTACATAGTGCGAACCGAATATTTCTTGTCTCCTTAGCAAAGTCTGGGTGGTCGACATTGAATTTTTGCCATTGCTTCCCATCGGCGGGGATGTCGAAGCTTTCCGTCTACTTTGTGCTTCTCGGAAGCATGCCAGTCATAAGCTACGCATCATCGGGGTTTGCAAACAAACACCGCAGACGATCAACTACAGGAAGATACCACATCACCAAAGCTGGAACCTTTCTCGGGCATAATAGTCTTCTTCTTCATTTTTCTTTGTTGGAGAGTTTTGAACTCTGTTGGGTCTTCTTTCTCTTCTTCCCTTTGGAAACAGAAGTTGCATTCTCCTCTTGTAGATAGTCTTTTTTTTGTCTTGTACCGACTTGCACTACAATTTGGACATTTGTCCAAGTCTTTGTAATCACCTCGATATAAGATACAGTGGGTTTTACGCATGCGTGGATTTTCTGGACACCCATAGTAAGCGGACTGATTAGCTTCTTTGCATAGTAAGTGTTAGCGGGGACTTTGTTCTCCTTTGGAAGCATATCTCTAAGAGTACTCAATAATGCATCGAAGCTGGCATCAGACCATCCGTACCTAGCCTTCAACATCAACAACTTAAGCACGGACCGTAGTGTCGTGAACTCTTTGGTGCAACCCTTACTCTCATCGTACAAGGGCTCTGCTGCTGCCTTTGCTCTAAGGCCTCCATCCCTTTCATGAAAAACATTGATGGATCCGTATGACGACGCAATAGTGCAGCCATCAATTCTGCGTCTTCATCCTCCACCTGATTCCGGTTGGCATCGGTTCCTCCAATATTTGCATCATCATGAACATCGGGCACAACATGTTCGCTCTCTTGGGGACAATGGTGTTCTGTCTCGTGTCCGAACTGGCATACATCGTCAACAAGCATATCTGGACCATTGCCACCTAGATTCACAGGGTCTTCAGCTATATACGTTGCAGAGCTACCCTCTCCATGCTTTGTCCAAATCAAGTAATCATTCATAAATCCTCGGCAGACCAGATGAGCCATGATTGCACTTGTGTCTTCAAAAACAACAAGATTTCTGCAATCGGCGCAAGGACAACATATGTGCTTCGTTCGTGTTCTGAAAGCATGATTTTTGACAGCATCGATAAACCTACGGACCTCAAGTACGTAGGATGGATCTACTCTGTCTAAGTTATACATCCAGAATGCTCTGTCCATTGTTACCTGTTATAGAGTTTAACAGATTTAAATAATGTAATCACTAAAAAGAAGATATTAATATTCTGTGATAATTATTAACAAACCTTACGATGATCAGCAAACGCCTTCAATGGATTATAGATGAAAATAACTCCTCCCTTATATATTTCTTAAATAACACACGTCTAGGCTAAATCACATACGTTAAAACAACTAGTTAAAAAAATTCGCCTCTTAAAAAAATATATAAAGCAATAGTAAATAATTTAACAAGACAAAGCTTAATAATTAAACATCAATATGACAAATAAAAGAAGACTAACCACTAAATGAACATCAATATGAACTAAATGAACTAAACATAGTAAATTCAAAGCATCATTTTATTATATGAAATCCTAAAAAATAAGAAGGACTACATAATGAAACCCTAATCAAAGTGTAACCACTGCTTAATTTAACAAAACAAAACTTAACAATTAAAGAGAAACTAATTTTCAAACATCAATATGGCAAATAAACTAGTACTTAAATAAAACTAAACACAACTAAATAAACTAAACATAGTAAATGAAACCATCATTTCAAGCATCAATATACACATAAACTAATAATTAAATAAGAGTAAACATAACTACATGAACTAAACATAATAATTTAAAAAATTAATTTATTAGATGGAACCATACAAACTAAAGGAAGACTATATAATAAAACCTAATCAAAGCCTCACCACTACTAGATTTAAAAAAACAAAACTATAAATTATATTAAACATAATATAACTACATAATTAAACAAAAACTAATTACAAGCATCAATATAACACATAAACTAATAATTAAATAAGAAACTAAATTTTAATGAAACCATAATTAAAGGATCACCACAAAAAATATCACTAATAGCTAATTAAACTTCACATAACTAATTATTAAAATAAAGGGAACCCTAGAAAAATAGTGACTAGAATTATTGAGAAAAAACAAAAACCTAGCTACTCTTCTTTCTCTCACATGGGGTGAAACCCTAGATCTCAAAATTGGGTGGGATTGAGCAAGAATGGAGAAAATGAGGCAAGAAACACATAAACTAACCTTTTTTTAGTCACCTCCTCAGAAGAAATCAAAGAGCAAAACCTCTCCCCTTGTATTTAGTGAAATCTGGACCTCCAAAGCTTCTCCATGGAAGAACTTTTTAGAGCTGCCGATTACATTGGGTAATGGTGGGGAGGAAGAAGGGGTATATATAGGGAGAAGATCACCACAGGCGGTTGACATAAGGGTGAAAATAATTTCATTTTCCTTTGGCCGGTTTACATAAAGGAAACCGATTATGTTCATTATCACTGGCGGTTCCTTAAGTCA
>JADLZL010004854.1:0-159977 GCA_015844335.1 Chrysopogon serrulatus | reverse complement strand
TGAGCACCTGGGTTTTGTTTACAAGATCTCTCTCTATAGCCCATTTGTTTGGACCGTGGCAAAGGAGCTTTTTCTCTTCTAAGGATTACGAACCAAATAATAGTAGGTGTACTGCTAGTACAAAAAAATGCTTTTCCCCTCTACTTTGCCATCGATGGTAAAAACAAATGATTTTTAGGGACGGAAAGCTTTTCGAAATCGATCTTCAATGACTGCTCTTTAGAACAGCCCCTACAATGATTTGCAAAGTTTTTTTTTAAATCACTTAGAAAATGTAAAAAAAAAAGTTTTTTTTTTCGGCCTGGTAAGAAGCCTAGAGGACTGGTCACTGTTACAAGATTCAACTTTTGCCTATCCTTTTGCTTACCACTTCCTATCACCACATTGCATCATCAGTTGTGACTTCTGAACAAATATGAAAGATTCTTGTTATCAATATTTTAACATATAAATGATTTTAAATGAGAAAAATTTCAACTACAAAGTTTTAGATCTCATTGAAAACACAACTTTAAAATAAAGAGTCTCTTTATCAAGGCCATTAGAAAAATTCAAGAAATCATTAATGTTTAAAATAAAAATTTAAATAAATAATGGACCTCCTCAACTGTCGCAATCTTTCGATTTTTCTCGTTATCTACAAAACCAATTTTAACCGCTCTTACTCTTAGAGAACCGTTCACTCTTTTACACACTTGAGCCATTCGTTTTTACACACTTGAGCCGTTTAGACGGTGGTTTTGCAGATATGACGCTGAGTCAAATGGAGTAAATCAGGAAGTTGGAAAATTAGACTAGACATACTTTTATAAAAAAATATAAAAATTATAAGAATAAGAATGAATTAAAGGCACACTCGCTAAAGCTTATCTTGTGTGAATTCCCCAATTACAACGCGGTCTCGTTCCAAAGGATAAGAGAAAAGCAGCTGTGTAGTGAATCAATCGTGCTTAGCTAATTGTTTCCTAACTAAAGACATGCATGCTAGATGATCACGACGCTTGGATTATTGTCACCTAAATCGTCTAGCAAGAGCCGTGCGCTGATGATACTCGCCCGAGTGGATGAGTACGACTCGCTTTAATTTGCTGTTCCTCAATCTTGTCGAACCACTAATGGCACTCTGTGCTGGAAAGTGAAACATCTGGATGACACCACGACGACGACGACGACAAGTATGCCTGCCATGAAGAAGCACTGCCACGAAAGAGGACGCCACCCACCAGCTCTTTGGCATGACGAACCAAGTGCAAGGGCAGGAAGAAAGAGGTATCGCATCAAACCATTTTGGTTGACAATTTTCAAACGTAACCATGCTATGCTATATACTGCGTTGTTGTCTTCAACGTGAGAGAGCAATTCGACGACTTTGGATTTATGTATTCATCGCGCTTCCTTTATTATTTGCCCGATATTCTTTTTAATTATCCTCTTGCCTTTTTTTTTTCTTTTCCTTCATCAATTTAAATATGCGTCAACTTCAACGTGTCGTGCCAGGACGTCAGGGCTGGCTCCGTATAGAAGCGCTGCTCCCGTATCGCACTCGCACGCACCAACTCCACTGCTCCACAGTGGTAGACCGTGTACGTGACACATCTCACACTCACAGCATGGTGGGGCCGACGACAGTGCCAGGCTCGACCGCACTGTGGAAAGCGATGACAGACCCAGAGAAAGGAAAATGCGGAATTACCGTGTAGGAGTCTCTCTCCTTTTTACATACTCCCTTCGTCCCCTAATTAATTGTCGCCATAAGATGCGTCTTGTGAGCTTGACTTTATTTATAGAAAATATGTGTAATATTTATATCTCTAAATAATTTTGTTAAAAAACTAGACCCAAAGATCTTTCCGATGATACTAATTATGATGATAATCAATAATATTTATTATTTATTAAAATTATCGGTATTTATCTCTCAAAAGCGAAGCAACAGCTTATTTAGAGACGGAGGGAATATGTATCAATATAATATAAAATATAAGCTACACACATTCTATTCTACACTTAGAATAATTATTGTACTGTATGTGTAAGTATTATTCGTGTAAGGCCTTGTTTAGTTCCACGAAACTTTTTGAGGAGAGAGATTGTAAAGTCCTGTAGCACTTCGTTTTTATTTGGTAAATATTGTCTAATCGTGGCCCAACTAGGCTCAAAAGATTCGTCTCGTGATTTACAACAAAACTATGTAATTAGTTATTTTTTTTATTTATATTTAATACTCTTTACATGCGGCAACAAATTTGTGAGAGGAGAGAGATTGTAAAGTCCTGTAGCATTTCGTTTGTTTGTGGTAAATATTGTCCAATCGTGGCCCAACTAGGCTCAAAAGATTCGTCTCGTGATTTACAACAAAACTGTGCAATTAGTTATTATTTTTATTTATATTTAATGCTATTTACATGCGAAAAACAATTGATGTGATGGAGAGAGAGTGAAAAAACTTGCAATTCCAATTGAAAGTTGCATGGAACTAAACAAGGCCTAAGCATTATTCAGTATTCCTGACATGTACTACTGACACGTAATTTATTTTGATAGGATAATATTGTACCCTATGGTGTAGAATAATATATGCATGGTATAATAGAGTTATTATTATTGTTTATTTGTATTTTTATATACACAGTAAGAGCCAGTACAATTGAGTCACGAACACGTCCGGCTATATATCTGTTTCATCGACAGCACAGCTTATCACGTCACGTATACACTAATAAATGACCACGATCGACAAATCCATCTGACAGTGACACCACGTCACATACTGGGGGAGGCCGGGGGACAGCAACGTCATCTTCTTCTACGACTTTGCTTTGCTCCATCCATCTCCATCAAAGCGGCGCCCATGGACGCACACGCAACGCAAGCGCTTCTCCGGCAGCCCGACACACACCGCTATACCCTATTTATATGCCGCGCACGGCACGACACGACACGACGCGACACGAGCAAGAGATCCCCTCAATCGACATGGCGGCGGCGCCGGAGCTCAGCTGGTGGCTATGGCTGACGCTCGCCGCCGTCTCGACCTTACTCATCTGCTACCTGACCCACCAACACAGCCGCCTCCGCCGCCGCTGGGGCTGCTCCGAGCGGCGGCCGCCCGGCCCGAGGCCGCTGCCGCTGGTCGGCAACCTCCTGGACCTCCGCCGCGCGCCGGGCAAGCTGCACCACACGCTGGCGCGCCTGGCGCGCGACCACGGCGCCCCGTGATGCGCCTGGACCTGGGCCTCCTCCCCGCCGTGGTGGTCTCCTCCCGCGACGCGGCGCGGGAGGCGTTCGCGGCGCACAACGACCGGCGCATCGCGGCGCGCCCCGTCGCGGACAGCAAGCGCGCGCTGGGGCTCTGCGACCGCTCCGTGCTCTCGCTGCCCAGCTCGGCGCCGCTCTGGCGGACACTGCGCGGCGTCCTGGCCGCGCACGTCCTGTCGCCGCGCGGCCTCGCGGCGTCGCGCGCGGCGAGGGAGCGGAAGGTCGAGGACCTGGTCGCGTACCTCCGGGCGCGGGCGGGTACGGTGGTCGACGTGAAGGAGGCCGTCTATGGCGCCGTCGTGAACCTCGTCTCCACCGCGATGTTCTCCATCGACGTCGTCGACATGGGCGCCGCCGCCGTTGAGTCCGACACGGCGGCGGCGGCGGGCCATGGGTTGCTGGAGCTCGTGGAGGGACTCATGGAGTGCATCGGCCAGCGGAACGTGTCCGACTTCTTCCCGTTCCTCAGCGCGCTCGACCTCCAAGGATGTCGTCGCCGGGTGGCCGTGCAGCTGGCCAAAGTTCTCCAGGCCTTGGGTGACATCGTCGACCGCAGGTTGGCCGAGGAGGCTTCTTCCTCCTCCTCCAAGCACGGCGACTTCCTCGACGTCCTCTTGGAGCTCGAGTCCACGGGCAAGATCACCCGCGACAACCTGACCCTGCTCCTCTTCGACATCTTCGCCGCCGGGAGCGACACCATGGCGCTGACCGTGGTGTGGGCGATGGCCGAGCTGCTCCGCAACCCTGCCATCATGGCCAAGCTACGCGCGGAGATCAGGGACGCCGTCGGCGACAAGGAATCCCTCGAGGAGGCCGACGCGGCGGGGCTGCCGTACCTCCAGGCCGTGGTGAGGGAGGCGATGCGGCTGCACCCGGCGGCGCCCGTGCTGCTGCCGCACACAGGGCCGTGGAGGACGGCGTCGAGATCGGCGGCTACGCGGTGCCGCGGGGCTGCACGGTCATCTTCAACTCGTGGGCGATCATGCGCGACCCGGCGGCGTGGGAGGCGCCCGACGAGTTCGTGCCGGAGCGGTTCCTGGGCAGGGAGCTCGACTTCCGCGGGAAGCAACTGGAGTTCGTCCCGTTCGGCTCCGGCCGCCGGATGTGCCCCGGCGTGCCCATGGTGGAGCGGGTGGTGCCACTGGTCCTGGCGTCGCTGGTGCACGCGTTCGAGTGGCAGCTGCCGGCCGGCATGTCGGCGGAGCAAATCGACGTCAGCGACAAGTTCACCACCACCAGTGTTTTAGCCTTCCCTCCTGTCAAAGCTGTGCCTCTAATCATCACCTAGATATATACTACCTAGTACAGTTATGCTGGCAGAGCAGCTTCCAATTGATTTTGGCCTGCCAAATTGCTAGTGTGGATTAAGGTTCGATAACTCTAGACCTCTAGTGGACTATGGTGAGTTCGATTTTAGTGGGACCTATGTGGCTAAATAAAACAGAGTAATCTATTCCTTTCCTACCGAGTTCAGTCCCCACAACAGCTAGGAAAAAGTATTAAACCATGTTTGGACATTTGGCACTGAATACGTTGCGTCTTTGATTATATAATTGCAAATTTGCGAAGCCTAGTGATAACGATGGGAAATTTGCAAATGAGCGAATGCAGTCAAGTGCTAAATGTCGAAGGTTCAGATTCGCTATGGTGCTGCCAATTGTCGTTTCCATCATTAGTTTATCAACCCTGTCGCCATCTGAACTTCGCATTCTTCGTGCTTAACGTTGGACCTGGCTACTGCTATTAAGATTGGTTGTTGTTATTTCCTTTTCTTCTTTTGGTTTGACTAATTTCAAGAAAAGTTTGCAAGGTAATCAAGAAGGTCTAAGCGAAGTTAAAGTTCAGTGAAATTTGTGTCCATTGTTCTCAACTGTGGTTTTCTGCACCACATTGCCTGTGTTTGCTCTGTTATTTGCTCTGCTGCCGTTATCTTTCAAAAATTTGCTCTGCTGCCGTCTACGGTTCATGCTTCACAAGATGTTAAACCTCAATATATGGATCATTTAGTAGTAGTATAATATAGTGTTGGTATTACATGATTCAGACATTAACAGAACACTAGTATAGTGCCCGTGCTAACACCACGGCTTAATTTTAAGGAAGCATTTAAAAACAACTTAACAACAGTATAATAAAGTTATGTGTTGCATTAACCATCTAATTTCAGAGAATTTCTGGAGTTAAACTTAATCTGAAAAACACTTAAATGCATAAAAGACATAATAAAGTTACGCCAGTAGCACAATTAATAAGCAGCTCAGTTCTAAAGTTACCAATGGTATTGAAAAAAAAAACACTGTTAAATAATAACATGGAAAAAAATCCAAAAAAACAAGCCTGTTGGCTACAGCTTTAAGCCGCTGTGGCTGCAGTCTCCTAGGTGATGCTACAGTGCTCTGTCCAGCTGAAATTAACTCGCTTCCAATCTTCCGCGATCTCAAGGGAAAACTACTGCATGAAGAGACAAAAAACAATATGACTCAACATTTCCTCAAAAATATGACTCAATGTGCCTCTTCAGCGTTATCCGAGGCTGCTCGCCTTTGGTCTCGCCTCGTGGTCGGATTGTGTACTTGACTTTCTCTTCCTCTTAATGAAAAACGGCACAACCCGGTCACGAAAAAAAAAAAAACATTGAACTCTTGTACTCTAGTGTCATCAAATTGCAGGGGAAGCAGAAACAAACCTGTGGCGAGTTCGCACAAGCCGGCAGTTTCTCGATGCAGCGACGGTGACAAGTAGGCGGAGTGGATGCCGAAGGAGGCTGCCACCATCGCGGCCTCATCATCCCGCGCCGCCGCCGTCACCACTGCCTCTCAGGCCGCCACCAGAGCGCATCAGCATCCATGCGGGCCGCATATCCACCGGAGTGGCCAATGAATTCAGTCTCGGCCTCAGTAACATCTAAAAATAGTAGAAATTAAACCAAACAATACAATGATCAAGATAAGAAATTAAGGATAAAATTAACGATCTAGACATTTGCGCAGCAAGTTTGTGCTCAGTATAGACAATAGCTGCGTGTGTTTCTGGCTTGATGCAAATTTTTTGGTTACAGAGCCAAATTAATTCTCATGTGTCCATGCAAATATACGAAACAACAAGCACCCTAGCACAAATTAAAATAATCTGATCTTGTGACGGGACTCCTGCATGCGAATCTATACATATCCCTTATTCCTCTGCAGCGCCAAAAAACGTGCACCCTCACATATCCCTGTTCTGGCAACAGTAAACGGCGCGGACACTGTTCCTGGAACAGTAACGGGTTCAGTGAACAGTAACCACCCGTTATAAACAGCAAACCCGTTAACAGTGCCATCCGTTATAACCAGTAATAACCTGTTAATAAATAGTATAGACCTGAATGAACAGTGCATGCCCTTTAGGAACAGTATATACCCATTAGTAAGTGTGCCGGATCTAAATGAAAATACTACAGATCCATTTAAAAAAATGAAAAAAAAAACCGCCCGTGCTTTAGCACGGGGTCCCTGCTAGTCTAAAGATACCTATAAAAGGCGAGGCCTTGAACGGGTCCGCCGCCCTCACATATTACTGCTCCCGTAACAGTGCTTTGAAACAGTAAACCCGCTCGCAACAGTAATGGGTCCGATAAACAGTACAAACCCGGTAATAAACAGTAAACCCGCAAAGGAACAGTATACACCCCATTATTCAAAACAGTGTAAACCCGCTATAAACAGTATATACCGTTAGCAAACAGTATAAACCCATTAAAAACAGTAGCAAATCCAATTAAGAACATCAAAAAAGAAAAAACCGTGCTTTAGCACGGGGCCCCTGCTAGTTAGATAATTGGAGAGCAAAACAGTAATACATCAGTCATGTGAGACAGATGCTCAATAAATAACACACAGCACACCCTAAATCAGCTAGCTTGTTGTTGGGTATAAGCAGCATGAAATTTTATCGCGGCGGGTGTGATTATTCATCAGCAACTTTAGTTGGGTAGTGCAGTGCAATCGATAATTTCCGAGCCAGATCAAGCGGATCCGTCCATCAGCATGAACCAAACACATGTACAGAGAGATGTAGTGAGATGGAGCGAGGGAATTCGGAGGGATGCTTTGCTTACCGTACACATCGATCGGCAATGGGTCTCCAGCGTGGCCTGTGCCGGAGCGGGCGGAGTGGCGCATACCGGGGATTGGATCCGTTTAGCGCGAGGGGGCATGCTGCAGCAGAAGATGAAGTACAAGTCGATCCGATCCACATGAGGCATGCACGCCAAGGGCTGCCCGCCGAGCGCAGCGCCTTGGAGGGGGAGCGCAGGGTTGGCGGCGGCGCCCAGGAGATGGGGGTGGACCTGCTTTCAGCGCCCTGGCGGCGCCTGTGTGTGGCGCCGGGCGGCGGCGGCGTCGGGCTGTCTAAGTTTTTTTTTCTCGAGAAAAAAGAATATCAAGGTTTGAGTGCTTCGAGACTCGAGAGGGAATCGAACCCGAGGCCCCGGTGCGGTTGCGCGTCGGAGGAGGGATCGGGGAGGAGCGTGGGAGGAGGGATGAGGACCATACATGCGATCTCGCATCGTCCGTGCGTGGGTGAGTAAGGAGAGAGAGAATGATCGAGCATATCCGGATGCTTGGTTTTGATGGTGTGGGATTTCACGGTGCGTTTTGGTGTGTGGGTGTAGAAGAAGCTTCTCGGTGGGGGATGTTTTTGGGGTGTACTTAGAAAAGAAAATCCGGTGCATTTCGGTTGTCTAAGTTTTTTTTTCGGAGAAAAAAAGAATATCGAGGTTTGAGTGCTTCGAGACTCGAGAGGGAATCGAACCCGGAGGGCCCGGTGCGGTTGCGGCGTCGGAGGAGGGATCGGGGAGGAGCGTGGGAGGAGGGATGAGGACCATACATGCGATCTGCCGCACCGTCCCGTGCGTGGGTGAGTAAGGAGAGAGAATGATCGAAGATACCCGGATGCTTTGGTTTTGATGGTGTGGGATTTCCCAGGGTGCGTTTTGGTGTGTGGGTGTAGAAGAAGCTTCCGATTGGGGGGATGTTTTTTGGGGTGTACTTAGAAAGAAAATCCGGTGCGTTAGTAGGTTGATATTACTGGCAAATCAGTTGTTGACAGTTACATTATTCATCCATGACTGAGGGTCCAGCCATGTGGTCGCAGAAGGCGCCAACAGATGCCACCACCACCACCACCGGCTCGGCAGCGCTCGGCGGCTACCCGTTCAAGTTGATGCTGTTGAGCAACGCGGTGACCATGGCGCTGAGCTGGTCGAACTCGCGGTTCGGCCCGGCCATCCTGCCGTTTGATCCCCCGACCGCGGCGTCGCACCCGTCGCCGGCGTCCATGGTGAGCATGACCAGCGCGTGCGCGGGGCCCCAGGCCTTCGCCGCCGCGTACTGGCGCAGGAGCCGGAGCCCCGGCACGGACGCCGCGCCGTACAGGAACGCGCACGCCTGCAGCGCGTCCCGCTCGCCCGGGTCGGCGACGCGGCCGTCGCGCGCCGCCGCCGCCGCGAGGTCATGGGCCTTGGTGCCGCTCGCCACGGCGAGGTCCGTGGCCATGAGGAGGTGGCCGAACCGGTCCGCGGTGGCCGCGCCCGGCACGGACCGCAGCCGGGACGTGCAGAAGTCCACGTCCACGAAGTCGCTGATCGCGTGGCAGGAGTCGGCCACGGTGTCGGCGGCGGCGGCGGAGGCCAGGACGAGGGCCGCGGCGGCGACAAGCAAGGTCCCCATGATGATGCCTTGGGGAATTTTGCTAGATTGCTGCGCCTATCTTGTGGGTGGGTGACGAAATCGATTGGTTGTAGTGCTAGTGCAGCTTGATGCTGATATATGGATCCGTATGCATGCGCAGCAGGCATTCGAAGTGCATGAAGAAGATCATATCCCGGCCTCAAATATTTGGTGCGTTTCTGCCAAGATTTCCTAATAGAGGGAACTATTAAGGACCATTTTTGATAGTATCTATTTATTATAACAAAGTAATATATATATATATATATATATATATATATATATATATATATATATATATATATATATATATATATATATATATATATATATATATCAATAAATTATCTATTACTCCATCCGTTTCAAGACGTTTTGGTTTTTCTATATTCAGCTTTTACTATACGCCATGTCTAGATGCATAATAAAAACAATGTATGTATCTAGAAGAGAGGGCGTAGTATATTCTAATTACTCCCTCATCCCAAATAAATTAATTTCTAAAATAATAGAACTTTTTAATTAATATATGTTAAAATTGATACAAAAGATTACAAATATTTAATATTTATGAAACAAAATGAGCACATACTACTATCTACAAGGAGGGAGTAGTTTATTCTAAGTACTCCCTCACTTCCTGAATAAATTAATTTCTAAAATCATAGAACTTTTTAGTTAATTCATGTTAAAATTTATAGAAAAAGGTACAAATATTTATGAAACAAAATGAGCACATGTTGCTAAATAAATTTTATGATGTACTGAATGATACTAATTTAGTATCATAAAATTTTTTTCGCTCTTTTCTATAAATTTGGTACAACTCTAGTAATTAATTTATACAAGGAGAGACTACTTAACAGAAATATCGAATAGATTATTACAATCTAGATTATACATAAAATTTTATTATAATTAAAAGTATGGACTATAATAATCGGTTTGAATTATGGTCAATTAAAGTAAGAAATTTCCATCTTATCCTTTAGTTCAAAAAGTTGGACAATCGATTAGGGAGCAAGCTAGTTAGAGTTTCAACATTCATAATGCAATAAAACCTACTAGGTTTTATTGCATTATGAATGTTGAAACTCTAACTAGCTTGCTCCTAATCGATTGTCCAACTTTTTGAAGTCTCGCTTGATTATGATAATTAGGGGTTGTTGATTATAATTTAATTACTACATATAATCACGGGATATCAAAACAGGGCCTATTGCATGAAAAGAATGCGTGCTAGCCGAAAGTCTATTATTATATATATAATTTATATCTATATATTTTATGATACCTATACTTATAATAAACTCGTAGAAACGTCATATGTTAAACTTTCCAAATTTGACTAAGTCATAAAGAAAGATACTAATATTTTGGGCAAAATTATATATTTTTAGATACTTCATCAAATATTGTACACCAAATATTTTTTTTAAGTTTTTTTAAAATTACATAGTACAATGGCATACGTCCAACACGCACGCAAAGAAGAGGAAAGATACCCCTATTGCAATATATATTAAAAAGGTAACAAATTCAAATACAAAACCTGAAAGATAAAACGAGGGAGCATGTCAATAAATAGAAAGTAGTAAATAATCTTAAAGACTGGAATTATGCACGTTATCATAGTCATTAACTTTTTGGTAAATGTTGGATATACTCACCAAACCAATACTTCCGATCTAATTTAACTCAAAAAAAATACATTGGACATTGTGGGATTATTGGAGACCCAAAAAAAAAAGACACAAAATTTCATGGCTGGCTCAGGTGCCATGCTCTCCTCCTCTTCGCGACTTTCGTCTGCGGCGGCTCCGGCTACGTCGGCGCTGGACCAATTCTACTCGCTCCTTGGCGTCACGCCGGAGCTCTGCGCCTCCGCGCTATTTGCTACACCCTAAGGGTATCCGCACTCGTCGTACTCTATATGCATCCTCTAAAAGGAATCTTTTGTCCTGATCATCAAGATTCCATACTCTACATCAATTTCTTCCGCACCCATCCATACTCTGTTTCATCCTCTATCCCAACTACCCCTATATGGGTCCCACATGTCAGCCCCACCTCCACCTTATCCACCCACACCCCCCTCTCTCTCTCTCTCCTCACCCGCCTCTCTCTCTCTCCCCCCGGCTCGCTCTCCTCTCCCCTTTGGTCCTCCTCTCTCTCGGCGCACCCTGGCCCTCCCCCCCCCCCGGCCTTGCGCGTCCCAGCCCGGCCAGAGCTCGCGCGGCCACGAAGGCGGCAGCGGCTTCGAGGCGCGGCGGCCTCGGCGCTTGTGGCGGAGCTCCGCCATAGCCAGCGGCGCCCGTGGCCCCATCTCTCTCTCTCTCTCCCTTTCTCTCGCGCTGGCGGCCGGAGGTCTCTCAGCGGGCGGCCTCCTCTCCGGCCCCTCCTCCGGGCGGCGTGCCGCGCGCGTGGAGCCAGCGCGCGGGGGCAGCTGGCGCGGGCAGCCTCCTCTCCGGCGTCCGAGCGCCAGCGCCTCTCTCCAGCGTCCCGGCCCAGGCGGTGACGGAGCCCGGCCAGCTTCGTGCTTGGCGCGGCGCGGCCGGGCTTGATGACCTGTGGCGGCGGCGAGAGCCAGCGCGCAGTCCGGCCACCCTGCTACTCCCCTCACTCCCAGCGCCTCTCTGGCGGCGAGCCTCGCCCTGACGGCTGGAGATCCGCACCTTCGCGCGCTCGCGCGGCAGCCGGAGGGCGGGCAGCCCCGGCCGGCGGCTCCCCTTCTCTCTCTCACCCTCCACTCCCCTCTCTCCCTTCTCTCTTCCCACACGACGGGCGGACGCCCCGACGCCCGCGTGGGCCCAGCGCCACGCAGCGCTCCCGACGCGCTACCCGCGCCATGTTTGGCGGCCGGCGCGCCAGTTTCGACGCCACGTCGGCGTGGCGGACGCCGCTTCGGCGTTTTCCGTCCCGGTAAAAGCGCGTCCCGGACGACTTCCCGGACCCAGTGCGGATGGTCTAACCAGGGTAAAATAAAAAAGACATCTGAATAGTGAACTTCTCTTGACCATATACAGTAAATGCTAAAATACAGAACTGGTTGATAGTGAAATAGAAATTATGGATTTGGTAAGCATTAGAGAAAAAAAAAAACGTAGGAGCATATGTTTCAGTGTGACTAATTAGATCCTAAAAAATGACCAACGTTCACTCAACTTTGACTGCATTTTTCCTTTATGATAAGAATTTTGTGTGAGCATTTGGAACTACGGTGATACAGGCTGATATGGCAATTTTATGCGCAAATCTCTTGGTTACTGCACACACTGCAGACACACAGCATTCATATAGGCTTGATTTGCAGCATACAAAGAATTACGATAGCAACCAATACCGATACGTACTCAATTTGAGACCATGAAGTCTGTCATCATCTATTCGTTGATCTTTCAAGGTATTAATTAATCTTGGTTATTACTCAAGTTGCATAACGATCTAGGAAGTTGCTACCAGTTACGACGGCAACTAGTACATGGTGATAATCTGTTTTGATGATCTGATCCATCAGAAGCCATCGTTATAGAAAGCCACCGAATGATACGTCGGCCCTTGTTGAAGCTATTCCTGCACCCATATCACCGATCGATGACATGGCCCGGTTCAGTCTTGAAGTCTGATGCCCACAACTTGCTGGACCCTCTGCAGATCAACACGCCAAAGCATCTCCTTCATATATACAAAGTTGTCATGGTCATGGATGGCCGTGCTCGCTTCTGCTAGCCGCAGCAGCCGCACAGCACGACTGCACTGGAACTTTACTGTAACTGTGTCTTGCGGCTGCTGCTCAGCATTGCTGATCATGCTGGAATTCTGGATACGATACGACGAATATATTATTTTCCTTGATTTATTTACTAAAGGACAGATAGCATAAGCTGATCCAAGAACAAGAATATGCTATTAGAATTTAGAAGGGAGTTATGTCATGCTCCCATACTGCTTGCAGAGCCTCGACTCATGCTATACATGTTAGAATTGATCTCTCCTCCTATTGGACCCAACGGCCCATTAGGGATCTTGATCCGCTCCTTGATCGGGGGAGCCCAACCCACCTATGGTTGGAGGGCCCCTGTCACGTGTGGTACATAAATAGAGGTGGGAGGCCGGGGCACAGGTCACGAGGTTCACCGCCGCCACTAATCCCACCTACAAACCCTAGACCCTACTCCGATCAGGGGACCGCACAAGTGACGGGAAGCCGCCGCCACCGTCACTGCATCGCCGTCACCTCCACGCCGACCTCCACCGACTGTTGCTGCTCGTGCGAGTGAAGGCGATGGCGGACTCCAGCACCACCGCGCCCAAGACGGATGGTCAGAAACCCCAACACCACTCTCACCCCTTCCACTGCTTAGATCCCGTACTCGAACTTATTGTTTTTACTTGTAACTCTGTCTAAGAATCAGCACCCAACTCCTCCTACTGTTAGTGATCCTGTAAATACTCGAACAATGGTATCAGACGCCTCTAACAGTGGGGCTAGTTCTGGGTAACTCAGTCATTAGATTAGTGCTTAGCAACCCTAATCTTAGGGCTAGCCGCCGAGCGACATGCCGTGAGCATCGTCCCGGGCTATTCAGCACTTAGAAAGAGGGGATTTTAATCTAAACCCTAACCCTAACCCCGATTCCGCGCAACTCAGAAAAGGAGGGAAGAACCCTAACCCTAAGCAAGAAATCCGGATCGAGGGGGAGAGGCACCACCTACCTCGCCGGACTTTAGACCGCCGCCGGCGAATAGGGGACATCACGGCAGAGCCGTGGGCTCGCCCGGTGGAACCGCTCCTCGGCCTTGGGCCTTCGGGCGTCGCCCGCAAAAGCCACTCGGCGGCGGCGAGCTCAGCCTTGGGCGGCTTCGCACGCCGGCGAGGGGCCCGGCTGGCGACGCCGTCTCCTCCTCCGTTGCCGTTGCCGTTGCCGTTGCCGTTGCCATCGCGCTGCTCTCGGCCGGAAGCTGCGGCTGCGGCGGAAAGAAGGGGAAAGGGGAATGAGAATTAGGGTTGGGGAAGCCGGCTTGCGGGGGTTTTGTTCACGCAGCGAACGCACGGGCGGCCGTCAGATCAGATCCGACGGCTCGGATTAGCTGGGCCTAGCAGGCCCAGGCGGGCGACCCTGCGGCCCCCTCGCGGGCCGTTTTCACGGTTGGGCCTTTTCGTTCGCCGTGGCCCGCTTTGCAACAGTGCTTTTTTTTCCTTTTTTCCTTTTAGTTTTTCCAGCACTACAGTAATAGGCCATGGGCTGTCGTGGGCTTTAGCAGGCTGTGCTTCTTTCCCTTTTCGGCTCATAGCACTTAGAAGAAGGTTTTTATTTTCCAGAAACACTATTAGCATTTATATTATGATTATTTTGAGTTTATTTTTTAATGTTGATCCTATGTGCCATTTTATTCAGAAATAAAATTAGTAATATTTTTTCTGGAATTAAGTATTAGTTCATGATTAGTCACGTTTTCCGCTGCTTAGTAAGGTTATTTGCTCCTAAATTAAATTCGAACCAACAGGAGATTTAGTTTGGGGGCAAATTTAAGAATTAGAGAATTTTTTTATAATATTGTTATTTTCTAACCAGCGTTGATTATATCAATATTATAATTACTTAGTCCATTAGTTGGTGTTGCATTATTTCTATTTTTTGCCCAACGGTGATATAGATTTAATGTAAAAAGAATTGTATGTATTAATACTGACCAACGTTGTTTTAATACATGCAATTTCATTTCAGTTTTTTATTTTGACTAAGTTTACTCACCATTTTTGTATCTGAATTTCAGGACTCACCAACTGGATTCAGCTGGTCCCAAAGCTCAATGGGACTAACTATAAGGTGTGGTGTGAGCAGTATGAATTAGCCCTTGTCATGACTGACAATGACACAGCTCTCAATGAACCATGCTCTGAGGAGCCTAAGGAGCCGGTCATTGCAGAGAATGAGACTGTTGCAGCGTTTGCTACACGCAAGCGTGACCATACGTCAGTGAGGATGTCATATGACCTTGCTAAGAAAAAATGGGATAACTCCAATAAGAAATGTCTGACATTGGCTAAGGCTACTATTTCAGAGCCCATTAGAGGGTCACTGCCTGAGTGTACCACCATCACTGAGTACTTAGAAAGGGTCAAGACCCAGTTTCATGGCACAACTAAGACTCAAGCGAGTGTGCTTATCAGAGAGTTCATCAATAAGAAATACACTGGTGGTGGTGTTAGAGAGCACATACTGAGGATGAACACCTTGGCTTCTAAGCTCGCATCAATGAAGATGGTTCTTCCAGATCCATTTGTCGTTCATGTGATCATAGCTTCTTTGCTAAAGGAGTTTGAAGCCTTTGTTGTGCATTACAACATGGCACCTGAGGAGTGGAATATTGAAAAGCTCCTTGGGCAAGCCACTCAGGAGGAGGAAAGACTTAAGGACTCACGGGGAGACTCTGCTCTTTTCGTGAAGCATAACAATAATAAGAGGTTCTACCATAAGAATGCCAGACCATAAGGGAAACCAAAGTGGGATGGTAGCTCTTCCTCCAGCGCTCAGGCACCACACTCTCAGGGTAAGCCCCCTCAGAAGCCTCAGACTCAAAATCCTCAGAACAACAATGGGTCTCAGGACAACAACAGGCCACAGAACCCGTACCGCAAGGAGCCCTGGCTAGCACCAGATCAGTGCATGTTACGTGGAGAAGACAGGCCACATACAAAAGGATTGTCCTGGCTTCTTGAAGTACCTCAACAGAATGGTGAGGACTTAGTTACATTTATAGATGAATCCTTGTATATTAGTTATGATAAATCTACTTGGTGGATTGACTCGGGGCAACAATTCATGTTGCCAATTCTTTCTGAGGATTCCATACGAGGAAAGACTACGCAAAGAGGAGAAAAGAACAATTAAGGTGGCAAATGGAGTGCAAGCCGACGTCGAAGCCACCGGGCGATTTGTCTTTAGCATTATTAGATGGTTTTGTACTTAGGCTTTCTCGATGTACTCTATGTTCCTTCTTTGCATCGAAACTTAATAAGTGTTAGTAAGTTAGATGATGATGGATTGGCCTGCCATTTTGAAAATGGCAGATGTAAGATATTTTTTAATGATAAGTGTGTTGGTCTTGCCATCTGACAAGACAAACTTTATTTGTTATCAGTTCCTGAGAATGTTAATGCTATAACTATTGAGAATGAGAATGTTTCCTCGTCTATGAATGTAAATAGAAAGCGTAAGAAAGTTCAGATTGACTCTTTGAAATTGTGGCATTGTAGATTAGGCCACATTTCGAGGGGGAGAATTGATAGATTAGTCAAGGCTGAAATTCTTCCGCCATTACAACTCTCAGAATTAGATCGGTGTGTTGATTGTATTAAGGGTAAGTATGTTAAGAAAGTTAAGAAAGATGCCAAACGAAGTGCGAATTTAGAAATAATTCACACAGATATTTGTGGTCCATTTCCTATTAAGAGCGTGGATGGTTATGATTCGTTCATAACCTTCACTGATGATTATTCACGTTTTGGCTATATTTATCCAATTAAAGAAAGATCAGAACCATTAGATAAGTTCAAGATATTTAAGGCAAAAGTAGAAAATCAGCATAACAAGAAGATTAAAATAGTAAGATCGGACCGTGGTAGAGAATATTATGGGCGACATACCCCGTATGGCCAAGTTCCGAGACCTTTTGCTAAGTTCCTTCGGAAAAATGGCATAGTTGCCCAAGATTCCATGCCCGGAGACCCTCGGCGAATGGGGAGTGGCTGAGAGAAGAAACCGTACCTTAATGGATATGGTAAGAAGCATGATTAGCTACTCCACACTACCGGTAAGTTTGTGGATGGAGGCGTTGAAAATCGCTATCCATATTCTTAATCGTGTACCAAGTAAGTCGGTGCCCAAAACACCGCATTTGCTATGGACGCGGCAGAGTACCCTCACTTAAGCATTTAAGGGTGTTGGGCTGTCCCTTTGAGGCTAAGGTCTTTAACCCAAATTTAGGGAAGTTAGATCCTAAGACAGTTAGTTGCCATTTCATTGGCTACCCGCAGACAGTCAAAAGGTTACCGCTTTTATTGCCCCAGACAGGGCATACTAAGTTTGTGGAAACCGGACATGCCGAGTTCTTAGAAGATGATTTGATCGGGGGGAGCAAGGTAGCACAGGAGATTAGTCTAGAGGAGAAACGGGTTTACGCCCCTACTCCAATGCTTCAGGAACAATACTTTGTGCTACCTATAGGCTGTTGCACCAACGGTGTTAGACACTATAGTGCCAAAGACTGTTGTTAGTTCTCCGTTGCCGACACCTAATGAGAATCCGGAACCTGTCCCTCAGGAGCCATTAGAACCACAGGTCGAGCATCAGGAAGAACAACAACAGCCCCACATAGCGCCAAACGATCAGAATTCTAGAATATCAGAAAGAGTTAGAAGATCAGCTATTTCAGATGACTATGAGGTTTATAAAACTGAAGAATTTCATATGGAGGATGATCCCACTACATATGAACAAGCCATGAGAAGCGAACACTCTGAGAAGTGGTTAGAAGCCATGAGAGATGAAATAAGGTCCATGGATTCCAATAAAGTTTAGGAACTGATGGAAATCCCTAAGGGAGCTAAGAAGGTTGGTTGTAAATGGGTTTATAAAACTAAGTATGACTCCCTGGGAAATGTTGAGAGACATAAGGCGCGACTTGTGGCAAAAGGCTTTACTCGAGAGAGAAGGAATTGATTACAATGAGACTTTCTCTCCGTCTCATGTAAAGATTCTTTTAGAATTATAATGGCGCTAGTAGCACACTTTGATTTAGAATTGCATCGATGGATGTTAAGACGGCATTTCTAAATGGGGATCTTGAGGAAGATGTTTACATGGCTCAACCGAAAGGTTTTGTCGTGGAAGGCAAAGAGAACATGGGGTGCCGCTTAAGAAAGTCCATTTATGGGCTAAAACAAGCTTCAAGACAAAGGGTATTTGAAGTTTGATAACACAATAAGAAAGTTTGGGTGTAAGGCAAATGTAGAGGACAATTGCGTTTATGTAAAGTTTAAGAATTCTAAGTTCATTTTCTTAGTCCTATATGTGGATGATATTTTGCTAGCAAGCAATGATGTCACTCTACTAATGGAAACTAAGAAGTTTTTGTCCTCACATTTTGATATGAAAGATCTCGGTGAATCCTCTTTTGTTCTGGGGATTGAGATTCACCGTGATAGAAATAGAGGGGTATTAGGGCTGTCACAAAAGGCATATATAGAAAAAGATTCTTAAGAAATATAGTATGCACAAGTGCAGTCCATCACCGCACCCATTGTCAAGGGCAATAAGTATGGGGAATATCGGTGTCCCAAGAATCGGTTCGAGCTCGAACAAATGAGATCGGTACCTTATGCTTCAAATGTCGGAAGCTTACAATATGCTCAAATTTGTACTCGCCCTGACATAGTGTTTGTTACCGGGTTACTTGGCGGATATCGAAAAAATCCAGTGTAGAACACTGTAAGTTAGTTAAGAAAGTCTTGCGTTACTTGCAGGGCACAAAAGGCTTCATGCTAAGTTATAGTAAGACTGACTCCCTTGAGATAGTGGGGTTTTCAGATTCAGATTATGCGGGGGATAAAAGAAAATCCACGTCAGGGTACATATTCACCCTCGCAGGTGGAGCCATATCGTGGAAAAGCTCCAAACAGACTCTCGTCACATCATCGACGATGTACGCTGAGTTTGTAGCATGTTATGAGGCCTCGGGGCAGGTGAGTTGGCTTAAGAAGTTCTTGCCCGGATTAAGAGTGGTAGACAGCATTGAGAGACCACTTAAGTTATACTGCGATAATAATCCGCCAGTTGAATATGCTCACAACAATAAGTCAAGTGGTGCTGCCAAACATATTGACATTAAGTATTATGTTGTGAAAGAAAAAGTTCAGGATCATGTCATAAGTCTAGAGCATATTAAGACAGAAAACATATTAACGGATCCGCTCATAAAAGGCTTACCACCCAACGTATTTAGAAAACACCTAGCCGGCATGGGGTTAAGGGAAAGCCTATGATTCCTGAACACTTAGGGCCCATTAGTTAGAACTCTGTCTCAACTTAGAGAGGTGCACTGTAGCCGCCAAATCCAACGGAAATTTTTCTGTGACGATGAGACGCGCTCAACGAAACTCTTTATAATGAGGGGGAGCTAAGTATTAAGTATTTAAGTTAAGATTAGATTAAGATAAGTTATTAGAAGAGATCAAGGGGGAGAATGTTAGAATTGATCTCTCTCCTATTAGACCCAACGGCCTACTAGGGACCTTGATCCGCTCCTTGATCGCGGGAGCCCAACCCACCTATGGTTGGAGGGCCCCTGTCACGTGCGGTACATAAATAGAGGTGGGAGGCCGGGGCACAGGTCACGAGGTTCACCGCCGCCACTACTCCCACCTACAAACCCTAGACCCTACTCCGATCAGGGGACCGCACAAGTGACGGGAAGCCGCCGCCACCGTCACTGCATCGCCATCACCTCCACGCCGACCTCCACCGACTGTTGCTGCTCGTGCGAGTGAAGACGATGGCGGACTCCAGCACCACCGCGCCCAAGACGGATGGTCAGAAACCCCAACACCACTCTCACCCCTTCCACTGCTTAGATCCCGTACTCGAACTTCTTGTTTTTACTTGTAACTCTGTCTAAGAATCAGCACCCAACTCCTCCTACTGTAAGTGATCCTGTAAATACTCGAACAATACAAACTTACTAGAATGTTACATGTATATATATTTGGAGTACTGTTGCATATATAACAATTGTGTGTTTGTATATGTAGTATCAATATGCATGTGTGCATGCTTTATTCCTTATCAGTCGTCTATCTTATGCATGCCTTCATTCATGTATATATTTAGGTAGTTGCTTCATCATGCGACCGGGTAGGAGGCTTGCTGGGCGACACCACAGGCGTTGGTGCCTCTCTCGAGCCTGAGGTATCCTCCCTCTCCCCAGTTCTGCCCTCACTGGTTCTTGAGCAGCCAGTACGGGGTCCCGTCACTGGTACAGAAATCATTTGTACAGGCGGTGGTAGACCCATTTACACAGGCGGCCAAGCCCACCGTCTGTACTAGGGGTCAGTACTAATCGGCCCATTAAGATGCGCGGGCGGGCTGTGAGCCGCCTGTGAAAATTGGGTTTTTCACAGCGGCTCACTTTGTCGGCCGCCTGTGAAAATATATTTTCACGGGCGGCTGACTAAGTCAACCGCCCGTGAAAATCATTGTCCGTAAAAAACACGAAAAAATAGCAAAAAAAATATTTTTTAAAAAACGCAAAAATATTTTTTGAAACCGGGAGAGGCACTCGCCCGCCCGTCTCCGTCGAGGTCGCAAGTCGCGCATTTTTTCGCGTAAAATCGCGCGCTACGCGGCCGTGGGGGTTCGAACCCACGACCTCGGGTTTACGCGTACCCCCCTCTACCACTCCACCTACACGTCACTTGTGTCTATTTGTCATTTTTGTTCTCCACATATTATACAAACCCGACGGGAAATTGAATATTTGAGGGTCTAAATGAATTCAAATAAAAAAGTGGTGAACTACAAAGTTTCATAACTTTTCGAGATCTACAACTTTCATTTAGAGTATTTCTCCATCCGAAGTCATTTGCAAAATTTAGATTTTAAATTTTAGGAATTCAAATGCAATTTTGGGAGCCTACATGATTTCAAGAAAAATTTGTAAACTACAAACATTCATAACTTTTGAGAGATACAACTTTTATTTTGATCAAAATTCCATCCCAGGTCGTTTGAAAAAATTCAAAATAATAAATTTAAAATTATTTGTACATGCGGATGTCTTAGAGAACCGCCTGTACAAATCGATTTGTACAGGCGGATGTCTAAGATCCGCCTGTACAAATATGTCGATTTGTACAGGCGGATGTCTTAGAGATCCGCCTGCATAAATATCGATTTGTACAGGCGGATGTCTAAGAGATCCGCCTGTACAAATATGTCGATTTGTACAGGCGGATGTCTTAGAGATCCGCCTGTACAAATCAATTTGTACAGACGGTTCTCTTTCTGGGCCCACTGATTTCTTTGTACAGGCGTCAAGAAAATTAGAGCCGTCTGTAAAAAAAAGCCGTTGTGTGGTGAAAAATGATTTTTCTACTAGTGCGTCCTCCGTCGTGCCGTAGCCCACCGCCGTGACGGCATGGTTCAAGTTGGGCGTGCCGCAGACGGCCGCAGTCAGCACCCCGCTGCTGTAGAACTGGAAGTTGTTATGCGCGTCGACAGCCACGGACACCGGCTGGTTGGCGACGGCCGCGGCGAGCGCATCCTCGTCGTAGCTTGGCACGTCCTGGTAGCCGCTGATGGAGACCACCGGCTGGACGGACTGGCAGGTGCCCTGTGCACCGGCGTATGGGTAGGCGTCCTCGGTGGTGAGGCCGCCGTTGCTGGTGATGTACTGGAAGGCCTTGTCGATGTTGCCGCCGCCGCAGCCGTTGTTCCCGTCGTAGGTATCGCAGTCCAGCACCTGCTGCTCCGACAGCGACACCAGGTTGCCCGTCGTGATCTGGTGGATTCCCTCCACGGCCGCCACTGAAGCGAAAGCCCAGCAACAACCTGCACAAATGCATGCAAGCAAGCATGCATTTTATTTTGCAGTAAGGACGATACACTACTGCAAACAGGCGATTTGCCGAGTGTCTACGACACTCGGCAAAAGGATTAAAACACTCGGCAAAGAACTCACAGTTAAATCCTATAGCACTCGGTAATGGGGCTGTTTCCGGTAGTGATAGCTGTCTAGACGATGTACTACTGAATCAAATGTAAATTATCAAGTACTACATAGTATCCACTTATCACATTGGCCCTGGTCCTTGACACCGGTGACTGCGCCTTTCTGCCTCCAGTCAACCGCCTGCTGGTCGGCGTCTGAAAGAGTAAGGTTCCCGTACTTAAAACCGGGCATCTTCTTTGCCCCTGCCGGCACTGGTTTGAGCCCAGTGTACATGGCCACGAACTCGTCGTTGGTCATGTCAGCGAACTCGTTGATCGCCAGCTGATAGCTCTTGCCTCCTGCGGCGTTGGACCTGTCAACGAAATCGGCGTTAGCCTTGAATACCTGGAACCGGCGCGCCTTCTCGGTCTCGTCCTTGTAGGTGCGGCCATGCTCCACCATCCATTGCTGGTGCCTCACTTTCATGGCCTCCTCGCCGCCATAGCCTCCGGTGGAGGTGGACAGCTCTCGGGCGGCCTCGACCATCATGGCCATCACAGCAAGAATCGTCAGGGCCGTTGCTGTGAATGTGATCATGGTTTTGTTGCCAATGTAGGACGCCATGATAGCTAGTTGCAAGTACCAGACGTATGTACTCCCAGTAGCTGGCTATCTAGCTATATGGAATGCAGAAGACGCTTCTATGGTAGCTACTGTAATGTGCTTGTGTGCAGTCTAAGGGCACCAATACGGGGTTTATATAGAGAGCTTGAGCGGCGATGAAGTGGCCAACTCGGAAAGCGGCCGGAATTCCCTTCTATATGCCCTGGTCATCCGGTCACTGATGGTCCCAACTTATACGTCAGTTCATGTCCATGTCAATCGTCAAAGATCTTCAAATGGGAAGTGTCCATCCATACGTATACGTCGATTAATGTTGGCGTTAGCTCTCCATGGAAAGCTGTCGAGTCTTATACAATACTTACTTTAGCTTATCTACGTACTACTAGCAGCTTATGAGCCAGATCGAAACATATTATTTCACTAGGTAGCGTGCCCGTGCGTTGCTACGGGATAGTTAAACATCTGTACTAAAAACTCACAAATCGCACAATAAGATAATAATACTATAAAATTAAATACTGACGTTAAATTGCATTGAATCCAAAAGGCAAAGTTCATGAAATTAATAGTCATGGAAAGCGCAGCGTTGCAGGCTCACAAATTCTATTATATAGACCTTTTCATGATGCGACTAAGATGATGTTTTATATCAATAGTAAGAAATCTCCAATATTTATTTCTTTCTTGCGTCATAAATCCACAATAAATTTTGCAGCGTCTTTATACCATCCTTAGTGCCTGTCATACAACATAACTGGTAAATAATTCCACAATAATTCAAGTAGGATCTAATAGTTCCACAATAACAGTAGGATCATTTGTTTTGCATTGCAATGGAAAAAAAGCAATTCCACAATAACTCAAGTTTAAACGTGTGTTGTACAATTACCAAAAACACAACATTTTAAGCGTCAAATGTGAATGTGATTTAGATAATTTTATATAGATAATTATAATAACACTCAGAGAGAACTGAAATTCGCATGAAGACATTCTAAACAGAAGTAAAGTTTGCATGAAAAGTATTTAATGGCCAAGTTTAACTGACAACTAATTCCATATAGCGATAGAAAAGTTTGACTGCATTCATACTTGTATCAGACAGATTGCTTGTTGCAACAGTAGCTAGTCACCAGGAAAAATGTCTTGTGAACAATAATTTCTATACCTCCAAAAATTCAATTATTTCAAGCTAACCTGCAAAGTCCAAACTCATGAAAATTGACACATTCAGGTTTGTGCAATTCTTACCCTTGTGATGGGATCACATAGGTTTCACGCTTGCAGGTATCACGCTTCCTCCCTTCACCCGACCTGAAGAAGTCAAACAACCCGCTGTTGCGACAAGCCACTGGCCTAGCCAAAACATGACTATAGGAGGCACCCTCAATCATGCTTGTGAAATACTGAAATGTGCCCCTCCATCCATTTTTCCTTAATACAGAATGTCATTATTATTGGTCAAATATTAATCATGTTTATGAAAAGCAGTAAATGATTGCAAGTACATATAAACATGAGGCACTGTACCTCCTAGTTTGAAACTTTGAATTCAGACATGCCATGATTTAGTTTTGACTCCAGAACAAGCAGAAAGAAAACATGACATGGACACTCAACCAACACCACGTCTTCAGAGAAGCATGATCAAGAGTATGGGGCACTCCATACAACCCTTGTGCATCGGTTTCCAACCAATCCACAGCCAGTGGGCCTTACCCTCCATGCCTGCTGTCAACACTACCAACCGACCACTACTGCCAACCGACCAGATAACCAACATACAAAAAAATACAGATCATCTCTCATTATCAAATTTAGAGAAAATACAGTAAAAAAACAACAACCTACTGTTTTGAGTTAACTGAATATGCAATACATCATTCTAGGTAATGACAGGGTCCAAGAAGCTACACAAGCATCATAGAAAGCATATCAGGGAGAAAAGGAAAAGGCACCTGAGCTCGAAAGCCACAAGCATTGTGGTCGCACGGCGATAGCAGGTCCACCACGGGGATGCCATCGCCCTCCATTGTAGCAGATGCAGCCTCAGCCTCCATCACGAGCACTGGGCAGATAGCCAGATAGGGACGGGAGGTGAAGTTTACCGATGGCATCCCAAGCATGGATCTGTGCTAAATATAATTATCAGCAAGGTTCAGTCTAACAAAAGATCAAGTTAAATCATCTAAGTCATAAGTTCGCCATAGATTAGTGATCAAAAGTCCTAATATGCTAGAACCAAAACATATGCCCATTTAGTAGAAGCGTACATATAAAAAAAAAAAGAAACGGCTATAGGAAATCCGAACCTGATGATCAAGTAAACCAAAAAGCAAAACATGGATTCACTTTGCCACTGCTCATTAAATTCTATTTTCAAATTCTAAACACATATCCTCTGTTACCAGCAATACTTAACTGCTTAAGATTTATTAGTTCTATATACAGGTTTATACCCTTGTGTTGCTACAGGAACAGAAAAAACAAATAGAATCATAACAATGAAGTCTAATAAAGTTATTACCTTTACTAAAGAAAAAGGATGCTTTGAGTGTGATTTTCGTGATGATGTGCGGTAGAGAAAACAAAGTCAATAAGAGGAACATGGAAAATATAAATAAGGAATGAAAATAGCAAAACTTAATTAACTGCCTTACAAGAGCAATCTTATAGAAAAGCATGAGTGGACACAACGACTAATCCCGGCCCTTCTTGAAAAAAAAATGCACTAAACAGAGAAGTTCTGAACCAAAACATCCATAGGCTACATGTGCTCTTTGGCTGCTTGTTAAAGAGCTAGTGGCATGACATGTGAAAGTGTCCTCAAAGAGTCCACCCTGCTAGGAAGCTCTTGTTGCAGACTACGCTAATGCTTATGGAGCCTACGTGAATCCTGATGCCATATGTGACATCAATGAAAATGGTAGTAAGTCACACATAACAACAGTAAGAAGAAACAATACAAAAGTGTGATGAGGACCATAAATTATAGGAAGAACAGCTTTTTACTTTTATACAGGGATGCTTATATGCATGCAATGCATAGGTTTAACATCACAGTTATGGTAATAAGAAGACAAAAAGAATAGGTAACCTGCATCTCAATGGAGCTCCTATTCTTCTTAATCATTGGACCAGGGCACCCGTGTCTCATCCACCCAGACAATCTTCACCTCCTTTGCCTCCTCTTTGGCATCTATAGATCCTGCATTAACCAGAATTAAAACAACTAATAAGTTGCCAAAGAAGAAAGGAAGGTATCAATTGCAAAGCAGCTATATATTGATGACTCAGTGGCATCGCAAAGGAGAATGCCTCAGAGAATAGGTAATATGACAATAGTTTTTTTTTCTTTTACAATAAAGCTAACTGGATGACCGCAAGAGACAGCCATATAGGTAGATCAGCATTGCAGAAGAAGCAATTCAGTTGAAATATAATTGCATAGCTTAGAAAGACCTTAGCATTTCGTGGGTTTATTTCAGGAAGCTATGAAGACAGTAAAATTCCTGACAATACTATATTCAAAACTGAAACAGAACTATGTCTGAATAAGAATTTAAGAAGCTGAGGTCACGATGGCAAAATTTTCGAACAAAAAAAATATGCTACCATTATAGATACCTATGTCTGATTAATCCCTATGAAAAAAGACTGTGCACATGAAAATAGTAATTGATAAGATAATATGGCCTGACTGAAAACTTACAAACTTTCCCTTGATTTCTTAGTTCTCCAGAATTTTAACACTGAGTAACATAAATTGGATCAAGGTATCTTGAAAATGCAAAGTGCTTCTTACAGCTGAGACCTTCCCTTAGAACTAATTGGTCATTCCTAAGTTTGTAAGCTGCAAGGAAGTATCATAATGCTCTTTAGATAGGAATGGATGTAAAACAACAAAGTTAAATATATTTTCTTTAGATACATCTATGCATAGTGCTCGCAGTTTCTAACAAACTAATTCTGCAATGTTATGTCTCCCACATACAACTGCATTAGTTAAAGGTACTCCAAAGGTACCAATTAAGCATAGTATAAGTTGATCTGAATTATCTGGTGATGCTTATTTAAATGGATTTAAAATAAAATTAAATTCTCCGGTACCTTTTACTTGAAATTTCACGGTGACTCTTCTAGTGTTTATGCACCAACACCAGGTCCAATCTGTGCTGCTATTCATTTCTTCCATATATTTATTTGATTCCACGCCAGTCAAGCACCCGCAGTTCCGCACAATCCAATCAGGCACCATCCAAGCAGCAAATGGATGAATAAAAAACTGACAGATTGGATTAGATTTTCGTCCATGGAGAAATCAACCACACCCCCAAGCGGAGGATCTAGGAGCTAGCGTGAGGGAGTGAGAACGGACCTGGATCCAGATCGCCCTTGTGGTCAAGCCAAGGATCCAGGCCGTAGCGACCCCGACGGGCGCGCAGCGGGGACGGCATCCTGGACAGCCATGCAACAAGGATGGGGTGCAGCGGCGGTGGGGACGGCGTCCAGCGACGGCATCCGGCAACGGCGGGGATGGCGACTGCCGCGCTTCGAGCCCACACCACGCTACCTATCCCATCGTCGAGCACGAGCGGGGCGAGGTCCTGGATTTGGCAACACGGAAAATGAAACTGAAGATAGAGGCAACGACGTCCTGGATCCACCCGCTATTGCTTCGATCCTCTGGTCTGTATTCCTCGGTGGCGACGAGCAAGGGCGGTCGCGGTGACGTGGGCGAGGCGTGCGGGCGCGGTGGCATGGGCGAGCCGAGAGAGAGAGGAGTGGCGCGCGGCGGCGCCAGTGGTGGAGGGGGAGCTGCGGCGCAAGGGGAGGATAGGGCGGCAGCGTGGGTGAGCGACGTTTGTGTGCACCACGCGACGGGGAATTGCGTGATTGTAGGACGCTCGTTTCCTTCCGATGATTGGGGGCAGACGCTTCTTCTTTCCTTTTACCGCACGAAGAAGGGGCAGAACGACGTCGGGCGGGGGGCATTGACCGCACGAAGGTAAATCTCAGACTCTTGTTATTTTTATTTGTAGAGATAGAGAAGAGAGTAGAAATAGTTTTAGAGAAGAGAGAGGAAAGCTATCTCTAGATCAAAAGTTAATCTCATTCATAATCACATAGATTTTAAGATTGTTTGAGTATCATATGAGCCTATTAATCTTACAGGTTACTCCCCCCGTCCCTATTTAATTGTCGCCGTGGGTTTTCGTGCCACGAGTTTGACTCGATTTGTAGAAAATACGTACAATATTTGTGTCTCTACATAAATTTGTTAAAAAACTAGATCCAAAGATCTTTCCGATGATACTAATTATGATACTAATCGATAATATTTAGTATTTATTAAAATTGCCGGCATTTGTTTCTTGGGAAGCGCAAGCGACAATTAAAAAGGGACGGAGGGAGTAATTGACTTAGTTTTATTAGATAGAGGTAAGAACAAGTGGACTTAATATTCTAGATTTGGAGTGCGCACTACGTTAAGACGCATGCAGCCGCGAAACTGCCTTGGATAGTCTCGCATGGTATCAAGTGGATTCTAATCCTGCCAAACGGCCGCGCTCCAACCTGGATAGATACTTCTGCTGACCAATAGATACATACATCTATTATTAGTACTAACAAAAATACCCATGAAAACAAGTTTGGCCCCCGGCTTAGGTTAGGGTGTGACTCCGCCGCCGCCGCCGCCGTTCGGTGTCTCCATCTGGTCTGGTCCCCCTCCCTCCTCCTCCGGCATATCGCCTGAGGAGGAGGAGGGATCCATTGTTTTCTAGTAAGTTTTTCTATTAGATTGAGTCTTTAGGTTTAGGGTTTCTCCATGCCAAGTTTCTTGGTATTGGAGATTTATCTCTTCCTCCCCGCTCTTCTCCCAAGAACGGCGAGGATGTGGGGTGGAATCGTCTTCTCTATGGCGGACATGTTGAAGATGAAGGCAGCATCTATGGCATCAGCATCTTCATCGACATGACGACATGGAGACTTGTGTTTCCAAACGGCGGCATCAAGGCGGAGATGATGCCGCCGCCATGGAATAATTTTCTCCGGTCCCTTCTTCGTTTTGTTGTGGTTGGATCTGGCCACCATGAAGGACTAGGGAGAATAATTTTCAGATTAGTCTTCCTTGTTCTTCGGTGGCAGAAAGAAGAAAAAGGAAGACACAAGGAAGAAGAAGAAGTTTCTCAACTCCGCCTGCAGGAATGTTGGCTGAAACGACCCGCGATTTCCTCGAGGAGAAATCCACAGAGTACATCATTTACAGTTGATACCACAGTTCATACATCGCAAAAAGGTACAAGTTATAAGGTTTTACAACACTTGGAGGTATACCTAAGTACAAAGTATCCTAGCGATATACGCACACAGGTCAACATCAGAGTAGGCGTAGCGCCACAGCGGGTGATGGCTCCTCCTTCACAAACAATCATCAGAGTCGGGGTTGTGTATCAGCGGGCGTAGACTTGATCTCCTTAACCAAACTTGAGTGTAGGAAAGAGACCACCTAATCCTTCCAGCTTCATCATTGACGTAGTCCTCCTCAGGTACCAACCTGCTCAACTCTATCGATGACGATTAAATGCGGCCCGCGCTCCCACCCTATGCTTTGCTTTGCTATGTGGAAAGTGGAATGCAAGGGTAGAGAGAAAAAAGGCCTATATTTGGCTGTAGTTTTCCTATGCCGAGTTCATAAAGTAAAAAAAATAATATAGATCATCAAGTTTTAACCCATCTCATCCACACATCCATCCGTCCCATCCACATCCATATCCATGTCCACACATCTCACCACACTCTCACTCTCTAGTCGACAAGGAAGACTCCCGCTCCTCCTTGCCTCAACGGCCTAAGCCGGAAACCAACAACACCCAAGGGGGAGAAGAGAATTGGACACCTCTCACTATAACGAACGTGTGGTACTCACAGGAATGTCCATACCGGGGACACGGCTATACGTATAGATTTAGTAACTTCTGCGGAGCTTATACACTGGAACCACAAGATCACCATCATCGACGATGCCTCGTCTAGGCTGATACCAAGCCGCCGCCTAACCGGCCCGATGCCACTCTACCACTCGGCCTCAGGGGCACCCCGGAGATCCACCACACGCCGAGACGTGAGGCGTGGTACCGGATCCCGATGGATACCACGCCGCCTCGGGGAGGGTGTGGGTCTCGGCACCCACCCTCCCTACACTATCACCTATCAACCTAGTAGTAGCAACAAATAGGCCAGCTAGTCGTCAAGTCGGACCCCGCCCATTCGAGAGACGAGTGGTGTGCACGAAAAAGGTCCCGTGAACCGGACGAACGCCAAACCAGTCCTTAGAAGGATCGACAGATATCTTCACAAGGGGCTCGGCGCCCGCCTCGGCAACACCTCCATTCCGGGGATTCGTCCCCACAAAGACACTCCTCCCGGAATCTACTCACATCACTTGTACCCGCCACGGGTACTCTCTCACATAGGGAGTGCCCGGATCACACTCCTCCGGCAAGACTTGTCCCCCGACTCGTCGTAGATCACGCCCGATCGACACAACCCTCACCACACACCCAAGACACACGCCAAGATCTCTCCCACGTTATCCCCGTTATCAGTTCCACGGCACCTCGTGCCTTAGCCACACACAAGCATGTATGAGTAAAGTGTAAGTGTGTAGCAAGTATCATGAGGTAGACGAGCGTCTATCCTAGCAGCGGGTGTGCAGGAGAAAGGTTGCGTCAAGGTAATGGCTTATCAAGCAATCTACCATGCATCCTATCACAGTTCATTTGCATAAAGTAAAGCGCTAGCGACTACATATTGCATGTCTAATAGGATTCTACGAGGTTGGGTGGGACGTGGCACCTGTTCATAGCAATCCATAGTCATCCTCATCTGGTTGCCCTTCGCGTCTCCTCCTCCCATCGGATCTTCGGTCTATCCATCGTCACCGTGATGCAACTACCTCGATATAGCGACAAACAAGGCAAAAGAGCAATCAATCCCTAACCCAAAATACAATACTCCCCAAAAGGCAACAAGATACAGAAGGAACCAGATAACTCCGAATAAACACTGAAAAGACTTAGCCCTCGTGGAGAGTGTCCGATCCTCGGGCCCAAATGTATAGAAGTGGTTGTCTGCTAAGCACAAGCCTGGATCACGACCATGGTATAACCAGTACTTCCTGGGTCGATCATGTCGACCTGAACGGCTTTAAAAGAAGAGGTCTTGATCCTAACTTAACTTAACCAAATGCCACGGTTGTGACCTTCCGATCCGGACGTCATGGAAATTGGCGGGGACCGGAGGGTCACAAGCTGGAGAGAGGAAGGGAATTAGGAATAGCAGGTTTGGCCCTTGCGGCCTTTAACCCACAAGTCACAACTACTATACGGAATTCGAGTAAGAATGATTAACACGAAATAGAGGAATTGTGACTTGATCCCGAGGCTCTTTGGCTTACCCATCATGGTAGCGACAGTAGCAAAAGAGATTGGAACACGAGCAACAGAGGAGTGACTACAGGTCCTCTCGACCCGCACGACACAACAACGTCGGGAGCCGAGAAGAGAGTAGCACAACAGGGGAAGAGAGGGGAGTTAGCTAGGCATGTCCATGCCGCGGCCTCGGTCACATCCTCCATGAGGATGGTTTTCCAATGGTCGATCGGGTCAACTCACACGGTCCGAGAATGAGACATAGACCATAGCTTCGCTAACTACAAGAGATAGTCTGGTCTTTGATCCAATCGTCATGGCTAAGACGGGATCGAACAGAACAGGCTAGCGGGGAAAAATAAAGGGTGGAAAGGAGAAGGGGCGGTGGTCTACCCCTGCCAATGCACATGCCATGGCAAAAGGCGAGGCATTGGAGAGGAGCGACGCACGAGAGGCCAAGGTGCCTAGACCACTTGTAGGGTACCTCAACCAAGGTGCACCAAATGCACTAAGACGTTCCTAGAGTTCCTCGCAGTGCGGTTGTCACCGTGAGAACTTGGGAATGTCATGGCATAATCTAGGTACAAACATACAAGGGGCTAAGCACAAAAGAGCCGAAAAGAGGGTAGACGGGATTCACCTCCCTTTGATCCACTTGCCATTGCGATCGGCGGAAATCAAAGGGATGGGATAGGAGGCAAATAAGAACAGACATAAATGAGCAAGAAAAGGAAACCCTTGGCCCCACGGCACTTCGGTCCTCATGACATGGTAATAGTCATCGAATGAAGAGGCCGAACAAGGGACTCGATCCACGCCTTACTAGGTTAGCAAGAATCAAAAGAGAGCAAAAAGAATGGTCCCGCACTCTTCTCGGCCTACCCGTCATTGCAAAGGACGGTGGTCGGAAGAAGAGACGAAGGTCTTGCACGGTTCCGCGATCCACACCAACTCGTAGGGCACCACGACCTCCGTGCAACCAAAGCGGCAAAAGCTATTCCTCAGGTTCATAGCGATGCGGTTGTCATCATGAGAACCGGGGAATGCTCCGGTATAGGTGGTGCAAGCATACGAGGTGGTGGGGAAAATAGCATAAGAAAAGAAAGGAAAGAAAAGAGGTGAAGCCCGATGGTCATGGCGAGGCAACTCGCGGCTATGAGCTTCACCTACAAGGGTTGGCCCTCGTCATATCATAACTGTCGCTTCCTATTTCATCTCCCATTAGACTAGGTCATGAGGGGCTCATCATATACGGGTAATATCCGCATTGCTAAGTCCCCGGTGACCATGTCTTAGGGCCAAATCAGGTCGCATCAATAGTAACATGACAAGACAACTAAAAGCACGAGAGAAGGGATGTGTTCGGCGTTACGGTCATGGCGAGACGAACTCGCGATCGCACGTTCGAACACACGTCACTCTCTCCCAACCGGCTCGAAGGCTCGGTCCGCGGATATGCATATACACCAACACACAACCCAGTGCAAGACGGCAACCATACACGGAGTAGCACATTTCCATAGCGCGAGTGATATAGGCCGGCGCGAAGGCACGGCACAAGCATAGATAGATAGATATATAGATATAAAGCGACATTGGTGAATGAGTAAAAGCGAAAGTGTTGCCGACGTCGAGGACGGCGTCGGCGGGGTTTCAAGGTTCGACCTTGTCGATGGAGAGGGGCAAGGCGGGCAGCGGAGCGGTGTCGGAAGTGCCAGGAGGGCAGCAGTCAGCCGTGGCCTGCTGTAGCCACATTTGGCCACCTCTGGCCGGCTGTGGTCTGCCGTGGCCAGCCTGCAGCCAGCTCTGGCTGGCTGTAGCCGCTTCTGGCCAGCTGCAGCTGGCTGTCGCTGGCCGCGGCTAGCTGCTGGTGGCCAGCAGGGGCCAGGGCTGGCCAGCGAGAGCCGGTTGCGGCTAGGAGGTGGTCGGAGTCTCCGGCTGATGGCGCAGCAAGGCCGGAACTTCCCCGGAGGAGAGAAATAGCGGGAGGCCGACCTTTAGCCGCGGCATTGGTGAGAAACGGAAAGGAGGTGTTTTGGGTGCTGAGTCTTATCGGGCGACGTTCTCCGACGAGGGTGGAGGATGGCGTCGGGTGGCAGCGTCATCGCGGGCACGGGTCAGGCCGCGCTGCGCGGGCTAAGGGGCGCGAAAACAGGCGGCCGTGGCGTGACGTCGGCCGACCGTGGGCGAGGACGGTGGCGCGGTCGGTGGCGGGAGAGCAGAGCGCTGCCGGCACGCGACAGAACGCGCCGCGGCGCGAAGGGCGTCGCGACGCGCCATGGCGAGCCCCGCAAATGCGCGTCGGGCGGGCGCTGGCGAACGGGCGGTTGCGCCCGACGCAGCGCGAATCGCGGTCGGGCGTAGCACGAAGCGCGACCCCAGCGGCGCTGCTGAAGCGGCGCTGCGCGCCGTGAGGTGGTGCCGGGTGCGCGAGGCGCCAGGCGCCGCCGAAGGAACCGAGCGCGCGAGGCGGGCGGTGCGCGCGTGACCGCGGGGCGCGTGGCCAGCCGGGCTTTGGCGAAGACGGCGCGGCCCGCTGCGCGCGAGGTTGGGTGGTGCCGCTGGCGTGGTGGCGGCGTGTTGCAGCGGTGGTGGCACGCCGGCGGCTGGACGGAGCTGGAGGTGGCGCAGACGGGCGGCGCCCGGCCGCGACGCAGCGACGCCGGCGCGACCCGCTGCCGCGAAGGGACGGGCGCTGCTTGCTCGGTCGGCCAGAGGAGGAAGGCGAGCAAGGGAGGGAAGGAAGGGGCGGCGCGTTGGAAGGAGGAGCAGGGAGCGGCGGTCGCGGCCGCCGGGCGGAAACGGGAGAAGGAGCGGCGGCCGCTGCTTTTATAGCGGTGCGGCTAGGGGCTCCGGGGAGGCCGGATCTCGCCGTCCGTGCTGCCGCCGACACGCGGAGCACATCGAGCGGATGCGGAAGTCGAGACCGCAGGGCGCTGCGGGTGCGCCGCCCTCCCCGGCGGGGCGGCGGCACCTGGGGAGCAAGTGCTCCCTAGGGTTTGGAGGAGCGCGCGCGCCGGGCTCGAGTGGGCCGCTAGCTGGGCTTCAGCCGGCCGGTTGCTCCAGCGCCCGCCGTGGGGTGCGGAGGGAGGGCTGCGGGCCAATGGGCCGCGGGGCCGTGTCTTGCGCGAGGTGGCTGTGGGGAGGGAGGCCGAGGCCCGTGTGGTGGTGGCGCGGGCCTGGCTTGGGCCGTGGCGTCTGCGGGCTGGAAGGAGGGAGGAGGCCGGCTGGGGCTTTGAGCCCAAGGAAGGAAGGGAAACCTTTCTCTTTGTTAGGGATTTTTGAGATGCATTTTGATAGGTATTTGTGTGGCATTCAAACGGAGAACCGAGTTCGAAAAGAGATCGAGAACAATTCGAAGGGGGATGACTTGAGAGGAAAAAATCCAAGGAGGAATGGGGAAGATGATTTGGTATGATTTTGAAAGAGGGACAGATTGAGAAGAATACATATATATATATATATATATATATATATATATATATATATATATATATATATATAAAAGAAAGAAAAAGGGTTTTTCCTTAGTGTCTCAAGCAAACTTGAGTAGGATTCAAAAAGGACTATGGGAGATGTTAGAGAGGAAGAATACGCTATGGACCTGTGCACTGCATCTCCGAATAAAAGCTAATCCGGACTCAACACAAAAATCAAGGCACATCCCTACAACCAAGTCTATATGTATGCAACGATTCGGTAGCAAACTCTTCCACGTTTGACCTAGAAACTACATGATTCACATGTTCTTTGGAAAAATTTTAAAAAGTTCAGATTTTTGGTGTTTGGTAAAACTCGGGATGTTACATTGGCCGTCCGTTGGGCATCTACCTGTCGACCGAAAACAATTGTTGTCGAGTATTTGCCTGTGCGGTCATCCATACAAAATATCAAATAGGTTTGGGTTTGAGATCTGGAGCTATTCACAGGCGTGGGTACAATTTAGATGAATTTCTGGATATTTGTGTAATCCGTAAGAACTGTGTTGATGTACCCAGCTATTATCTAATATAATTCTTCTTTCGTCGCAAAAAAAAAAAAAACAAAAATACCCATGAATAGGAGAAAAAACTATCACATGCATTTAGAAAAAAAATGAGAATAGGAAATGTTATATTTGTATTTATATTTTACGTTTCTATGCAATTTAAGACCTATAATTTATTTATAATGACTATGACCTCCATTTATATAAGTTAATTATTGACAATGATATATCATGTTAGCTTGTATGAAAACTAAATACAACCTCGATAATTTATCTCTCTCCTTGCATAAGCACATAAATATTTAGACGTAAATATATCATAACTTTAATTTCATACACAGAGATATCGAGTTCCATGTTTTTTCAACAACCATAAAAATCAGTAGTCCTAATGTCTAATTAAAGTTAGCAAAGAGTTAGTTATTGGTGTAGTGTCAAGAATTAGTGTGTTCACTACTAGTTATTACGAGGCCTCTCTTAATTTTCCACATGGCAACTATATTGTCGAGAATTACCGGGCAATTTTTTTTGTTTCGTTGCAACTTACGGGTACTTTTGCTAGTACGAATAATAGATGTGTAGTATCTATTGGTCAACAGAAGTATCTATCTAGGTTGGCATGGCCGTTTGGCAGGATTAGAAGAATCCACTTGATACCGTGTGTGAGACTATCCAAGGCAGTTTATCCTATTAAGCTTGTATGAAAATTAAATACAACCTTAATAATTTCTCTCTCTTGCATAAGCACATAAATATTTAGATATAAATATATCGTAAATTCAATTTCATGCACAGATAGATATCGAGTTCCTTATCTTTTTCAACAACCATAAAATCAGTAGTACTATAACATCTGATTAAAGTTAGCAAGGAGTTAGTTAATTATTGGTGTGGTGTCAAGAATTAGTGTGTTAACTGCTAATTGTTATGAGGCTTCTTAATTTTCCACGTGGCAACTATTGCCGGGAATTACAGGGCATTTTTTCTTCTGTTGCAGCTAATGGACATTTTTGCTAGTATTGATACTAATAATAGAAGTACCTATTGGTCGGTAGAAGTATCTATCCAGGTTGGCGCGGCCGTTTTGCAGGATTAGAATCCACTTGTTACCGTGCGAGACTATTCGAGGCAGTTTCGCGGCTGCATCTTAACGTAGTGCGCACTCCAATCTAGAATATCAAGTCCACTCTAGTTCTTACCTCTAGTAAAAACAAATTGATATATATTTTTACATAAAAAACAAATTGATATATCTTTCAGTTTATTGATTGGTTAGTTGGACCATGAACTGATTTAGAATTTAATATGAATATGTTTTCTTTCTAATCAAAACTACATCAGCAGAAAATGGAGTAGTGAAAATCTTTATTTCTCATGGAAATTAAGACTGGTTAATGATTGGAACCCAGAGAAAATGGCTAAATAAAAAACATGCGGACAAAAAAATCCGCGCCGCAACACCTTGACGACCAGGGACCGCTGTCGTAGCAGGCTGCCCAACGACACCGCAAGCCCGATCCTTATATGGTGCGCTGCGGCGCCAGAGCAATAGCAGCGTCACGCGGCCGTTATTGGGGAAGAAGGGGGCGGGGGGGGGGGGGGGGCAGGCCGGGCAGCGGGGGGCAGAGGGAGCGGGTGGGGTGCGGGCCGAGCAGGCGGGGGGGTGGAGGTGGCGATGGCCAGTCTAGGTTAGGGTTGGAGCATCCTCTCCAGTGTAGAATCCGGCCGACTGGCCCGGCGGTGGTCGTCGACACGGCGGTGGTAGTGGGTTGGCCGACAGTGAACGAGGCGGCGGCGCCGCCGAGTTGGGCAGGGCTAGATGGTTGGATGGCTATGGGAGATGGTGGGAGTGAACGCCGACGACGATAGGCTTGTCTGATGGGGACGGTTGGTGGGCAGGACGGTCGCTAGCGAGGTCTCTGGCAACCGCTGCGGTGGCAACGGCGGGAGGTGTGCGTTGCTAGCGCTCCTGGCCCGCGCGAGGTAAGGGCGCCCCACCGCGATCCTGCGGTCGTGCCTGGCCTCGTGCTTGAAAGGATGTGTCATGGGTTAATTAATGACGTATATATATGCATATGCTGGAGTGGAGAAACTGTTTCACATCTCGTTTCTTCTGTACGTACCTGTTGGTTTCCAAATATTTGGTGTGTTTTCTGCCGAGATTTCCAAATAGAGGGAACTATTAAGAACCATTTTTTGATAGTATCTATTTATAATAACAAAGTATATATATCATTCAATTATCTATTACTCTATCCATTCTAAATTATATTACATTTTGTGTTTTGTTTTTTCTATATTCAAGGTATCTAGAATGGAGGGAGTAGCGTATTCTATGTACTCCCTCACTCCCCTAATAAATTAATTTCTAAAATCATGAAACTTTTTAATTAATGTCTGTTAAAATTAGAAGAAAGAGTACATATATTTATGAAACAAAATGAGCACATATTAGTAAATTTTTTGATGTACCTAATGATACTAATTTAGTATCATGAATATTATTGCTCTTTTCTATAATCTAGTTAAACTTAAAAGGATTAAATCCATATTTGGCCTCTCAACTTTTGGTTTTGTCTGAATTTAACCTTAACTATAAAACTATTTAAATTTGACATCTCAACTACCAAAACCGTTCTACTTTGACCCAAACGTGGTTTTGAGTGGTTTTCAAATAGTTCTGGGTGTCGGTTAGACAAAAGCTAACAGTTTAGAGGCTACAAATGGACTTAACCAAGTACTTTTATTTTTTAGATATTTGTGAAAATTTTTATATATCTATATTTTTTTTTTCTAAAATATGAGACCTTCACATAGAATGTTGGGACCGTAAATCATTTCAAATAAAACAATCATCAACCACAAAGTTATAGATCTCATCATGATCAACTGCTTCGGTTTTGGAAATTTCTTCATCCGAGTTCATTTGAACAATTAAAAAAATGAATTTTAAAATATGAGAACTTTAAATAAAATCTTAGAACCATGATTGATTTGAAATGAAGAAGTTGTTAACTACAAAGTTGTATATCTCATTGATATCTATAAGTTTGCTTCTAGTCATTTTTCCATCTAAGTTTATTCACACAATTTGAAATTTTTGAATTTTAAAATATGATATCCTTTAAAATATGAGAACATCAAAAAGAATTTTAGGACCGTAAATGATTTTATATTAAAAAGTTGTCAACTATAAATTTTATATCTCGTCAAAATCTACAACTTAGATTATGGTCATTTATTCCTCTGAGTTCGCTCAAATATTTTGAAAATTTTACTTTTCAAAGTATGAGAACTTAGAAAATGTAGATTACATTTTAAATAAATTTTGATTTCTATTCTAAACAAAAAAGAATCTAGTAGAGTGTTAGTACATATAAATATTTTCCAAAAAAAAAGTAAATATAAAAATACACAAAAAACATAAATAAACATGTAAAAACTAAAGTACTTTATTATGTCCAATTTTTGCCCCTTAACTCTTGCTTTTTTTTTTTACTTTTTATACCTCAACTATTAAAACCATTCAAATTTGACTCGAGGTCAAAATTAGACGGTTTTGATAGTTGAGGTACTAAAGTTGGACGGTTTTATAGTTGGAGGTTAAAATTAGATTAAGTTAAGAATTGAGAGAGAAAAAATGGACTTAATCCAACTTAAAAAGCATTTGACTTATAGATTTCTAGTAATTAATTTATTCAAGGAGGGAGTAACTTAACAAAAGGATCGAATTGCAACATCATGAGCAAACATAGGACATGTTTAGATCGTAAATAGATTGTTATAATATAGATTACGCATTAAATTTAGTATAATTAAGAGTATAGACTATAATAATTAGAGTGTTTGAATCCAGATTGTGATGATTGATTATGTTCGGTTAAAAGTTGGACAATCGATTGGGGGTCAAAATTTAATTATATAATTTGATTAATATGTACAATCACGAGATATCTAAACAGGGGTTGCATGAAAATGATGGGTTGCTAGTCGAAGTCTATTATATAATCTATACCTATATATGTATTGATATCTATATCGCTATATCTATATTTATAATAATTAATATTTGTAATAATTAACTCATAGAAACGTCACAAGTTAAACTTTTTAATTTTGACTAAATCTATAAAGAAATATACTAACATTTGGGCAAAAATTGTTATTTTTTAGAAACATTATTGAATATTATATACACTAAATACTCTTGATCAGACTTTCTGGAGTTAAGAAGAAATTGAAGCATCTGGTCACCAAAAGTATTGCACAGACTTAAATAAAGACATAGAAAGTAGTAACTTATAGATTGGAATTGCCAATAGTTAATTGCTGCCCGTTATCGGAGTCATTACCTTTTTTGGTAAAGATTGGATGTACTCCCCAAACCATACACTTCTATTTAATTTAACTCCAAACACATTGGACATTGTGGGTCTTTGGAGACCGAAAAAAAGAAGACACAAACATCATGGCTGCCTCAGGTGCCATGCTCCTCCTCTTCCTGGCGGTCTGCGTCGGCTCCGGCGCCGTCGGGGCAGCGAAGTCGGCGCTGGACCAAGTCTGCTCCCTCCTGGGCGATTCCTACATCACGCCGGAGCTCTGCGCCTCCGCGCTCTGCTCCGACCCGGCGTCGCCGTGCCGCGACCCACGCGATTACGCGGCGGTGGCGTCGCTCGCGGCCAGGCTCCTGGCGCGCAACGCCACGGCGACCAGGGACCGCGTCGCGGCGGCGGCGGCGGCGGGGGCGCCGGCCGGCGTCCAACGCCACCGCGGGCTTGCGGTCGTGCCTGCAGCTGTACGACGGCCTCGTGCCGGCGCTGGAGTGGGCGGCGGGGTCTGTGGCCGCGCGGCGGGCGTACGGCGCCGCGCGTGCAGGCGACGCGCGGTACGCGCAGCGGGCGTGCGCTGGCATGGCCGCCGCCGGCGCGGAGCTGCCCAGGGAGAACGGCGGCTTCGTCAAGATGGCCACCGTCGCGCACGCCGTCCTCTCCACCTCCATTCCAACCAAGAATGGCTGAGCAGCCAGCTCGTGCCGTGCAGTTCGTAATAAGGGCGGTGTAGCAGCAGTAGCTCCATCTATCTCTGGAGAGGATCTCATTTCGATGGATTAATTAATGGCGTATATATATATGCTGGAGTGGAGAAACTGTTTCACATCTCGTTTCTTCTGCACGTAAGCTGTTGGTTTACTGAATGGTCATGCCGTTCTTCACTTATTTGCATTCGATTTCCTTGTATGTGGTGTCCATTGGGCCGGCTGTGTGCTGTCCATTGGGTTGGCTGGGCCCAAGACCCACATTCTGTGATTCTCCGTAGCAATGGATAGAAAGAGCCCCATATTCTGCAATCTCCGTAGCCTCATCCTCTTGTTATTGCACCGGGCCGGGACGTTTTCCACTCGGCTTCTGGATAGAAAAAGGAAAAAAAAAGTCTATTTTTTCTCCTCAACTTTTTTTTGTGAAAGTTTGCATTCCTTTCTAAACTCTAAAACCGGATAAAACCACCTTTCTCAATTTTTCAATACCACTATAGAGAGGTAAAACATATTTTTGAAAAGTTAAGGGAAGTAATTTGCTCAGTTTTGTAGTTCAAGAAGGAAGAAAAATAGATGAGTTTACATAGAGTCAGACAAAGTTAGATGTCCAAATTGTCTCAACAAAAAAAAAGAGAAAAAAATTTACAGAGATGTTCAAATGAAACTAGAGAGCAAGATATGCACGGTAGGCGTGTAGCATAGTCCTATGTACGAGCCAAAGATAATCTAAGCTACGGCCAGCAGAACCGGATTGTAGTCCACGTGAGATGTGCATATATGACATTAGGATCTCTCTACTACGGGCATCCCCGACAAGCAGCTAGGACGTGGATGAGTGAGAAGCAGAAAAAACCTTGGCCGACATTATTAGCTGTGCAATCTAGTAAGGTTTTTATTATTTTATTATTCGGACACCATGCTGGCGATTTACCGGCGCTGTTGCGGACGCCCTACGTGCTTCGTAGCATGGTAGCAGTGTACCATGGCAGCAGATAAGGTTGATCTCAACCGTAATGATGTATTCAATGTTCTACCTTAGAGCTAATCTAACCATATCTATAAAAGGCGAGGCATGGGAGCGGGTCCGTCCCCCTCCCATGTTACTGTCCCCGTAACAGTATTTTGAAACAGTAAACCCGTTACGCTACAGTAACGGGTATCGGATTCTATGAACAGTACTAACCCGTTAGTAAACAGTTCCAGCCCGTTATAAAACAGTATAGACCCGTTAATGAACAGTTTTAAACCTGTTAGTGAACAGTGCAAACCCATTATAAAACAGTATAAACCCGTTAACAACCTAAATATATGAAAAAAAACAAAAAAAAAACCCGTGCTTTGCACGGGAACCCCTGCTAGTTGAACCAAATTTTCAATCATTAAATAGTGCAAACAAATACTAGTATGGACTCAACTCAACACACATGGTCACAAATTTTACAAAGCATCCCTCTCTCATAGCACGATGTTTAAGGCTGCCTGTTGCGGTTCTTTTCTCCTCCAGAATTATAAGTTTATTAGGTAGCATGCCCGTGCGTTGCTACGGGACATTTAAACTTTTATATTAAAAACATACGGATCGCACGATAAGATAATAGTAATATAAAATTAAATACTGATACTAAAGTGACATTTAATCTAAAAAATAAATTCCATGAAATTAACACAGCCCACGGAGAGAGTGAGGTGCCACGGACTCACACTCTGCTATATAGAACTTTCCATGATGCAGATTAAGATAATATTTTATATCGGCAAAATAAAACCTCCAATATCCATCTTTCGTGCACTAATAAATCTACGAATAAATTGTTGCTATCATGATGTTTAGAGCATCAACATCACATAGTAACAATAATGTTTATGCGTGCTGCAGTCATAATACTCCCAAAACATATAACCAATTTGAAGTAAAACTGTGGAGCTTGCTCCCTAGTGCTTATTAAAAACAGAGAAGAAACAAGTGTTAGCAGGCAGCTAACGGAGATAAACAAAGAAGTAGAAAACCTACCAAGAAGGGAGAAAGGGAGAGAGAAAATGGACGCAACCGTGGAAACTAAAAAAGAAAGAAATGGGGCAGCCGCTGAAAGGCCTAAGACAGACACTGCCACTAAGCTAAGCATAGACTCAATCTGAAAGCAGTGTGGACGCAGCCACAAAAACACAGACGGATGCAACCGTCAAAACTGAAAAACAGTTACAGAGAGCTTACCCAATCCATTAAAATGTACTGATATATGTATTGATGAACTGTTCGACTTGCAGCTTGAGCAGAATTCTCACGAAGGATTGAAAAGGACCCTTTTTGTAGTGGAGACTAAAACTGGTAATGTATGTATGTGTGAAACATCCAGTAGTCCCCTAAACCAAACAAAATCTAAATCATTCTAATGTGATTTTCAATTCCCACTAAAGATATGCATTTATAACAATACAAGAAAGACAAAATCCTAGGCTGAACACACTGCATAGGCCACACATTAAAGCACATCAAGGTCATTCTAGAAAAGTAGTAGTGGATCAAAATTCACACATCTGTGGTCCAATGCAGTTTTTTCGTAGCAGCAGGAAAAATTGGTTTAGAGTTTCAGAACAAACAAAAGCTTGATGGACTAATCCAATAATCCATGGTTGCAGGCCACCACTACAGGACCAAAATAGATTTTATCATATTTCAATATTATTTTGTGAAAATTATAGAAAAGAAGAAAGTTTATCATAGAGCAGCACTGTATTTTTTCATTACAAAAATATACCTGCAAGTGTTTTTCTTACAATTTTTCTTACAAAAGCATAAAACAATTTCAAGGAACCGCTGATTCCATAGAAACTTTCAAATTCCTCATTCTTCTTTGTGTTGTTAGCAGCAGGACAAAAGATATGAGAGAATTATTTATGGACAGTGAAACAACTTATATTTGATTATTACTATTTTACTATTTTTTGGTGTTCACAAATGATTTTTCATATGAGAATAATTAACCTTGCTGAAGAAAGAAAACTTCACCATGAACACTTGCACTTGCCAGAACTCTGCACCACTCTCATAGTGTTGACTATAGACATTTGTTATCTACAAAAATAAAATTAAACAACTTATTCAAATGATCCTCTGTGTATGAGAACATACATCTGAGTTAGTCAATTTCATTAGATGATACTCTTTTTTACATCTTGTTTCTTTTCACCGTTTCTTTTCAAACAGATATATCTGGAGATAGCTTCAGCTTAAAGAGAAACCTCCTCAAACAGCTATATGTAGGGACAGCTTCAGCTGTAGGAGGAGATCGAAAAATTAAAACCCTAAATGTGATAGCAGCTATGTAGAGACCAGTCTATGAACATTGTGCATAATTTTTATCCTGATTTGAGAGCTACGACTGGAAGACTCAAACCAGGCATGACAAAAGTTTTATCAGTAAAATGCTCATGAGTACCACCAACTTGATTTGCTTTACAGCTATGTTATCTGGCTTGATATCAGGATGAAGAAAATCTTGCCTGTGACTTTACTCTACCCTGGCTATATAACTGAGTTTTGCAACATAGCAAATATTTCGGTCAGTGCCTTTCATCATTCAGTCATTACCCTCGTGAGTTGGACCATTTGGATTAGCAGGAACAATATATTTTCAACCAAGTCTAACCGACACATTTCAAGTTGCAGAAATTGTTCATGGCAGAGCAAAACAGAAGTAGTTCCCCAAGATCACAGAATGGCAAGAGAGATATTTCCTTAACCCCCGGTTTTATTCCTTTTACCCTTTGTTTCTTTTTGTTGTTTGTACAAACTACTTCCATATATCAGTATAATCGTCTGTAGGGGCAGGGTAACCCATCAGTTTAATTCAAAAAAGAGGTGGCACGATATATCAACAAACTTGGCAGCAAACTGGAAGATACACAGGACCACAGCTACAAAATGCCAAAAAAAAATTTGTTATGAGTGTCCCAACAGCAAACAAACCAAGTTAACTATCAGGGATTGGATGGCAGGGACTGATATTTAGTGGGGTTTTAGAAAATTCCCAGATTTCTGCTGTCGACATTATAAGCCGCAATTTCCCTTTTCACCTTCTTCCTCCTGACCCATGATGCAGTAATCCCAGAGAACACAAATGCAAGTAAGACCGGCAACGCTCCCAAATACAGTATGTCATAAGTATAGCAACTACCATGTGTTGTCCGAGAATTCAAAACGAATCAGAGATCTCAGGCCATGCAAATACATTTTTTTTGAAACACACAATGGCTCTAGAGCCTTGTATTAATCAACATGAACTTAGCATAACCATGGGTTACTATAGGTTTTACAATATCTAGGAGATCATCAAGCCAAACCATTGATTGGCCGGCATCCCACTTCATACCCAACTGGGCAAGCCGCTCATGAGCAGCATACAAGCCAGGCCACACGTGTTTGCTAATCAACATACCCAATAATTTGAAGTTCCAGAAGACAGATTCAAATGCCATTCTACTACGTGGAGTCTAATTAAATTCAGACTGAGACACGAGAGGAGTAATTACTAATTACAACTACAAGAGCCGAGGGCAATGGCGATTTGGGTTGGGGATTGCCGGATTCTTTCCCTCTGGTTACCTGGAATGAATCGGATCGCAGGAGAGGCTGCGCATCTGGCCGGTGATGAAGGCGAGGCGATCTGATCCCCTTTCCACCAGCCGCCGCCGCCTGCCCGCGTCCTTCTCCATCAACGCTCCCTCCTCCGCGCTGGCACAAGCAGACCCAGGCCACTACTTCCTCTTTGTCCCAACTGGGTGGCGCCCGAGGATGGACGACTGAGCGAGGGCTGCTCGTGAACGCAGCCGGAGGTGTTGGCAGAGGGGACCCAGCCACCGTTGTGGGAGAAGCGGGCAAGGAACGCAAGTAGCGCTCCCAGTTCAGGGCACGGTTGAGGCGGCTGTAATCATGTGGTTTTCTAAGTAAGGTCCATGATTCCTGTTTTCCAAAAAGCCTTCCATAAAATTTTGCACGGGGAAGGCGCGGGCGGGGTGAGCAGAGATCGCACAGGCAGAACCAAGGTGAGGTGAAATTTTTACCGCACCAAATGTTGGTCTTAGAGCATCTCCAAGAGTTTGGTAAAAATCACTTGCCAAATCTTGAGTTTTGGCAAGTTGCTAATTTATTTGGCAAGTGAAAAAAAGACCTCTCTCCAACAGTTTACTATTCCAACTTGGTAAAAATAAAAAAAGTAGGCTCACCTAGTACAGATTCCAACTATCGTGCGTTTCATCTCTCTTCCTCGACGCTGCTTCCTCCGCCGTGCTATCTCCAGACGCGTGACTGAACATTGCATTGGCCTTGCCGATGGATGATTAGCCCACGCACTGCTCTTTCTGATAGGAAAAAGGGTGCGCCGCTGGCCATAGAGAGCCAAGCAAGATCGATCGAGCTGCTGGCATCTTTACTTCTTGGAAATGAAAAGGATGGGCACAGCAACAATACACTGTCCAAGTATCCAATGACAGAGAGAGCTCAGTACAGCAGTCCAAGTATCCAAGACAGAGCCTGACAGCAACAGCTCGTTGAAACCTTCAACGTACCCAACCTGCCGGTGCAGTGCTGGCTGCTACAGTCCATTCAGAGCAAGTGGCACATGCCTGCATCCAGTACATTGCATCGTCAGGCTGATTGGACTGAACATTGCACGGCTTGTGCTCCAATTAGATTCCACCGTCAGGCGTCAGGCGCGGGACAGAAGCAGCCAGAAATCGCGATAGCAAGCCACACCGCGCGCGCATATTACCGCGCGCGACACTCGTGGATAGCAAGTTGGTATAAATAGCAAGTTGATTTAAGGAGTTGTTGGAGAGAGATTTTTGTGCTTTTATCAAATTTATAAGAATAGCAACTTGATTTAAGGAGTTGTTGGAGATGCTCTTACTTTTACCCTTTTTAGGCCCCCTTTGGATGGAAGGTGAGAGCAGGATAGGAAAAGGGTAGGGATAGGAAAAGGGTAGGAATTCATATGCTTTCCTATAGAATTCAACAGTTCAAGGAAAATTGATAGGATGGTCTTTGGCAGACTCGGGTGAAACAAAGGAACTGCATGCTGCATGTGTGTACTGTGTCGTGCAATCAGACTATGTACTTGGGCAGTGCTGGCTATTGTTTGCTCGTGACAAGGACGAGAAGCATGCCTGGTAGACTACAACCTTTGCTCTTGCCGTACAGCAAGTATGAAAAGAAATGGCAGGAACAAACAAGGATGCCTCGGTCTTCGTGCAACAAAAGAGATCGGAGTGGATGGTAGAAATCCTCCGTTTTTCCTTCGGAATGGCTACCATAGGAATGTTCCCTGCGTTTTTCCTGCGATCGATTCTTGTCATCCAAAGGAGTAAACAGTAGCCAAATCCATAGGATCTAGAATCCTATATTTTTCCTTTATTTCACCCTCAATCCAAAGGGGGCCTTATTTGTAGAGAAAGCTATTGCTAGACACAAGCTAGCCGTTGGGCTAGATTTGTGTCTCATTAAAAAAATACTCCAATTAAACTTATTTTTTAAAAAAATAAAAATAAGTTGATTTTGAGTGACTTTTGACATTGGCTCTTGAGGGAGGATGTAGAGCTTGGGTTTCTGAGTGGAATGGAGTGCAGACGGGCTGACAAGCTCACAGGTCCGGATGGTGCATGGTAGAGCGAGAGATGTGGCCGGTCACAGAGGAGAAGGGGTGGGCCATCTTTGACGAGCTGGAGGGGTGGCCAGGCGTGGAGCAGTAGGGATGGTCCATCTTTGATGGATCGAGTGGTGGACCGAGATGGGGCATGACACGATGCATGCAAGATTCGAGAAGAAGGGGTAAGAAGAGCGTAGAAACTGATGGGTGGGTCTAGGTTTGACCTGATCGACGAAAGACATCTAATTATTTAATTTAACCCATCCTTTATTATCCCTTCAACCAAACAAAGTACTTGAATCGTCGAATCCTACTGACCAATCAACCATATGAAACGATTCGACCCCTCTAAAGAAGGACATGACCTTTTCATCCCAATTAGTTCCCAAAGCTAACACACACTGATAAGAGTGTCGACTACCGACTGCAGATTACCGAGACACCCCCATGAACAAAGCATTCTGAATATGTTTCAGAGCAGTAACTTCCACCTATAGCTACGGATTCTAATCTCTACCATGTAATTTCGTAATGAAAAATTCTTAGTTTATTATGTCTCTCCCAACTTTTTTCGTAATTGGTAATAGCAATAGGCAATAGTCTGGAGCTATAGCCTCGACAACACCACCAAATGATATCCCTCCATTCGGTGTTGTCCATGACGTTGAACCAGACTTTAACATTAGCGCTACCATCATGATCGATCTATACCTATATCTATATTTATATTTATATATCTTATATTTTTAATCCTCACTAGAAATGTATCGCATCATACAAAGTGCTCATGCAACTATCTTACCATGCAAAGTGTCTATATCAGCATCATCCAACTAGCACATGTCATTATGTATTTAATTATTCAAGCTGTTTACACTAGCAAACCATGTCATTGACTAACATATATTTAGTTATCCTTATGAAAATGCTAAAAATGATCCACTAACATGTATTATGATATTTGTTCATTCATATGAGTCAATATAAGTAGTATAATTTTACATGTGATTCCCGCAAGAAAGAATGCACGTAGCGTTCTTCTAGCATTCATGAATGGCAAACCTATAAAACCAAAATCAGTGAGGTCATGTACGTGCAGGCAATACTCACAATATAATGATGTTTATGCTGCGAATACCAAGCGAGTAGGTACTCACAACAATATAAAATCAGCAGGATAATTTGCAAATTCTATTTGAAATAATTGTGGGCATTGCTCCCCCAGGTATCTTCAGACGATGAGCTTGGGCCGAGCGGCCAAGCGAGGCCCAACCCCTGAAGACGACGCCGAGCGGCGCATGCCACCGCTTGGAATGCGGCGCAAGGATTGGAGAGTAGGATTGATCCGCCCAGATCAGTAGATGGATAAGTTACCTTGTGAAGCTTGATCTCCCGACCACCGTAACACGGACTAGGGTTTTACGTCATCTTGACGGCCCCGAACCTCTCTAAAGCCCGTGTCTCGTGTTACTTTCTTGCTCTTGATCTCGCGCACCTCACCACCCTCGATCTCATCTACTACCTCGGGTACCTCCTTGGTAGGCTGCCGACCAGATATCGTCGACAATAATATGTTAACAACTCAATAAAGCATTATTATGCAAGAACATACCATAAGTTTTTTTATTTTGTTAGATTATGGTGATATATATGCTAATGGACAACAAATAGTACAACACTGAGAAACAAGACCAAAATATGCTTTTTTTCTCCATATAAAGCACTAGCTAGAAAAATAGTGCAATTAATGAGCCTATGGCTGATCAAGCTGTGTAGTTTGGTTTATTTTTATTAATACAAGGAAAAACAATACTAAGATGGAGTCTAGCTACTACTTCAACTATGTTGACCAGGCTAATTTTGAAAGAATTAATATGTGCATGAAATAAGAGATGCAGCTTAAAATGTTATTCTGATTGCTGAACAAATATCAAGATACAATATTGAGGCCAATGTTTTTTATAAAACTGTTCATGTCATTATCAAGCTATTCTAATTTATAGTATTTCATTATGGACTTTGAATATTTATTTTTTGTTTTAAATTATCATTATCTTTGTGGTTGTTACATGGCTAGTTACATACTAACATAACATAATCAAAGATAAAAATAATTTAGGTCTACAATAATTTGCCATGTGTCTCACTAGGAAATTTGTAATTAATTTGCCTAGCTGTCCAGGTGTTTGGCTGCTTTACATGTAATCCTTGAGAATACTTTGTAACATTGTCTATTCAATACAAATAAGACCGATATTTCAACATGTAATTATCAGTAAGACCTGGCTATTCACAGCCTCCGTGACTCCTCATTAGCCATGGTACTTTCATAATGGCATGGGCACCTAACCCGTTGGCCATTAATAGTCTCCCCAATTGCACGTTGGATATTATACTTCCATACCACTATAGGTTGTGTATCTAATTGCAAAGTTTGAGGACTTGTTAGTAATTCATAGCCTCATGAAGGAAATAAATAAAACAACCATCTCCCCCTCCTATAAATGGTGCATTAAAGCTTAAAGGGAAGCCATCTCAGTCTCCTTTTTCACTGTTCAACCTCCCTCCGTCTTTTTGTGATCCTCCCCGTATTTCTCTTTAGTGACAAGTCTCTTCTCTTTGGTGACCTAAGCCTTAGAGGGAAATGACATCTGGCCATCTCACTTCCCTTTTTTCACTGCTTAGCCTCCCTACCTTTCTTTGGGATCCTCACCCTCTCCCTCTTTGGCGACAATGATCCTCCCCTCTCCCTCTTTGGTGACAATTCCTTTTACTTTGCTCTCACCGATTGACCCCGTCCCTCTCTTTGGCTTTCACCGCTCAACCTCCCTCCCTCCATCTCTTTGGGATCCTCTCCCTCTCACCCTCTAGCATCCTCTCCCTCATCTCTTTTGGATCCTCTCCCTCTCTCCCTCTAGCATCTTCCCTAGACTCTTTGGGATCCTCTCCCTCTCTCCCTCTAGCATCTTCCCCAGATAGTCTCTAACCTATTGCTTGTTTGAACTATAAAAAGGTAGAATTATTTAACTCAGCTAAACTATTATAGCCTATAATATTTATAATATTTATTGATAAGTGTTCAAAAAGATCTAAGAATTATATAACTTGGCTAAATTATTATATTATAGAGTATAATGTTTGTTGATAAAGAAAGTAACATTTTTGCTCTCAATATAATTCTCATAAATCATCGCTAATCAATAATAGTAGTAGTTAAAATATGCTTACTTAAATGTTAAACAATTTATATAATCATCAATTTGCAATAGAAATATAATATCACCATAATAAACAATAAGAAGTATCAATAAAAAATTATAATTAATTAATAATAATAAAATAACATACAATATTTGTCAACAATTTTTTTTTTTTTGAAAGAAAGAACACATAACAAATTGGGCCTCTAAATGCCACATGTCACATGTACTAGCCTATGTTAACTAAATAATGAGTGCGTTGATAGATAAGCTAGCCTAATAATATTTGTTTTCTAGCATATCTACCTCTTGTAATAGACTAGTACATATATTTACAAATTTTTCAAATGATGATGGCTAACTTTGTAAATAAAAAAATTAAATATCTTTTGTTCTAATGATTTTCGTAGCTTGCACGATATCATTTGCAATTTTGGTGGCATCGATGGACACACCAAGAAGACCACGTCTTGAGAACCCAGCAGCATAGAGACCATTCTTTCCTTTCCATTCATTTGGTCTAAGGGGAAATCCATCTTCCTGTGAGAAAAATTCATTCTCCTACATATAAATAAAAATATAATTACATATAATTATTTTCAAGTCACATTCAACTATAAGGATAATAAATCAAAATAATATTGATATATATTACCTTCAACCAATAAGGAACATTGCTTTTGTAACCTGTGGCGAGAATCACAACATCAAATGATTCAATCCTACCATCGATGAACTCTACACCATGCTCTTGAAAACTTTGAATTGCTGGAAATACCTAAAAATAATATTATGTAGTAAGTACAATAGTATGAGCTATGCAATTAAGATAGTTATTATATAATAACAACAATATATAAAATAAAAGGATTAACTAATTACTTTGATGTCTCCAGACTTGATCTTTGCTATTGTACCCACGTCAAGCACCGGTGTCTTCCCACACAATTTTTTTAACTCCATTGGGCCGATACTAGGTCTAGGGATACCAATGCGTGCAGTATTGCCTAGAATAAACCAGGCAAGCAAAAGGAGGACCCAATCCACTATCTGGACACGTAAAAACTTAAGAAGCCACACAGACAAAGTAAAAGTTGAGAGTCCCATGATCTCTAGGAAGGACATGCCCCTGAAAATACATCATAAAACATAAGTTGATAGTATACTAATACTATAAACAAAAATGAAAGAGACAAGCAATGAGGTTTAAATGGTTCTTGTTTTGGTTTGCTTCTACAATATGAATATAAATTAAAAATACATTTAGTACCAAGAGAAAAAATAAAAGTAATCTAATCCTTATTTTTGTTTGGTTCTATAGCATGGACACAAATCAAAATAACACAAAGACTAATAAACACTTGGAGTAATTTTAGAAAGTGTATTGAGGCAGGCAATAACATTTCGTGCAACTTCCATATATGCTTGTAAATATTGAATAATTTTAGGATTAATCTATAGTTTAAGTATTGATCTGTACATCACATTCCAATATAGGGGAAATGATAGAAAGACAACAGAAATATATAGGTAGCATGGTATAATTAGTTGTGTTAAAGACCATTCAATCGTCCACAACATGAAAAATTGCATAACTTGTTATTAGTGTATTCAATCGTCCACAATATGAAAAATTGCATAACTTGTTGTTAGTGTTAGTGTTCTTAACCAAATAGGCTGGACTCCTATTTTTTGGTTAAGTGAACTGAGGCTAGTAGGATTTGTTTTTTATGTATTATTATTCAGATCAAACACATGCTCATGCCACAGGAAATAAAAATAGCCTATTTATTATTATTCAAGAGCTTTAAGACGTGTCTCTAATTAAGGTTAACATATTTGGTGAGACCAAGAATTAGCTAATCATAAAACACGTGAGATCAAGTGATGCAAACTAAGCCCAAATATTATAGATAGGATAATGACCGTGACATGCTTTACCATTTTGCACTATTGTGAGATAATTTTTTAAAGAAAACAAAAAATTGCACCATGGAAGTTCTAATGTTACTATCAACAGAACAAATTGTCCTAAAATTTTCAGATTCTTTTTATAGTAACAGCAATGATCAGTTGAATACGTATTCCATATATTTGAACCAAATATAACAAAACAATTATATATATACACAAAGGAGACCAACATATAATCAAACTGCAAACAAAAAGTATTAATTAGTAATCTATCTGTATAATAGAAAGACACCATAATAATTTCTCACCGAATCGCGCACAACCATGGAGGTATGCACATTGTGGTTGGCGAGGTCGAGAGACACCTCCATGCCGGAGTTGCCACAGCCGACGACGAGCACCTTCTTGCCATGGAAGGCCTCGCCGCTGCGGTACTCGCTGGAGTGCATGACCTGGCCCTTGAAGCTATGGAGTCCCTGAATCTCAGGCACAACAGGCTCGGCATTCTCTCCCGTGGCCACAATGAGCCATTTGGAGCGGTACTCCCTAGTGGGGGAGATGATGCACTCTTCATCGCCGCCGCCGTTGACGGTGCCAGCGATGGCACCCTTGGTGCGCACGCACCAGTACTCGCCGTCGTGCTCGGCGGCGACCACTTCCTGGCGGAAGAAGGGGCGGATGCCGTAGTTGCGCATGTACTCGTCGATGTAGGCGAGGAACTGCTTCCGGGTCGGGTACGTCGGGTAGGAGCGCGGGAAGCCCATGAACGGCAGCTCGCAGTACTGCTTGGGCAGGTGCAGGCACAGCCGGCGGTACGTGCGGCGGTGCCACATGGAGGCGACGCAGACGTCGCGCTCCAGGAGCGCGTAGGGCACGCCTCCCATGGTAGTGAGCCCCGCCGCGCACGCGAGTCCCGCCGGTCCGGCGCCCACGATCAGCGGGCCCGGCAGCACGGCCACGCCCTCCTCGCCGACGGGGATGCCTCGTCGTCATCCTCGCGACGGTGCGCGGGCTGTAAATTAGCAGCGGGTCCTGCTCCTCCGTCTTGCCCTCGGACGTCTCGTCGGCGGCGGCGAAGCCCGCCGTGTTGCACATCAGCGTGTCGTGCTCCATCTTGCCCTTGGTCTCGTCGGCGAAGCTCGGGCTGTACATCAGCGGGTCGTGCGCCATCTTCCCCTCGGTCTCGGCGGCGGCGAAGCGGTCCATCTCTCGTACAGATGATGACGACGACGATCTACTAGCAGGCGCGTGGGACCAGCACACACGACCTCAGCTCTCGCTCCAGCAGCTCTGTTATAATTGGGAGGGATAGACACCACACCACACTGGATATGGATCGATCTGCTTGCAGAACGCGGTTAAATATACATGAGATGTGTGTGCACATTGCCGGCGGATCCGTGGCCTCGTTATCCGCTGTTCCTCTATCTTCGCCAACGAGCAGACTGGTGGTTAGCCGAGGAAGAAGGGAGTAGGGGAACGGTGGTTAATATTCCAACTGATTTTGGAATCTGATTATTCCGCGGCCGGATAGAAAAGATGCCGGATCGGATGCTCCGAGGAAGCAGGTGACGAGTGACATGCGTGCACACACCAACATGCCAAGAATATACACCTAGGGCGAGTAGACAGGCATATGTCGTGCGGCGTCTTGATCCATTCCTCCTGGACGCGCTAGGGTCAGCCCGGAGGCAACGAGCGGTGCCCCGACTCCCAGGACCATGCATTGCGCTTATTTTGGGGATGTTGAATTCGTAGGACTTATCCACAATTAATTATTATTCAGGAAATCTACTACCACTACCGGAATCGCTTCCTTTGCCGAGTGCTTCGCGCTTTGCCGAGAGGAATTTTTCGGGCACTCGGCAAAGGGCCTGTTTGCCGAGTGCAACTCTCGGCATAGACATACACTCGGCAAAATAAGCTTTGCCGAGAGCCCGCCACTGACATATCAAAGCACTCGGCAAAGGTCCACCTTTGCCGAGTGCAAAACTCGGCAAACCATTGCTCTCGGCAAAGCTCGCCATCTGTCCCCGCCGTCCAAGTTTGCCGAGAGCCAACCGTTAGGCTTTCGGCAAACATGCTTTTTTGCCGAGTGCTAGGGACCAAAGACTCGGCAAATTTCAAAAATTTTTTTGGGTTTTATGCTCCAATTTTTTTCTTAAGTCTTTTCACATACTATTGTACTATATTTTCAAATATGGCATATTTTTCAGTTGTTTTGCTATTTTTCAGAAGTTTATTTTATTTCATTTCAATTTTTGGAAAAATTCAAATTTGAACTGCACGTGCATCTAATAATGAAATTTAGTGGCTACAAAATTAATATTAACATTATTTATAGTATTTTAGGGGTGTCCTAGAAATGAGACATAAAAATTTGAAGACCTTAGTCACGAAATATAACGACCCACGTGTGGGCTCATTGTTTTTAAATTCTTGAAAAAGCATATCAATTCAAAAAATCATGAAATTTGTCACTGTGTCATCATTTCATGAACCGAGGTTGTGGTAAAAATTGATAATATTTCGAGGAAGTTGTCATATACGCTATGCTTCGAATCCGACAATCTCCGAAAATGTTTCTTAAACTTCTAAAGTAATCCGATGAATCGGACTTCAAGCAGTTCTCGCGGTTGATTTAGATCTCAATTCTTTTTCATGAGTGAAGTACAGTATAAAAGGGGTCCTCAGTAAAAATTTGACAATTTTTTGAAATTGTCCGACATTTTTAAATTTTTTTTAACTTACTTTTGCCGAGAGCCTTAGGGTTAGCTCCCCAAGCAAAGACTCTTTGTTGAGAGCTACCGAGAAGGCTCTCGGCAAAGATTGATTCTAGTTTTTTAGTTTTTTTTAAATCAGGTTCCATCTTTGACGAGTGCTCTTCGCTAGGCACTCGGCAAAGGTTTATTTTTTTGGTTTTTAAATTTTTTTTTAAATAATTTTTTTTTTAAGAAAAATTGTTCACTCTTTGCCGAAAGTGCTCTTAGGCTAGGCACTCGGCAAAGTTTTATTTTTCTGCTTAGAAAAAATTTTAATAAAAAATAATTTTTTCAAAAATTGTTCTCACTTTTTTGCCGAAAGTGCCGCTCGGTGGGCACTCGGCAAAAGTTTTATTTTCTTTTTTTAATTTTTTTTGAAAAAGTATTTATTAAAAAAAATATTATTTTTTTAGAATTTGCTTTGCCGAGTGCCCCATCGGGCGGCATCGGCAAAGCGCGCAAAAAAACTTAACGCACGCAGTATCATCTTGGCCACAAACTTGGTCAAATCCACCCCTGGCTTCACTCTTGGAGGAAGTGCCACTCTATTGTACCATTCCGATAAGGAGATTTGTATGAATAGGATTGATTCTTCGGCTTTAGACCGAACCGATTCTGCATCATGTCAGGGCCATCCTATGCATGATGACATCAATATCCGACTTTGGAGCCCCACGTGTTTGCCCCCCCCCGCGGTATCCCCGATGCATTCCCGCCCCGATTCGCAAAGCATTCGGGCCTGCCCCGCCCGCCCCCGTCCTATCCATCTCCATACATGTTTCTTTTGCAACCTGTTTGATGCTTTGGGACACTTTGAAAGGGCATCGCCCATCTTCCGTTGTACCAAATGTCACCTTGCCCACGCCCGGGCCAGGAAGCCGCATTCACCGGCTAGGAGTCGCAGCCGGCCACCCTCGTGTTTGAACCACGCTGGGCTAGCTTCAGCTCCAGCTTTCTTGGTATTTTCGGTGGAAGAAGGGTGGGGTCCAATGGATTGAGTAGGAGGGAGGAGGAAGGTAGGGGAAGGAAGGAGGAAGGGAGGGAAGGGAAGGAGGAAAGAAGAAGAAAGGAGGGAGGAGGAAGGAGAGAGGAGGGGAGAAAGGAGGAAGGAGGGAGACGGAGGGAGAGAAAAGGAGGAAGGAGGGAGGGAGGAAGGAAGAAGAAGAGCCCTCGTCCGCGCCGCTTCCGTCCGTGTCCGCATCCTCGCCCGGTCGTTGTTGTCACCGCTGCCTCGGCTGTAAAGAGCCGTGTCATGGGTTTATCGTATGTGGTTGTCGGCCACGGAGCCATGTGTTTGTCCGCCATCGAAGTTGTCGATGTGGTTGTCCGCCATCGAGCCGTTATATATATGTGTCTTATTGCGTGTGTGGGCATTGTCACCGTGATTGGGGGGTGTGATGTCCAAATTTTGAACTAATGCTATGTGTGTTCCTTCTATTTTGCGAGAGAAGACCCCTGTTGTTGACACGAAATGTTGACCCCGATCGTCTTCGCCGCCGTTGCGGTTAAGAGCGTGGCGTCGTCTCGCCACCGCACCGACTTGGCCACGGCTCCGCTTAGCCCGACTGCACCGCCACCTAAGGTATAAAAGATTGTTTTCCGTACATCGAGGGTCATAGGTCACGCCACCAAGTTAGGGCGTCTCCGTTCGAAAGAGATACGGATGTCGGTATGCAGATCTTAGCATATCGAAAACCGTATGAAGACAAAACAATTGTCCATTTTATTGGACAGCCAGCGCATGCATGTTGGACATGTTTGAACAAGTAAAAGTTGATCATGAATTGAAAGCATCACCAAGCCCGTTGTTCTCCGAAACACGATCTCCTGAAGGGCGTGACCGAGAGAACAATGGGAGGTGCCGCCGAAACTCCGCAGCGCATAACGGAAACTAGCTCCCAACAACGCATACGCTGGTGGGATTAGGTCCTATCCTCACCTATTAGAGAGTAGGAGGCCGGTGTAGGTAAAATTGATTGTTATGTTTCTCGCTAATGTATATGTTAGAAGATGGATGATCGTGACATGATGTACACGGGCCGCCCAAGTGATCGTGATTACAAATAAATGGATTGAGAAAACATATATGTTCTTGGAGCAAGCATTCGGCGAGGCTGCTAAAAGGAGCGAGTCGGGTTCACGTGTCCCTTAATGAATCTACTGTGCTAATCGGAAAAGGCAATGCAAGGATACCATGGGCAAGCACCTTGTCTTGTATGGGTTTACCCCGACTATACCCGATGGGTCCACCATGGTGAAGCCCATCGAATGAGAGAGGAGGTGGTGAGAGCACGCGTCGAGGAGTTTGATGCCGATGCCGGGTAGCGACATGTTAGATGACTTTCATCAAGCACGCCGCGGTGATGGACGTACGGATGAGGAGGAGGAGCCAAAGGCCACCGCGAAGGCGTTCTATGATATGTTTACTTCTGCACGGCAACCCCTTCACGGCCACACAAAGGTATCTCAGTTAGACGCCGTTGGCCGTCTAATGGCGTTAAAGTCTCGCCTTAGCATGAGTCGAGACGCCTTATACAAAGAGGCCGACATAACATGTTGGTAGCTTGCTTCCGAGGCTCACACTTCCCGAAGAGCACGTACGAGTCGCAGAGACTGCTTCGTGCCCTTAAGATGCCGTATGATCAGATACTGCTTCGTGCGTTCTATTCAGGAAAGAACACGCGGAAGCAAAGTACTGCCCGATGTGTGAATCCTCTAGGTATCTGGAGGTAGAGTCTACCGATGGCCAGAAGAGGCAGCTTGACATCCCCGTGTCAGTCGTAAGGCACCTCCCTTTCATACCGAGGCTCCAACGGCTATACATGACCGAAGAATCTGCCAAACAGATGACATGGCACAAACATGGCAAATGATACAATCCTGACAAGATGGTGCACGTATCCGATGGTGAGGCGTGGACCCACTTTGATGGCATTCATCATGAGAAGACGAAAGAGGCTCGTAATGTCCGTGTTGCGCTTGCGACAGACGGGTTCAATCCTTTTGGCATGATGGCTGCGCCCTACTCATGTTGGCCCGTGTTTGTGATCCCCCTCAACCTTCCTCCCGGTGTGTGCATGCAAGCACAACACATGTTATTAACGTTGATCATTCCCGGACACCCGGGTAATCATATGGGTGTGTACATGGAGCCCGTGATTGATGAATTGATCAGTGCCTGGAATGGGGTATGGACATATGACCGTGCTACAAAGAGAAACTTCAGGATGTATGTGTGGTACCTTTACTCCATGCATGATTTCACAAGGCACGCCATGTTATGTGCCCGGTGTGTTAATGGGAAGTTCCCTTGTCCAATCTGCAAGGAAGCTGAGGTTCATTTATCCGAAAAAGGGTACTAAGTTTTTGGGGTTCGACCCGCACCGACGCTTCCTCCCGCTTGACCATCCATTCAGACGAGACGACAAAAAAAACTTTACCAAAGGACTCGTGGTGACGGACCCTCCACCCCCCGCATGTTGACTCCTCGCCGAGGTTCGTGAAAGGATAGATGCCCTTGAGCTCAACTCGTAATGTGATGGCTTTATGGGGTATGGTCTGCAACATATGTGGACGCATAAGTCGGGCTTGACTCGGCTTCCCTATTTTGATGACCTCCTCCTTCCGCACCACATTGATGTAATGCACACGGAAAGGAATATCGCCGAAGCACTCTAGGGAACAATCATGGATATTCCCCGAAAAGTCGAAGGACAACCCTAAGGCTAGATTGATCCGGCAATGTTGTGCGACAGCACCAAAGTTAGAGATGAGGCCTCCTAGACGTGGCAAGACATGGACAAGGCCCCCCCTGATTATATATTGAAAAGGCCACAAAGAAGGGAAGTTCTAGAATGGATACAGACTATAATGTTCCCTGATGGATACGCAGCTAATCTGAGGAGATGAGTGAAGTTAGACACTCTACGAGTCTTAGGGATGAAGAGTCATGACTACCACATCCGGATTGAACGCCTTCTCCCAAATGATGGTGCGAGACTATTTCCCCGAGCATGTTTGGCTAGTCATGGCAGAGTTGAGCTATTTCTTCCGCCACTATGTGCCAAGGAGATATCTCGCACCGTGATTGCAGACCTCGAAAAAATGGCACTCGTTTTGATCTGTAAGTTAGAGAAGATATTTCCACCGGGCTTCTTCACTCCGATGTAGCATCTAATTTTGCACCTCCCATACGAGGCACGAATGGGGGGCCCGTGCAGTACCATTGGTGCTATCCAGTCGAGAGAGTTCTAAAGGTTCTTCGGAAGAAATGCAGAAATAAAAATAAAATCGAGGCTTCCATGGCAGAGGCACATATCCTCGAGGAGGTGTCCAACTTCACAACAACTTATTATAGTGACAACCTTCCGAGCGCGTATAATCCTCAGCCTCGTTACAATGATGGTGGAAATGACTCAAACCTCGCCTTTTTCCGAGGGCAACTCGGAAGCGCGAGTGGATCGACAAACAAGATCTTGCTATATGATGAGTGGCGCGCTATCATGTTCTATGTGTTGACCAACCTTGACGAAGTGGAGCCATATATCACGTAAGTTGTGAACGCACTTGTTCCATACACTAACATTATTTCTTGCATCTAACTCCTATGATCTCGTTGGTATAGGGAATTTCTTCATGAATACCGGCGCCAATCGCGCTCCCTCCTAACCCGCAGAAGCGGATGCTCTTCTTAGAAACGGTCTGGGAAATGGCAAACCTGAATTCATTTCATGGCTCAAGAAGAAGGTACCGTCCCATTTAGCTCGTTTTTAGTTACATCTTTCGAGTTGCATGCCAACCTTTCGTATGTGGTCTTGGCTTGCAGGCCCAAATTGATACGACTATGACTCCCGAGTTGAGACAAGTTGCCGATGGCTTTGGCTTTAGGGTCAAGTCATTCAGTGGTTATGATGTCAATGGATATCGCTTCCACACAAACGGGCTACGAGCAGCTTCATCGAACCGAGAACAACAAGTTCGGAGGGTTTTTACGCCCGGCCAAGATGGGGTCGAGTATTATGGAAGAGTGCAAGAGATATACGAGCTCACTTTTCATGGTTCAACGCCATTTACTGCCGTCATTTTCAAATGCCACTGGTTTGATCCTGCGGTAACGAGACGGATCCATTCTCATCTTGGTCTAGTCGAGATTCGACAGGATACCACCCTACCTGGAGATGATGTGTATATTGTGGCCCAACAGGCGACACAAGTTTATTATCTCCCTTATGCGTGCCAAAGCAATGAGCACATGAAGGGTTGGGATATTGTGCACAAGGTACTGCCACACGGCAAATTACCTGTCCCAAATGATGATGACTATAACTTCAATACAAACACATACGAGGGAGAGTTCTTTCAGGCAGAAGGGCTAGATGGGAGGTTCAAGATAGACTTGACCGAAGCGATAGAAATGGAAGTTGGCCCAGAAATTGTTGATGACGAGGACGATGGAGATGAGGTTGAAAATGTGAGAGACTTACAAATGCTTGAGCGACATCGTTTAGGCAACGACGCCGAGGACGACAATCCTCCATTGGGCGGGGTCGAGTACTTTGACATGTTTGATACCGTCGATGAGGCTTATGATCCTGATCATGAAGATTATACTTAATACATGTAATGCTATTTATTTATATGTTACCTTACGTTGTTGTTCTTACAAATGCCTAGGTTTTGTTTATTTAACCTAATTTTCTAATCATGTCTTATTGGTTCTTGTCAAATGCAGGTGCTTCGTTGAAGATGGTGGGCGACCGGTCGGTGAACTTGTCCTCGTTGTACAACAAGACAAAAGCTGCAGTGGTGGCTGCAGCTCAGGAGACCTCCAGCAGGAGGCGTGGGCGGAGGAGCAGGCGCACGAGGGAGCCGTCACCTCCTCGGGACCGTGAGCGCGAGGACGAGTAGGAGCAGGACGAGGCTGAGGACGAGGTGGTAGCTCCCCAGACGGACGAGGAGCAGGGAGGAGCAGGGAGGAGGACGCGGGTGGGTGCTGGTTCTACTTCTTCCGGTACCTCGTCGAGTGTGTACTTACGCGGTCCCGCGAGTCTCCCTGCAGTACCGCACCCGACGAGGCGGCCGGTGATTCGCCCTGAGGGCCAAAAGTAAGTAACTTCCATGGTATTACTATTTCATATGACATTGGGAATTGAATTGTAAACTAATGCTATTGGTTAACCACTTTTCAGGAACTGGTTGGTTGTGGTGCCGGGTGAGCACTCGCGCCCACCAAATAACGCCCCGGGTCTTCTCTCAGAAGACGCACTACCCTGGCCCGGTGACGTACGCCAGAATGAGGAGCCTCCCCGGACGCTCGAGCACTTCGCCGTTGCCCCAGATCCGGAACATCAAAACAAGGCGGTGCGTGTCTTGCGGGGAGTTCTCGGGTAAGTCTTTCATCCAACCCTAGCAATCTTAATGCATCAAATTTATTGCACTTATCTTCAAATAAGAAATTGACCCTTTATGTTTGCGTGTAGACTTTTTACAAATGCGAGGAGGGATACGAGGACAGGGCCCAGGCATGTGTCACTAGGGCCTGCAAGAAGCTCGTCACCGACATTCACTACGAGGCGCGTCTCCAGGCCATCGTCAATTACCATGGCATCATCCTTGGGGAGAAGGTCACCAAAACACAAGCGAGGATGATGACGCCGACTTCGGGACCAAGACCTCGCGGTATATAAATGATATGATCTTTCGGTTTACACATGTCTACTTTGATCTACTTATATGTGAAATTGTGACGTGCGTGGCTTGCCCCCCGGTGGTGCTCCAGCCACCAAGACTGGCTGGGAGCGGATCGTGGGCAGTGGTGCGGTCCGGAGTGGGAGGAGACCCACAACGCTAAACGGGAGTGCCGCTTGATGATGCCCGGCGTATCGCACCATCAAGGCGGCCGCAACCTCGCCGGATACGCAAGCACCTGGGTAAGCTAAGTCGATGATTCTTCCCTCACTAAGTCGTGATTCTAACTAGTGGTCGTTCCTTCACTAACTCCGTTTCTTGCAGTCTCAGGCCCATGGTGGCGCGCCTTGCCCCATCTTCAAGGCATTTGCTATGGCGCACAAGGGCAAGGCGTCGTCCGACGTCTCGTACAACCCGGAGGACCCGCCCGAGGCGTACACCAACGCCAGCGTGCACAGCCGCCTCAGCCCGAGTACATGTCCGCGGGCGAGGACGGTACACGGCGAGGACTACAATCCGAGCACCCAGGACCTTGACCCAGAGATCGTCATGAGGGTGGGCGGAGGAAAGAAGCATGGGCGGTACTGGATGGGCGACGGCGTCATCGACTCGGCCTCGACTCCCACTCTCTCCCCAGCGAGCACGGAAAGCACGGATGCAAGCGTGCCCATACACCCACGGCCGCCGGCTTCACGGCTTCGCTTACGCCACACTCGAGGTAATTATTGTTGTTGTAAGCTTCAGTCGATGGCGTTTCAATTATTATAACTCCACTTTTGCATTACTGCGAGGCGGGATGGAAGCGAGAAAGGAGGGAGGCGTTGGAGCGGCACCAGGCGGTACAGGCCCAGGCTCGAGGCCGAGAGGGCCGTGCGTGAGCGCATCGAGGCGAGGATGGCCCGGCTCATCGCCTTCGTCGGCCCGGATGGGGGCACGTTCGGGGATGGAGCTCCCACAACAGATTCTGGGCTCCGATAGTAGTGCCGCCTCGGCCTCGGCCTCGGGCTCAGCCTGCTCTCTTTGGGACTCCTGTAAGTATAAATATGTATTGGTTTCGTTCTTTTCTTTGGTCATCACACGTACTAACCCGGTCTCTTTTGTGCAGCCTCAGTCGGCGGGTTCGAACAACCCGGCTTGGCCTACGACGCAGTCGCCACAGCCTTCACCAGGGACAGGGTGGCCAGGTTGGCAAGGTGGACAGTGAGTTGGCTCTCGTCGGATTTGTGAGTTGGCCCTTGACCGTCTGCTTCTCTATTCAATAATGCACTTGGTCCTTATGAGGTTTCGAGACATTTGTGATCGGATTGTGATCGAATTTGTGATGTACTGTCATGTGATGTGATCGGATTGTGATCGGATTTGATATATGTGATGTGGTTGTGATATGTGTTGTGGATGTGCTGTGGATGTGATTTATGTGATGTTTATGTGATATGTGTACTGTGTATGTGATATATATACTGTGATGTGTTGTGATTTAACGGAAAAACAAATTGAAAAAAAAATTTATGGTCACTTTGCCGAGTGCAATGACCAAGGCACTCGGCAAAGTGGCCATATTTGCCGAGTGCTATGGTCACTGCACTCGGCAAAGAATTTTTTTTAAAAAATCAGAATTACCTCTTTGCCGAGTGCCCACAGGGGAGGCACTCGGCAAAGAATTTTCAAAAAAAAAAATTTATTCATTGCCGAGTGCCAAGTGGGGAGGCACTCGGCAAATATTTTTTTAAAAAAAATCAGAATTACCTCTTTGCCGAGTGCCCACAGGGGAGGCACTCGGCAAAGAATTTTCAAAAAAAAAATTATTCTTTGCCGAGTGCCACGTGTGGAGGCACTCGGCAAAGCCGCCGTCCGTTTTCTGCCGCCGTCAAGGCAACTTTTCTTTGCCGAGAGCCTCTGGTGGCACTCGGCAAAGGCTTTGCCGAGTGCCCGAAAAAAAGGCTCGGCAAAGAGCCCGTTGTCGACGGAGGCTTTGCCGAGAGCTCTTTGTCGAGAGCTACACTCGGCAAAGCCTTTGCCGAGTGTTTTTTGGGCCTTTGCCGAGTGCCCGGGGCACTCGGCAAGGAAGTGAATTCCTGTAGTGTACGACATTATTCTATATTTAAGAAGATGCACACCAATATAAATTTATTATAATTTTATTAATTAACCAAGAAGCTATATATAGTATGACGCATTGTATAACACGACACGTGTTTCATGCCAAGTGCAGTATATTTTTTTATCTTATTTTATTAATTTGTGAGTGCTGTGTCTAACCATCTGTTGCCAAATATCCCTTTTTTCCTTTCAAAACATTAGTTTAATATAACAGAGAGCTGCTAGTGAAGGACATTCATTAAACAATGTTACATTAACTTAACGAATACTTCTTGTTGTAATTGTTCTTGACAAAAATTTGTCAAATCAAATCTTAAAATTAATTAATTAGTGGAAGTACGAGATATATGTACAAACTTTGTATTAAAAACTACTTGCAAAATCTCATAAAATTGTATCCTCCAATTTTGTATTATCCCTCAATCGACCATGTACGACCCCCTATTTTATAAGGAGTAGGGTGGTCTTATCAACATATGCTCCTTGTTTTTATGTGAAGTTTATACGAACTTAAAAATATAAAACACCAAACAACAACAATGTCCAATTCATTGGCAATTCGAGATCTAAGGATGAGTATACATTGGCTATGTTGTTCTAGGGACCATATGTGTGTGTATATCGACTTTTTTCTTAGGCATCACTTGGACTTCTATTTGATATGAAATTATGCCCTCTAACATTGAAGCCTGATAGATGCTTGTTGAGCCAATATGGTAGCAACTGTTCTCCCGTGCCCTTGGAATATGCCAAATTTAGAATTTGACACAAAATGCAATGATTTCAAGGCTTTTGTCAATTACAATAATCAAAAGCAAAAGGCGATTCTTCAACATTAGAACAAACAAGCGACTTGGTGTTCCACCAGTAAATAGAATCACCAAAGGATTGCAATGTTTCCCAGCTGAACAAAGAGAACTCCACATTAGGTTTGAATGATGGTGCAAAGGCAGTTTAACCAGCTTGATGTATATCAAACAACACCATTTTGAGAATAATGATATACAAACACTTTGGCCTTCTTGAAACATCGACTAATTATATTGTCACATCCATTAGCCAAATTCCTTATTAAATGCATATATCATGCCTCCTGGCTCTTAAATCCACCAAAGTACTATTCATGGAGGGTTTTCTCATAGCATGATGGCTGCAAATAATTCCTCGGCTATATTTTTACGATAATTGAGGGCTATAATAAAGGATCGGCTATATGAATTCATCCACAGATGTATATATAGCCAAAATACAATACTTTGGCTCTTAGAATAGGAAGTTATTGACAATCAAAATAATCTGGCATCCGTCCATAATATAAATACCTGTACCAAGCAAAATAATTTGGCAACCTCCATAATATAAACACCCATACCAAGGATCAAAATAAGGAGCTGAGGGATAACCATGCATACATACCTGGGAATAAATTCCATGACATAGGCGTAGGTGGAGCATATAGATGACAGTGCCATGACCAATAATTTTGAGGACTTGGCACAAATCTCCAACTTTGCAATCATTTCTTGAATTTCCTCTGCATTTGTTGCACCTTTTATTTAGCATATCCTCCTTTTGAGTTTGAAACTTCCTAGAGTTCCCCTTGGAAGCTTTGACCCTCTTTGCACGAGGTGCCATAGCCATCACACCCCACAAAATTACCATGATAATATCATAAATTGATCTCAAAATTCTAAAATTTAGCATGGGAATATAATATGAATCTATAACCGTGCCATAAAATATTCAAATCATTTTCATAAAGTAAGACTATAATTATTCACAAAAATATATATCTTTGTGAGAGATATATCCATATATGAACAATATATGTAGTACCAATCTATTAAAATAATTTAAAATTTTCATAAAAATATACACCAAAAATATTTTATTGAAAATTTGTAAAATGTCTTGACCAAATTTGGATATTATTAGACATTACTACAATTATTCTATGATAATTCTATAATTAAATGTAATAATACCTAAATTTGGTCTTGGAATTCTACAAATCAACATCGCAACATATTTGGGTCCAAAAGCTTTTTGTAAAGAAGTCCACGGATCTTCATAAAGTGGGACTATACAATATTTACAAATAGATTTATCGGTCATATAGTTATATATAACTATATAGACATGAAACAACAATGTGTAATGCAACATTATTAGAATCCATTAAAATTATTTTAGAAAGATTATACACACAAACAATGTTGTCATACAAGTTTGCAGAATTTTCTAACTAATTTTTAATTTCAAATTATTGTATTTATTCTATGGTAATTGCACAAAATATATAATAATATTTAAATTTTGCTAATAAATTTCTATAAACTTACAACAAACATATTTTGGGCTCACAAGATTTCTATTAAAAACCAATTTATTTTTAAAAAGTGGGATTATATATTTTTCATAAATGCACGCATCTCTCACATAGTTAAATACGTATAACTCTATGTATGAGAATCTGTTTGTAAAGAATATGAATTACAACTTTGTTAAAATTATTTGATTTTTTATAAAATGATTATACAACAAAAATATGTTGTCTTGCAACTTTGTAGAAGTCCTAACCAAGTTTAGAGTTATTACAATTGTTGTATGGTAATTTGGAGATAGAAGGATGAATTATGTAAAGGAAACAAATGATTTTTTTTTGCATTTATCTGCATCTATCTCTAGGATATGGGCTAAAGAAAAATGTTTGAGCCTAATCATATTTTTTGTGAATTTTATTGAATCTTATTAGTGGTACGTCCAGTTCAATTTGGATTACTTTTGAAAAGCACGTGAAACTTATTTAAACTATAGCAATAGCAATTCAGTTCTATGTTTTTTAAAAAAAACTCCTACGCATCAACATATATAGGGTATTGTATTTAAAAAATATTTGGAATATAAAAATATTTCTTAAGGTTGTTTCATACCTTCTCTATTTATTTGATAAATAAAAAAAGCTGCAATAGGCCACGAATAAAGTGAGCCAGAATATGGCCCAACAATGAGAGGTGGTGTGGGTTGAGGGAAAAAAGAAGGGAATGTTGGTAGATAGGGAATCGACCCAATAGATATTTGAAGGCCTATCTCTTTTCAAAACCATGAATAATCTTTGACCATCTAACTATCGATATCGTTCACATTCAGCCATTCGACTATTTTGATTGGTGATTTTGGTGACGTGGACGTCAAGCATTTGAGAACTTCAAATGTAACTTTGGAACTGTAAATGATTTCTAATAAAGAAGTCAACTACAAAGTTGTATATTTCATCAAGATATACAACTTTGTGTTTGATCATTTCTCCATTCAAGTTAATTTGAACAATTAGAAAAAATAGAAGTTCAAATATGAGAACTTTAAACAGAATTTTAGGAACATAAAGTTCTTAAATGACAAAGATGTCAACAACAAAGTTGTAGGGATCTACAACATTTGTTTCGATCATTTTTCTACAACTTTTGTTTTGATCATTTTCCCATCTAAGTTCATTTGAAAATTTACATTTCAAGTAAAAAATTTATCAACTACAAAGTTGTAAATCTCATCTTGGTTTTGGTCATTTGTCCATCTGAGTTCAATTCAACAATTCAAAAACTAGATTTTGAAATGCAAAAACTTTAAATAGAATTTTGGGATCATAAATGATTTTAATAAAAAATCATCAACTATAAAGTTGTAGGTGTCATCAAAATATATAACTTTTGTTTTGGTTATTTCCTCATCTGATTTTGTTTGATTAATTCTAAATAAATCAATGTCAAAGTATGAGAACTTCAAACAGAATTTTGTGATCGTTAATGATTTCAAACGAAATGGTCAACAACTATAAAGTTGTAAATCTCATTAAGATCTACAACGTTGACATTTAGTTTATCTTGATTTATAAACTTTGAGATCTTTCATGTGGACCTATTCGGACTTGGACACTTCAAAGTTTCTAAAACCTTTCTTAAATTAATTTGAAGTTATTTTAAAATATATTTTCAAAAATGAAATCAATTTTTTTTTTTAAAAATTATAATGATTTTTAGAGGTGTTTTAAAATTTCATTAAGAGATATAATTGGTATGACAATAAATATTATGCCAAAACACATTGGTTTTTGCTAGTCTGAATGATGCAAGTGTTTCTTTTATTCTAGAAAAAACAAACAACTATAATAGTAAAGTATGCCATAAATATCATCACAAATATATGAGCCGACGTTGATAACCAAAACAAGAATCTATCATAAAGATCTGCTATCTCTAGCAAAGTTGTCATAAACTGCACTTGTTTGGGATACAAGGCCGGGACTCATAGTGTATAAATGAGCTAAGCCCCATTCCTCTCCATGTGAGACAAGGCAGGCCCGCCAGACCAATGCCGAGTGGAACGTTGCTTAGGAGATTTTTTGAAAGTCACCGGTTCCAGGGGTGGGGGATTACTTCCTACCTGAATATATATTGAAAGCCCCAAAATGCTTTGATTAAAGTGTTACAAACATTTTCGGAGGAAAACACAACAGCAGGACATCCCTGCACAAGGACGAAAACTAGCTAGGCATAGAGACTACCAAACCGACATAGGGGCTCTTCAACGATGTCTCCAGAGAGGTGAATGACAGACACCGTAACATAATCATCATTAGCCAAGCAGAAGCTTGGCAAGGCTTTCGCCTGAGCCATGTGTCAAGGCGAAGTGACAGCAAAGGTTCTTCAGTGACGCTTTCAAAAAGGAAAATCTCGTCACTGGCCCAGACAGATCTGAGTTGAGCTTTTGCCTAGAGCCTTTGCCACTTCTCTCGAGGACCAACGCCCGCAACGAAGTTACAAATGACCGCGCCTAAACTGAGGTGGAATACCGGTCACCGCTAGACCACATGGAGCCGTTCCCGGACTCGCCTGTGATGGTGGGAGGCGCGCACCGGCAAACGTCGACGCCTAGAGGATGGTGGTGTCGGCCACCGTCACACCGCACGGAGCCGCTTCTGGACGACATGAAGGAAGAGGCGGAGTGATCGAAGAGTTGCATTCAACATGGACACTAGCCATTTGTCTCTTATGGTTGGATAAGGCTTAATTAGAGTCGAGCACACATCTTGCCGAGAGATTTTAGCCATTGCTTGAGGTATGTATTCTATGCCATCACGGGTGCAATGACAAACGCACCCACCGAGTAAAGATCCTCGATATTCCACGCGATTCATGGAATCATCCGCGAGAATCTTGGTATATATATATTTTTTTCCTCTTGGTACGTTATTCTCATACTAGCATTCAATGGATGGCATTGTTAAATATCCCTGGTTATAGGAAGGCTCGGGACTGGAGCGTCAAATTAGACACCTAAAAGCAAACCTATAGTGTCGAGGCGAGGGAAAAAAAATCTCAAGTTCAAACAAGGAACCATGTCATCTTAGAATATCCGGAGGGATTTTTCTCAGAATTCTTGGGAGTCATCAAGCTTAAGGTAGGAATTTAGTTGGACTGATTTGTAGTGGAAGCAAAGTTTCATGCCTCAAAAGACAAAACTCATGTAATTGGGTGAGTTAAGTAATAATCTAGTAAGAAAGACATGTTGAAGGAGTCACTCAAAACAAAAGGCTAACATCCAACGGCGCCCGGGTGGAGATATGGGAGATTGGGAGGTGGGGCACAAGGATATGGACATCCGTGCGCTTGTAGCCATGCCTTGGGATACCGGTTGTAGGGCGGCGAGAATAAAGGCTTTGCATGCATGCTATTCGCCCTTATCCCTTTCTCAAAGATGAGCATGCAGCCTTGGGCCCTTTGGCACGGCACGGGCCCGGTGATTTCGCCCAGCCCGGCACGGCACGGCCTTGCCGTCAGCGGGCCAAGGCCGGCACGGCACGGATAACGGGCCGTGCCTGGGCTCGATTGAGCCCGCGGGCGGCACGGCACGGCCCGTAAAATGGAAGAGGCCCGCTAACGGCCCGTTACTTTGAGTAGGCTATATAAGCCACGCCTCTCAGCCGCACCCCCTCCCCAACCCTAATCCGCCTCTCCGCCTCCACAGCTCCACTCAACCCTAATCCGCTCCACTGCGCCGCCACCTCCATTGAACCTTAGATCTGCCTCCGTCCTGTGCCGCCGGCCACCGGTCCTGCTCTTCTCCGGCGACCTATTGGCTAGTTGGTGCAGCGCCTCCGCCTCTCCGCCTGGTCTCCACTCAACCCTAATCTGCTCCCCACTGCGCCGCCAGCTCCACTCAACCCTAATCCGCCTCCGTCCTGCAACGCCAGTCCTGATCTTGCTCTTCTCCGGTGACCTTTTGTCTAGTTGAACTTGGAGATGTCGTCCTCCCGCCGATGCCGTGGCCGTCCTGCCGTCTCGTAACCTCTCTCCGTCTCTCGTCTGTCTTCTCCGGCGACCTTCTGCAGTCTGCAACTCTAGATCTGCCATCTCCTTCCTCTGTTCTCCAATATTCTTCCTCCTAAGCTCTGTCTGACCCATCCTTGTCGATCTTGTCGCTCGCTGTTCGTCGTTTTGGTGTGTTGGTCCCAACGCAGTGAGTGTTCATCTTCTCCAAGTCTGTCTGTCAATCTTCGGTACCGGGCTCCGGCTCAGCAGGTAATTCCCTCCCCTCTTAGTCCTCTATCTCTCTGTGTTCCTCTCTGTGTTCTAGTTGATCTGGCATCTCCTAAGTCCTAACCTCTCTCTCTCTCTCTCTGTTTCTCTCACTGCAGGGAGCCGGTCAATGCTGTGTGCATCATGCTGGTGCCGCTGGTGCCGTTGAGGAACAGTGCCGAGTGATGGCGCCTAGGGTGGCCCCGGACGATGACGACCTAGGCCATTACCCAAGGACCATCAATGATGAACTCCGTGAGTTGGGACAACTGCCTGACGGCATCGACGACATGGGAGATGCTCAAGCCGCTCTGTTCGGGGGGAGTGATGCTCCAATCAATTTGGATGGTGATGATGGAGTTGGAGATGCTGCCGGCTCCACTGAGAACGAGTCTCTGGCATCGACCGACACCAAAACTGGTTCGCGTCGCTCCCAGGTCAGGCAACACTACACTGAGGTTTTCATTGTTCAGAAGGTAGGTGCAGGTGAGAAAAAAGTGCGCACTCATTCTATTTGCCTTTACTGCAAGATGAAATTGACTGCTATTTCTGGTGCTGGCACTGGTCACTTGAGTAGACATGCTAAGTCTTGTTTAAAAAAAGCAAATCAATCTGCTATGTTTCAATCTAGGCTTGCTATGAACCCTGATGGATCATATAGGAACTGGGAATATGATCCTGTCGTAGCTAGGGCAGAGCTGTGTCATTTGATTGCTAGACTTGATTTACCTTTGGCTGTTGCTGATTCTGATGCTTGGGATGATTATATTGTGCGTGCTCATAACCCTAGGTACAAAAGAGTTTCCAGGTTTACCACTGCTAGGGACCTTGATAAGTTGTACAATGAGAAAGCTAATCACCTAAAAAAGAATGTTTTTCCTGGTGTGTCATCTGTTTGTCTTACTTCTGATATCTGGTCTGGCAAAGCAAAAGAGGATTACATTACTGTTGTTGCTCACTATATTAATGCTGATTGGGAAATTAAAAAATCTATCATTGGATTTAAATTGATTGACTGTGCTCATATTGGTGTTAACATTGCTGAAAAGATTGCTGAAGTTTGTCAAGAGTGGGGTTTGATGGACAAAGTTTTTTCTGTTAGTCTAGACAATGCATCATCTAATTCATCTGCCATGCTTATTTTGACACCTCTGTTTGCTAATTACTTGGGCTATGATGTTGATCCAATTGATCCTGAAATCAAGTCATACTTTGTTGTGCATCAGCGCTGTGCTTGCCATATAATTAACTTGATTGTGCAAGATTGTTTGAATGAGGCCACCCAACATTGTATTGACATCTTTAGAACTGCAATTAATTTTCTGAATTCATCCAACACTAGAATTGCTAGATTTAAAACCTATTGCAAAGCTAGGGACATGAGGTCCAGATCATTTTCTTTAGATATGCCTATCAGATGGAACTCAACCTATCTCATGCTTAAGCATCTCATTCCATACAAAGCTGTGTTTTCTGTGTTTGTTAACACTAACTATAGACAACCTCTAATTAATGGACAACATTGGTATCATGCTTGAGAAGATTATGCGCTTCCTTGAATTGTTTTATGAATCAACTGTTATACTTGTCTGGAGTTTATTATCCCACTTCTCCTTTGGCACTGCATCATATACTTGAAATTGCTAGCCATTTAAAAGAGTTTGAGAATGACAACCAACTTAGTTCATTTATAGAACCAATGAAAGCTAAGTTCTTCAAATACTAGAAAAATATCCCCTTGTTATATTCATTTGCTTTTGTTCTTGATTCTAGGGCTAAGATGAGAGGTCTATCAAATGTTCTGGAACTCCTCGCTCAGGCCAATAATGTTTCTTACACTAATTATTACATTGAAGTTAAAACTGAGCTCTATAAAATTTACAATAAATATGAAACTAAGTTGGGTGCAGCTAGACCAGTAAGGACCACACATCCTTCTGGCCTGACAGGTAAGAGAAAGCAAGCTTGGGGGAGAATTTTTGCAGGAACATCAGGTAGTTTTGGTTCTGTTAGTTCATCCAGCACTTGCACTAGTGTTTCTGGTGCTTCTGAGCTAACTGTCTACCTTGACCGTGATAACCTTGTGGCCTATGAGGATGATTTTGATATCATCAATTGGTGGCATGAGCATAAACTAACCTATCCAGTTTTCTCTATCATGGCTAAAGATATAATGTCTGTTTCTATATCTACTACTTCTTCGAAGTCTTGTTTCAGTCTTGCTGGCAGGGTAATTGAAGAATGACGGCAGCGGTTGAACTCGGAGACTGTGGAGAAGTTGGTCTGCATCAAGGACTGGGAACTTGGCGATCAAAGGGCGCAGTATGCTGTTGAGGACAAAGAGTTGGAGGAGTCCTTCGAAAACCTGTGGCTGGAAGAAGAAACTGCAGCTGTGAGGTGTGACTGAGAGAGATGTGAGCTGTGAGCTGTGAGCTGTGTGACTTGTGAGGTGAGGGTATAAACTTTTGTGAGCTATGAGAGCTGGAGTGCTTGACATTGGTATCATTTGTAATAACTTTGAATATTTGAACTTTAAAAAGAGCTGGTCGTACTCTTTTTTTCTTTCTAGGGTTTCTCACAAGGGTGAGTTTTACCTAGAAAGGTCTTTAATGAGGCGGCATTGCACAAACAGCTCAAAATTTGATTAAATTTTGTGTCCCATGTCTTGTTTGTATGGATTGAATTTTATGTATGTATTGAGTTTGGATGTCATCTGTGTGGATTGAATTTGGATCAAAACACTTGGAACTGCATGTATGTATGGATTGAATTTGGAACTGTCAACTGTGTGAACCTTGAAGTGTTTAAATTTTAAATCTGTGCACTTGTATGACTTTGGAGAGGTGTTTTCTGTGTTGAGGGCTTAAGGCCGGCCCGAAGTATCATTGGGCTCGTGCTTTCCGTGCCGGCCCAGCCCTTGAAACGGCCCTAGGACCGTGCTTGGGCCGGCAAGCAGGCACGAAGCCTTTTAACGGCATGGCCCGTAGGCCCGTAGGGCCATAAGGGCCCGTGCCCTATAGGGCCGTGCCTGGCAACTTCTCTCGAGGACCAACGCCCGCAACGAAGTTACAAATGACCGCGCCTAAACTGAGGTGGAATACCGGTCACCGCTAGACCACATGGAGCCGTTCCCGGAGTCGCCCGTGATGATGGGAGGCGCGCACCGGCAAATGTCGACGCCTAGAGGATGGTGGTGTCGGCCACCGTCACACCGCACAGAGCCGCTTCTGGACGACATGAAGGAAGAGGCGGAGTGATCAGAAGAGTTGCATTCAACATGGACACTAGCCATTTGTCTCTTATGGTTGGATAAGGCTTAATTAGAGTCGAGCACACATCTTGCCGAGAGATTTTAGCCATTGCTTGAGGTATGTATTCTATGCCATCACGGGTGCACAGACAAACGCACCCACCGAGTAAAGATCCTGATATTCCACGCGATTCATGGAATCATCCGCAGAATCTTGGTATATATATATTTTTCCTCTTGGTACGTTATTCTCATACTAGCATTCAATGGATGGCATTGTTAAATATCCCTGGTTATAGGAAGGCTCAGACTGGAGCGTCAAATTAGACACCTAAAGCAAACCTATAGTGTCAGAGGCGAGGGAAAAAAATCTCAGGTTCAAACAAGGAACCATGTCATCTTAGAATATCCAGAGGGATTTTTCAGTAATTCTTGAGAGTCATCAAGCTTAAGGTAGGAATTTAGTTGACTGATTTGTAGTGGAAGCAAAGTTTCATGCCTCAAAAGACAAAACTCATGTAATTGGGTGAGTTAAGTAATAATCTAGTAAGAGAGACATGTTGAAGGAGTCACTCAAAACAAAAGGCTAACATCCAACGGCGCCCGGGTGGAGATATGGGAGATTGGGAGGTGGGGCACAAGGATATGGACATCCGGTGCAGTTGTAGCCATGCCTTGGGATACCAGTTGTAGGGGCAGCGAGAATAAAGGCTTTGCATGCATGCTATTCGTCCTTATCCCTTTCTGCCATGGATCCTCCTCAAGCTTATTTGAAACAAGGACACACGTTGATTCGTTGAAGACAGGACAATGACCAACATGTCATCATACAGAAAAGAACCACAGTAATACACAAGTTGTCATAAAACTTTGCATTAATATTTTCTTAAAAAATATAGCTTACAAGTGCGAATATTACATGCGCTTCATGTAAAAGAGCATGATGACAAGAATATTAACCTCTCAGACAACGTACTACATGCAGCTTCAATATCTAGCTAGCTAGCATGCATGCTATATACATCTACTATCTGCTTGCCTTTCCTCTTGTGGTATGGTCAGGTTCTCTCACTCTTGGCACATACTGATACTGCCCTTTCCTCTTCTTTTACTGCGACTGCTAGAGCCATGAAGATGGTTGGCAGAGACGGCATCTCCAGGCGCTACTGCGGTGCTTGTAGGAGCCGCTGCCGGACACAGGGGCATCATCACGGCTGCAGCAGGGTAATGGGGTAACGGAAGCATGGTTGTCCCATAGGGAACCATCGTCGGCGGCGGCGGTTGGTGGCCGCCGAAGACCATCGGAGCTGCTGCCTGCTGGAAATGGCATGGCGACCGGCGTCCCCATAGGCATAGGAGGTACGCACTGCGGCTGCATGGCGGGGTACACCGCCGGCGGCGACGTCAGGCCGACGGACATCGCCTGCACATGATGCTGCAATGATTTCATGTAATGGATGGTGTGGTCCAGCGTCGAGGCTTGGTTGGACTGAAAATGTTATCAATCAGTCAGTCTTGTTATTAGAGCCCAGAAAACAACTGAACACTGCAAGCACCTATACATAATTATACTATTATATATACGCATTCATATTCATATTCATATTCATATTCATATATAGTACTACTATGACTAGTAGTCGCATCAGATTCAGATTTCGAACACCCAGCTATGAAAATGCTGTGTTCTGTGGTCTGTGTGGATGGATGCAGGATGCAGCTGATTTTTTTTTCTTTGGAAACCGACTTGTTTTAGGAAAAGTCGAAATAGACCCGATGAGATATGCTTTTCGCTGCACGCTTCCATCGTTGCCACACGAAGGACAAACTCTTGAGTTTACAAAATTTTTTCCAGATGGTCATCAGTTGCAAAATCCGTATTGATATCTCCAGAAGAAAACAAGGGACCGGGCATATAAAATTGGACGCACTAATCGTGTGGTGATCTCACTCACCTTGCTGCATCCCGGGACGAGCTGCTGCAGGATCTTGAGCCTATCGTTTATCTTTTGCCTCCGTCTCTGTCAGCGTATTCATTCAGCACATAATTAAATTAATTAATATAATACTGCAACTGATCAGTGCATATTGGTATGGCTAATGCTGTCATCAGTGTCTTCATTCAAAATGTGTCATGTAAAGAGAAAGTGGTTGCTGCGTGTGTGCATCATATATATATATATATATATATATATATATATATATATATATATATATATATATATATATATATATATATATATATATATATATATATATATATATACCTTCTCTGTCAGGTTGTGTGCTTCTCCGTGGTGAGACCTTCTTGAAGATCCTCCCGCCGACGGCGCCTTTCTCATCTCCTATCAGAGCCCAAGGCAAAACAAGAAGGTAAGTGTATTGCAGTGATGCATTGACTTGTAGTTTTATTCATTCATGGTGATGAGGAAATAACAAAAACAAGAAATGAATTTGGCTCAACAAATTTAACTTCTGAAATCACACTTGTTGCATGTATACCAGAATAACTAGGGACCACAATCACACAATTCAGACCAATTAAAAAAAAATATTACTATTTATTAAGAATCTTTGATACTGCTTTTTGTGATCCGTAATAATTTAATCCTCAGGAGTTTAGAGTTTTGGTAATTGCATTAGATCTATTTTGCTTCTATGTTCTAACTTACATTGCCCACCTTTGTGATACCTGTCTTTGTCATTAATTATAAAAAGTAGCCTAAAACAACCATTAAATCTAAGTATAATTCACACAGATGCCATTATGAAAAAAGTGTGTAAAACAACACACTAAATATGCATACAAATTACACATGCTGGACATTATCAAGAAATATACTTAATAAGTAATACACAAATTAAAAGGTCTAATTTAAATTACCTATATGAACACAAATTAAAAGGTCTAATTTAAATTACCTATATGAACCCGTTATGGAAACAAATATATAAGCAAGATTGGTTAGATGTTGTTTTTAGATTCCTTACCTTGATAGAATAAGTAATAAGAGGTATGCATGATTACACAGATCAATCCCCAACTTTAACTGTAATATAAAAGTTAGTTCATCAACCGTGCATATTTCATTTAATTCGTCCCTGAACGGTTAGCAATTAGTTAAGAGGGATGGTTATTCAAACTATATAGAAGACGGTTATTCAAACTATATAGAACTTGTATAAAAAGTGATGGGCAAATTTTAAAACAATGTTATTTATCTGTGTAGTATTTGGGAAAAGGACTAGAGATTATTTGCATTTTTTTTGTTTAGCTCTCCTGTGTGAACATAGATAAAAAAGACATGCCGATGTATCTCATGACGTATTTGTCCTTATTAGCGACGTGGAGCACTTCCAGTGACGTGGAGATATTCCAACCAAAGTAGTCTGACAATAAATGTCCTCAACACTCGGAGCTCTGAATCTAGCTAGCAGCTACTAGCTAGTAGACATGTACTATATATACTGGGTACTAGGCTTTTGCAATTCTGATTAAACAATGCATTTTCTAGAGAATAAAATATATAATTAAAGTGAGTGAGGATCGAGCTGCTGCAAGTCTGCAGCTTTGGATCCAAGGGAGGAGAACATCATCATCATCGGCCGACAAACACACACACACGCGGTCTCTACTTCTAAACGAATATGAAGTGCGTATATAGTTTTATATCTTGGAATAATAAGTGTCTATAGGCTCATTGGCTTTCTATTGACAGTAGCTAATAATTATTTTCTTTAAATTTTAAACATGTATGGACTAGATAGTTATTAGTAAGAATTCTAGATAAAAATTATTTTACTAGCTTGACCAAAACAGATAATAACTGTGCGTCTACTTCGTCTCTGCTTAATAGATCAAACAGGACCATGCATAGTTGGTACTTGGTAGAGTAATTCCATATAGATACACGTACGTATGTACGTACCTTGTCGCACATCATTATCCCTTCGGTTGTCGCCGTTGGGATGTTTTCTTTCTTGTCGTCCATCACCGTCATCGACGTCCCCTTCGCCGCCCGCACTAGATCCCGACCGTCGTCATCAGTCGTCGGTCTACGACTGCCATCGTCGTCGTTGACGTCGTCGTTGCAGGCAAGTAGTTCCTCCTCGCCTTTGACAATGGCGCCGAGCCACGCCGCCATCTCGTCCTCCGACGGTGGGTCGAACCGCATATCATCGGGCGGCAGCGGCTTGCTGCTGCCGAGCTGCCTCGGCGACCAGGTGCAGGAAACCGCCGGCTGCATCGACCCCGATGCGCCATCTTGTTCCCACAGCAGCTCAAAGAGATCATCTCTGTACACGTAGTGAGGTACACATGAGATTAACACTATATATTGATCTCTCGATCAGATTCATGCACCCATCAATTCGTAAATCTAGTGACCATATGCTGCGCTGCGCTCAACTGATCATACCATTGTATATACCCTGCTAATTAGACGACCATGGAGGTTTTTACTTGATCAATTGCATGCCTTCCAGCACCTTGCACGACGAGTTACTGCATGTCTAGAGACTCTAGCTAGCTAGATACTACTACTCACTGCACATCAAATCATATATATCACGCACGCACGTACGTGGAGTAGCCTCCGACGACCATGTCGGCGAAGAACCTGCTGCTGGATTCGTTCATGGTGGGCACGGCACCGGCGGCGGCCTCGACGGCGTTGTCGTTGTAGCAGCACCACGGACCTGCAGCTGCAGCATCTAGGTCGTTGTTCATCATCTCAATATGCAGACGACGTCGACGATCCTAATTTAATTATTAAGCGCGCACTTGCAGTTGTTGTTGCTGCTGCTACTACTGATGCGTTTCTCCGTAGACTGTATCTGTATGTATATATGTAGTACGTGCATGTGTGGCTCGCATATGAGAGAGAAATGTGGAGCTGGAGGTAGAAAGGTACTACAGACATGCGTGGCATGAGCCGCCATGCCTGGTGCTTGTGGATGGACGTGGATCTGCTCGTGGGAGAGACGGATCGAGAGAGAAAGGTACGGTCTGGAGTAGTGTAGGGGCTAGCTAGGGTGAGACGCGACGGCCGACGGGCATGCGGGGCTGCTGTCGGCCGGGACTCCATCGGCCGGGAGTGAGGTAAGCACGCGGCTCTGTACCGTAGCGGTTGACAAGTCTACGTATGGTTCCCTGCACCTGGAGCCACCGAGGCAGCAGAGGCAGGGCGAAGGCGAAGCAAGGTAGAAGACGAATCACGATCACGAGTGAGCTACCTCTCGTAGGCGACGAGCCGACCACCGTATGTATCTGACATCATCCTAGCTAGGACTGCTCCGATGCTCCCCGCGGTGGGAGACACTGGCGCCGGCCGCCGGCGGGAGCATATTCGCTCCCCCTGGCCCCTGCAGAGCGCTCCGGTTGTGGCGGTGGCGGAGGCGGCTGGGCCACGACGTTTGGTCAAGCGCGGCCGGCGGATCAAAAACTGAGATCTGGACCAGTGGTGCGTGACTCGTTCAGGTGTCGTTTCCCGGCGCATCCCGTGGCCACGTCATGCGTTATTTCGCGAGGTTACTATAATCCTGAATTGCAGTGCTAGGAATTCTTTTTAGGGGCCAAAACAAAACCGTCAAGAAAAAAAAAAAAAATATATATATATATATATATATATATATATATATATATATATATATATATATATATATATATATATATATATATATATATAAAGTTTTTTTAGCGGGGCTACAAAACTCTCAAGAAAACATATGTTCTTGAAGGTTAGTAAATTGACAGGGAATATGGATGTTTCCTTGCGTTGGTGGTTTCTAATCACCTAAGGAAATGACATGAGCGTTATTCTTTTTTTGCAAAAAAAAGCATTGTTTGACTGTTGTTATAAACAGTCAAAGAAATTGTCATTTCCTTGGCTGTTTATAGAAACAGCCAAAGAAATTATACTTTTTTCTCAAGTGTTGTCGTAAAACCTCCAAGGAAATTGCCCGTTTTCTTATTAAGCTTACATGGCAAATGAAATCTTACTCTCTTTTCTACTCTCTCTGTTCCAAATTATAAATGTCGCTTTGACTTTTTTGGTTCATCCATTTTGCTATGTATCTAGACACATTATTATTATATCTAGATACATAGCAAAATAGATGTACCAAAAAAAGTCAAAGCGACTTATAATTTGTAACGGAGGGAGTATATACTAGATGATACCCTGCGTGTTGCTGCTGGATTTCTGTAGAGGTGTACAGAGGGTTAGTGCAGTGAGAGAGAGTGAAATCATGAAATGAAAGCATTCGTCATTGAAAAATAGAAATGATTGTTTGAGGAAACATATCGGTTTTGGTAGGTACTTATTTAGCTTGTTCGCTTGAGCTAAAAAACCATTTCAGCTTATAAGCCAACAATATTTGCTTCTTACATAAAATTAGACGTTTCTATAGTATTTTGTCTTATCATCTGGCTTATAAGTCCTGCTATTCGGCGCTGCATTTGCATACAAAAACATAATTTCTCCACAAATTGATCAGCTTGATTTGATCCCTTCAAAAAATTTCTGTGGCTCTGCATTTGCATACAAAAACATAATGGTTAGGTTTGTGCTACAAAAAAAGCAAAAGTACAACATGAACCATCAACGCCGAAGCATTGTAGCACTTGCACATGCTTGTGACCGTACCGGATGCAGGTTGGTGCGAGCAGAGCGTCGCTGTGAGTTGTTGCCGTGCCCTGCAAAACTTCATCACGACTTCATTGGACTGCTCGAGCACGACAGTCCACGCCTGGCCCGGTCACCGATACATAGCCTATCCTCTTTCAATGCGAACCGTAGGATGAAGGCGACTGCCACTCTTCCATCCATGGGCAGCCCGTCCTCAGCTGACTCTTCTTTAGCGCAAGCATCGCTCCTCCTTGCCCTCCTCTCTTCCCATCACTGCTGCCAGTGCGATGCCGGCGCGGGCTGCTGGTCGTCCCACCCCCACCCATGTCCAGATGATGCCAGTGCTGACGGTCTGTAGCTTTTATATCCATCTATTGGACTGTTAGAGTCTTCGGTGGTTTTGTGATGCAATTACTCACAAGTCACACTAATGGTAATTTGGAGGAATGCGTGAGTAGCTGTTTATTTGCTCGTGAGTGGTAGCGTTTGGATCAGCTCTTAGTCGGTTCACATGCTAGGAGAATAGGAGCTGGCAGGTACAACTCGAAGGAAAAATATATGAAATGGTTTGTGCGCGTCGAAGAAGGTGGATTGAGAGGTGGGTCCCAGGCGATGACGTGGCTTAAAGAGAAGGTAGAGAAATAAGACTAGCCACAATGTGCCGGTGCTTTAAAATATCATGTCACAACTAATGCTTGCCTTCCATTTAAGCCACAGCGTGCCAGTGCCCCAAAATATTCTAAACAAACATCACTTTATTCTCTTCCCTCATTACTCTTATCAGATCCTCATGTCACTTACAGGTAGGATAACTATCCCTTTTCAGAAGCAAGCATCGGTGAATCTACTTTCCTTGATGCCAAAGTTTCCAATGCTTGAATTTTCTCCTGCAGTGGGCAAGCATCGAGGCTAGATGCAAAATTTCAGGCATCGGTGTTTCACAAAGCTGTGGGTAGTCTAAGCTAGTGGGGTTTTGTTTTATAAGAGTAAGATTTCTCTAGACTATTGAGAGTACATACCACTAATTGTATATTTTGACAACTATTTTGGCTCACTTAAACACAGGTGATAGTGTGATACATGACTACATTGCTGCCACGTCAACAAGTTGCCCTTTTTGTTCCATCATATACTTAGTACATCCCCCACCCCCCTAGAGTTTAATTTTGTGGAGCGATATATATGTACTTTGTTGATATGAATATGTAGCCACTAGGTAGTTAACAAACATTATTTGGTTTCGCACACACAATTCCTCACAAAAGTGTGTGATTGTGTTGTGTGACAATACTAGGACGTACGACAGTAGTAGACACAATCATACAGTGTCCTTGAACTCCTTGTTTTATGACGACATGCCCTTTGAAGCAGTGATGCTTCGACAGAGATCACGGGAGGAGCTGAGCCAACTATATCTGGCTAGCTTTGACGGCCGCAATACTATATGTAGAAAATATCAAATATTTAAATTGGAACAACACACACACGCACGCACGCACGCGCGCGCGCACACACAGACACACACACGCACACACGCGCGCGCGCACGCACACACACACACACATTGATACACGTTAAAAATACATGCTATACATGCTGGCAATTAGCCAATTAGCAAACCAAACACCAAGAAGAGTCTCCTTTAAAAACAGATGTAGGTTCAATAATAAAACTTCAATAGTTCGATTAACAATTTTTTGTTTGACGTTTGCCTCCAGTGACTTTTTATACAGATTTATTAATTTTTTGATGAGAGGCTAAGATATCTATTCGGCCTTTTCATCTATGAAAGGTTCCGCAATCGACTCTGGCATCAACAAAAACACCTTCACTAATATCTTCACAAGGGGTTTCACCATCAACTCTGGTGTTAGCTAGGTGACAACCGTTTTGCCAACTTCTCGACTACACCTTTGCCATCGACTTTGGCACCATCGACTACACCTTCAACAGCTTTCTAACGAGGGGCTGCACCGGCAACTTTAGCGTCATTTGACAATGCCAATGCCATTTTTCTAGCGATCGAGGGGCTTCGCCGCCAGTTCCCGCACCATCGACTATGCCTTTGCCAACGTTTCGGCAAGGGATCTCACGGTGCGGTGACCACATGACTTTCGCCAAAATTTTGAAGTGGAGCGGTCACCATCGACGTCTTTGAAAGATTTTTTTTTTTCACAGGCGCCAACCAAGAGGAGTTGGTGAGGAGCACATTGAACAAGCAGTCCATTCGAAGACAAAAGCTTTGTCCGGCGCCCTTGAATGAAAGCTTGGGGCATGTCATGATTATCTAAAATTACTTTGCCTGCATCGATGGCTTTGCTTGCCTCAACTACATCAATGTCTTCGACGAAGGCTAAATTGCGAAAATAGGGTAGCACTAGTTCAAGGTCAAAGAAGCAAGCTGCTAATGACAGGATCATGGACATTAGAGCGAAGGCTTGCCACCGAAGGCTGGCCGAAGACATGCTGACGACTAGCCACAGAGAAAGCAGTGCCCAAACTATGTATGTATAAAGATGAAATTAAGTTGTGTGCCGAGTGTTTCAAGATCTTTGCATCATCTTAATATAATAATATAACGATCTTAAAATAAAACTAATAACAATAAAGCTTTCCTCATTAAAAATATGATCATGTATGCGTGCAGCTAGCTTTCCATTCTTTCGTGTCTTGTCATCATCACATTGACAGCAGGTATCTATCCGCCAACGAATGCATTGTTGGCCCGCCGCCGGCCCTCAGGAGGCGCCAAAATCTATGATTCTCGCACACGCGGACCGCCGGCCGGCCCTCAGGAGGCTCCCACCGGCGTGTATACAGGAGTCCAGGACTCCCCTTTAATTTCGCAGTTATATATAGTTTTGCCATTATATTGCCGAGCAATATGTAGCTACAACACATATATGCAAGCATGCACACGTACGATTCACTGCCGGGACACGAGTTTGGCGTCGCGATGCTGAGTCATGATCTGATCTGAGGAACGGCCGAATCTGTGGGCGACGGTGGTCGAGCCCGAATCTATGGGTGGGACCATACCGGACGTCGCGAGATGAGTCATGCATGACGAGGAAACTAGTGCCCGGATGTACGTGTGCCATGTAGAGTATTTTAGAAGATATATTGTCGCACGTTTAATATGGGCTATATGACCGGCATCAAGGTAAACAGGACGGCCGAAGCCTGAGGAGGGGGGCGTCGCCACCCCTATTGCTGGCCAAGGTGGGCTAGGCCACCTGCCCTAAGGGGAGGGCGTGCCCTGGTAGGGAAGGTGACGTGCACCATCTAAGCTTGAAAACTTCCTAGAACTCCCCTTGGAAGCTTCATTCCTCTTTGCACGAGGTTTCATATAGTCATCATGCCCTAGAAAATAACTGTGATAATATCATAAATTGGTCTGAAAATTCACAAATTAACAAGGGGTACAATATGAGTCTATAAGCATGCCATAAAAATTTCAATTTATTTTCATAAAGTGGGACTATTATTCACAAAAAGATATGTCTCACATAATTTTATATAACTTTTTAAGAGATATATCTATTTATAAACAATATCTAATTTCTTATCTTAACCAGCTGTAATATTAAATAAGGTAACTACGAATGATGTGGATGGGGGGTCGGCGGCGGCACCACCTTCCTTACCGGGGCGCCGCCCTCCCCTTAGGGCAGGCTGCCTGGGCCACCTTGGCCGGCAACAGAGGTGGTGGTGGCCCCACCCCGGACTTCGACCGGCCCGTTTACTTTGATGCCAGTCACAACCCGTATTGAGCGTGTGACATACACGATATTCACTGTCTTAATAATCGATAAATACATCAACGTTGGAATTATTCTGTCTGGCGCTGGGACCTGCTGCCAGGGGGTTCGTCATCAGCATGCATGTTGCTGACGGGTGCACCATGACCGCAGCAGCAGGACGTTGTTGGTGTGCGTGATGCACCAGTGGAAGCAAAGGGCCGCCCGAAAGGGGCCATTGCCGGAGGTGGTGCTGGTGCAAGAACCACCCCTGGCCGCCCGACTACGTGCCCTCTCGCCATCATCGCCTGCACCGCTGGATCAAGGGCTGGCGGCAGCAGCCCGGCCGTGACACCGCCGGTGTCCGGTGGCAGGTACGGTGGCGGCATGACTGGGTAAACTGCTGGTGGCTTCATGCCGCCGCCGCACCCAAACGACATTGCCTGATCATACGAGCATTCTTATGCATGTAGTTACGAAGATATATACGAGATATATATATAATAATACTTAAATTAATTCAGAGAGTAAATTTGCATGCTATAGCTAGACTTTTTTGGACCTGGATTTGTTGCTGCAGTGACTTGATGTGCTGGATGGCCTGGTCCAGAGTTGAGGCTTGGTTGCTTTGAAATGTCACAGGATCGGATCGAGCAGAGACACACACATCAGACATTGATCATAATTAAAATATGTAAAGGCGGAGTACACAGATCAGCGTCGGACGACCTTGTCGTCGCACCCTGGAACAAGCTGTCGCAGGGTCCTCAACTTGAAGTTTATCTTGCGCCTTCGTCTCTGCAATATACAAATACAAATACAAATATATGAAATACGGCAGTATAATATATATAGTATAATATATATAGGAGTAATAAGAATGGAAGGTAGTTTGCGTCAGTACCTTCTCTGTCAGGTTGTGTGCTGTCAGGTTGTGTGTTTCTGCACGATGAGACTTCCTTGCTCGTACCTCCTCTGTCAGCTTTTTCCTGCTCCCACAGTGCATCATCCGTCAAATCTTCCATTAACTTTGCGGTTTTTTGGAATCCAATCAACCGATCGAACACACAGATTATGTAATAATTAATTCGACTACTGAGATTAGTTATGTAAACTGCAGGAGAGCAACTGCAGCTAGAGCCTGCAGGTGCAGCTGAGCTACCGCTAGAGTACACACAAGAGAGCAAACTGCAGGAGAGCATGCAACTGCAGCTAGCTTGGGTTGAACCGTTCTCACTTTTGGTCAACCATTCTAGTACTTCTACTGACTACTGAAGACCTCCTGTACCTTCGATCTGATCGAGCTGCCAGGTTTGTTCTTAGTGTTTTGCTGCGTCGAGTGATTTAGGTCTGATTTGTAAGCAGACAGGAGATTATATGTGGCATCCTTATAATATAGTATAGTATTTCCTCCATTTCAAATCATAGTTCGTTTAACTATTTTGACCATAAATTTAACCACTCGTCTTGTTTAAAAAAATTAGATAAATACAGTCAAATTTAAATAATTCTCGAAGAACTTTTATTAATAAAGTAAGCCACAATAAAAGATATAATATTTTGTATATTTTTTTGAATAAGACAAGTGGTCAAATTTAAAGATAAAAAAGTCAAATAAATTATAATTTAGAACGGAGTTAGTAGTATATATGTTTGTACGTGTCGACACATATCTGTTTTTTTAAGTTGGAAATAAAATCTTTGACCGAAAAGAATATAATGGCAAGTGAAGGTCGACTCATATCAGATGGCTTAAATAACTAAAATCAAAGAGTCCATACGTAGAAAATATTAAATTTAAAACAATAAATCAATTTGATTTCCATACAAGTTGGAACTAAAAATACCTAACCACTTAAAACAAAGTAAGTAAAACATAAAATTTAAGTAACAATTATGATTGGAGAAAAGATACCTAACTAGTAAACATAAAATTAAAGTAAAAATTATGATGGGAGGAAAGAGATACCTAAATAAATAGTCCGTACCACTTATAATTACTAAACTATATGAATTTAATATTGAAGATTATGAAAAAAACTAGTAGTTTGATTTCATATTGTTTTGAAAACACTCAAAATAATTTTTTTATTAGTGTGCTTTTCAAAATTGAAGCACAAATAAGTAATAAAACTACAAAATCGACTCTTTTACTCTAGCTATCTGAATTGATCTGTGTTTTTAATTGTTCATTATATGAAAAAAAAAAAAGGAGTCCGATTCAAGACATACCTCGGCACCACTGCGGCACTTCTCTTGCATGTTTGGAGGCCTCCCCTCTTGTGATCCACCGGAGCATCATCCACCGCCGCACGTCCAGCTCCGGCAGCGTCGTCGCTTGGCTGGTGGTCGTCCGCATGGCCAGCGACAACAGCAGGCTCTTGGCCGCTGACAATCGAGAGCCACGCCGCCATGTCGTCCTCCGAAGGCGGTAGACCGACCGGCAGTGACGACGACACCCCGAGGCTTGGCTGCGCCTCCATGCTGCTGCCTCCTCCAGCTCCTCCTTGACGCACCAAATCAAAGAGATCACCACTGCGATATATAGCTGATGGATTTGAGTTGAGATAAACATGAATTAAAAAGTTATATACGCTTTTAATTTCCTAGCTAGAGTAATTTTATGTCTGTGCTTCAAGTCTGCTTGTGTGTTTATTAGCTACACATATTATATTATATATTTACACAAATGTGTGCATTCTAGAGGAACAAATAGAATGGAGAACATTGGATAAAAGGTTTTATTGATGGCGTTTTAGAGTTTAGGACCAAACCAACTACATGCATGCTGCAGATAGAATTAATGCTTCTTGGAGACAGTGTTCTTAGCTAGCTACTCCAGTAGGTCATGACGTACGAGGAGTGGCGAGCTCCGAACATCTCGAGGAAATCCTCAAAGCCGGAGCTGCTGGAGACCTCGCCGGCGGGATCGACGACGGAGTAGCAGAGCGTTGAGCGGCCATTCATCGTCGTCTCCATACACAGAGCAGCCTTCAGTCCGGTCTGCTGCTATATATATACGGAGTACTTCCTAATCTAACATGTACGATCTGTGTTCTCACCATACATACATACATGTAAAATGGGGACAGAGGCGAAGAATATTCAACGACGGCGCCGATGACAGAGATCTTGGATCGATGCATGTTCTGAGTTCGGCGGCACTACCTTTCATTTGCTTGCTGCATAGTAGAATGGCAGCGGTTAGCCAGAAATATCTACGCTACAGACATCCATCCATCAGATCATCCATATAGCCTAGAAGCTACCAGATGCCTGCAGTACCATCTCAAGGTAGAAGACGACGACGATGTCTGCACACATTCTCGAGGCTCTCGCGGCACCATACAAAGCTTATCCGTACTACTATCTCTGCCCCAGGGAAAAAAAATGTAAATCTCACCTTTCAATGATTAGTGTTGATGCAAAATTATACATTTACCTCTCATCTATCATTCGTCTTATATACAGCAATTGAAAAGCAACCATTGCTTTCTAGAATGTTCTTCCCTTAAATAGATAGAGCACGGTCGATATTGTTAATATAGGTGGATATCTATTGAAAAAGATGGTCATAAGTCTACAATTACATTCTTTTTGGATAAGGATTGTATTTTTCCTTTTGGGGCAGAGGTAGTATGATCAATGTTTTTTTTCGCGATCATGCTTTTATACGTATTTCATTAAGAGGGGACATACTAATAACCATGAGCAAGTGCATCATAAATAAATACTCTCCTTCTTTCAAATTATATGATGTTTTAGTTTTTTTAGACACATCAGCTAAATAAAATATCTTATAAATTAGAACAGATTTAGTTACTAAATATAAATATATGGTGCCTCTAGATTGAAAACCGGAGATGCATGGACTAGAAAGAAGGGCATCAGGGCATGCATCATACGCGTACCTGATGGTAGCAGCAGCAGCAGCTTAATTCGTTCGTTCAGTCAATGCTGGCTCAATGCGCGCCGCCGGCGAACCAACCCCGGCCCTCAGGCTGGCCGCGAGCCACTGGCGCCGCCGCATTGCATTGCATGCGCGCCACGGCCCCCGGCCGCCGGCGACCCAAACGGCCGGCCGGCCGGTGTACGGCTACGCATGCATGCATATCTTAATACCTAGCTAATGCGCTGCTTCGTTTTCTTCAATCTCCTCGAGTTAATTAGCTATAGGTCATCAGATGTGGTGTGTGGTTGCTCATGCCCAGCTCAATCTTGATGCCCAGCAACGCAACACGAGAGAGAGAAAAGAGGGGGGTGCGCTCGCTTGCTTGCTGCCAAACAAGTGCACAGGTGGCGCCCATGCAGCATGCACCACCAACACATGACTGACTGAATGACCACCGTACATATATACGGTCGTCAGCGCCACGCAAAGGGCTGCTGGAGTGCTGACGTACGCATGCATGCAGCAGGCGCCAGGCAGGGCGAAGAATTCGATTTGGCTAGCTTGATAGATTTTACTACATGTGTTGTGCATGCAAGTGCCACGTGGATCGCGCGCGACTGCTGTTACGCCTTCTTCCTCACGACGGCATGCGTGTCCATCTATATTTATACAAGTATAGCATCATTGCTTGTTCGGTTGTTCCTAGGAGCTGGGAGATCGAGTCCTGCTGGACCACACAAAGTACCTTGGACAAGGAGTGATAGATCCACAATATACCCGTATGTCCGTGCTTGCATTGTGTTCGGTCGTTTTTGTCTTTGCATCGGTGTACCATGCATGCGTTGCCAAAGCTGAACCACACCACAACAACCATGCATTGCCAATATCTGGATCATCTGGAACCTCTCCGAGTTTACTAGGCTTGTGTGCTTCCTCCGTCTTATAATACTACTTTTAAGTTTTAGAAGACTTCCATATTAATCAATACAGAAAGCAAAAGACCAAAATACCTCTTAAAAAGTTAGGATATAAATATATTGAGAAAAAAAGGTTTAGATTAGGAGACGAAAAAAACTATACTATAGGAAGTGTGAAAGACAACTATTTTGAGATGAAGTTTGAATCTATAACGTCAAGTATTTTGGGAGATATATTGACGGCAAAAGAGCTATTTCACCTATTTGTCCCCATCTCCCTACAAAAATAAAAGATATTTTTAAGTAGATTTGTTGAGGCTGTTGTGGTTTTAAGCCACCTCTATAAAACTTAGGTTCTCTTTGGAATGGAACTAGGAAAGGTATAGGAATTTTGGAGGATTTAAATCTTATGAGAAAAATTCTTATGAGGCCCTTTGGAACAAAGGAATCTTTTCCAACAATTCCTTTGAAATTCCTAATGGATTGGACCATTGTGAAGGAATTTTTGAGGAAACAAAAAATGAGCTCCTATCTCATTGTTTGCTTTCCTTTGCTTTTCCTACAATGCTTCCAAAAGCATGTTAAATCCTCTAGGATTTGAAGGTGCTAGGATATTTCGTCCCTACATTGTTCCAAAGGAGCCTTATTTGTAGTAGTAGTTGGGGTGCCTAGCCGTCTCTAAAGACCGATTTGTGGAGGTGGTTGTTGTTGTCTCTACAAATCATTAATTTTTAGAGGTGAAAAATTAGAGGCGGCTAGTAGCCATTGTAGTAGTGTGGATATATATGCATGATCGTTGTGGCTGTCCCTAATTAATAAAACTATGATTTTCGGAGGTGGTTTTAAGTAAACTCTCACATGAACCATCTTTTCTAAAATAATAATAAAAAACTCTCATATGAACTCGCTGCATAGTTATATAGGCATGCAGCAGCGTCCTCCGATCCCCTCCTACAAAATTACCTCTGCAATACACATCACACAAAATTTTCGCTCAGTGATCCGTCCGTGTGTCACTGCATGGACTAGTAGTAGCTTGTCCATAAGATAATCGATATATGCATGCATATACGTTGTTTCCTGAAATTAAACTACTCTATATCTGGCTTTGCCTTATATTTGGAGCAGCCTCTGCCAGCGGGTGCAGCAGGAAAATGGTGCGTGATGCGCCAGTGGAAGCAAAGGCGGCGTCGCCAGTGGTGGTGCAAGAACAACCTCTGGCCGGAAATGCCCCGCCGTCGGCGGCGGCGGCAGCAGAAGCAGCCCGGCAGCGACTGCGCTGCCTTGTCTCAGGTACGGTGGCGGTACGACAGGGTAAACTGCTGGTTGCTTCATGCCGCCGCACCCAAACATCATTGTCTGATGAACTCATCATGTATTAATAACCACATATATATAGGCATGAGGACATACTAATAATAACTACTTAAAAGCACATTTAGACCTGGATTTGTTGCTGCAGTGACTTGATGTACTGGATGGTCTGGTGCAGAGTTGAGGCTTGGTTGCTCTGAAAATGTCACAGAGGATCGGATCGAGCAAAGACATAGAGATCAGACATTATTGATCATAATTAAGTGTCTAGGTGTGTAGATTTATATATATGTATGTAAAGGGCTGAGTACGAAGAGTCCGACGACCTTGTCGTCACACCCAGGAACGAGCTGTTGCAAGGTCTTGAACTTCTCATTTATCTTGCACCTTCGTCTCTGCAAATTACATATATACATATATGTCACAAATAAAAAATGACAGGCTATGCGATAATAACTTATTATTATTGGCAGATACTATCAAGTGTAGTAGCTGAAAGAGGTATAATATAGACATAAATAAGAATGCAAGGTATATATATGCTTCAATACCTTCTCTGCTAAGGTTGTGTGTGTCATGACTAAACCTCCTTGCTCCTCCTGTCATCTCCTTCTTCTCTTCTGCTCCCACTGGAGGAGTAGTAGCTTGTTGCATCCTATCGAACCAACAGTGCATGATCCGTCAGAATAGTACTAATGCAGTGCTGATGTCACCACCTATATATTTTGTTGGGCTTGAGACCATGGATTATTTGCAGCATGATTACTACTTTTATATAGAATATAGAACACAACACAAGAAAGTTTCCCTCGAATACACATGAGGACGGACAGCGAATCTTTGTAGTGAATAGTGATAGGCCAAATAAATTGAAGGTTATATGTGTGATTTGGCAGGGGCATGCATATGATAAACAGATTACTTCTGGACCAAGCAACAACTTAATTTGCCCCACACATCAGCCAAATACGTACGTGGTGAACTGGTGATAGCAGCTGCGAGCACTCTTGTCTTGAAGACTATGGCCCAAATATGATATTTACTCCCTCCATCCCAGAAAAACTACAACTCTGGGATTCAAAAATTGTTCCCAAAAGACTACACCTTATAGAGATTAAGTAGAACTCAATTAATAAAAGCTCAGCTCAAAGCTCGCGTCCATCTATCTCACCTCTCCACAACCACAGACTATTGCATGAAGACAACGTATGTAAGAGCATCTCCAACAACTCCTCAAATGAGGTTGCTATTCTTATTAATTTGGCAAAAACACAAAAATCCCTCTCCAACAACTCCTCAAACCAACTTGCTATTTATCCCAAGTTGTTATTCACGGGCCTCGCGCGCGTATATTTCCGCGGGCGGAAGGACTTGCTATCGAGAGAAGTTAGCGGGGCTCTTCGTTTCTTAGCGGGGCTCTTCATTCGTTTAGCGGGGCTCTTCGTTCGCTTAACGGTCCTCTTCATTCGTTAGCGGGCTTTTTCGTTTTGGTAAGTGAGTTATAAGGAGTTGTTGGAGATAAGTCTTTTTTTCACTTACCAAACAAATTAGCAACTTGCCAAAACTCAAGATTTGGCAAGTCAATTTTAAGGAGTTGTAACTTCACATTGACTTCACATTATTGGTTTCTGTGTCCTTGTCTTTGAATTACATTCTTTGTGGGACAAAGGGGTAACTAACATGAAAAAGTGTGCACCAGAAAAAGATATAATTATAATAGTTCTTTAAATTTGTTCTTTTAGTTTCTTCTATGTATGGTTCGACTTCATTTTTATTAATTTACTATCTGCTATACAAGTAGTACCACTATATGATTTAGTTATCGTATTAAAAATACGAAAATTGTCTAGCCTAAAGGGCTTATAGTCTTATGTTCACCCAAAAGGGTCCTTAAAAATTTGATTCTGTATTTATACATTAGAATTTTGTGCCTTGTCCTGATTATTCTATCTTTTAGGTTTTAGAAACACGGAGGAAAAAACGGAAAGGCATAAAAAGAGGTGTAACCATAAGAAAAGACAAAAATGGGTGAAGAGACAAAAAAGGCAAGAAGATATAGAAAAGGTAAAAGTAAAAAAAAGACATGGAATAAGAATAGAAAAAGGACCAAAACCAAGAAACCTCTTCGAGGTTAGATAGAATAGAAGTAGATAAGCTGAGATTTACTTAATTTCTGATTTTATCCTATTCTATTTATATCACAGTTCCTTTGCAACTTACTCAGAATCTATTTAAATTAGGATTTCTAGCTATGTAAGTTAGCTCAGTCATTTAAAATAGAAGAGCCGAAAGTTTTCACATTCACATAGTTAGTTAAGAAGAGGGCCCGATAAAAAAATCGAGAAAAATTTTTGGCCCGAATTAGTACTGATGATAGTAACACATCAATATCTATCGATGCTAGTTTGTGGTTTGAACCGACCGTGATAGGAACTAGTAGTGATGATCATAATATTTTTTTTTATGAAATGATGATCATAATATTACTGTCAGTTCATCTATTCTTGTCGGTTCAAACTAGGAACCGGTAGTAATGATGTACCAGCTAACATTATCAATACCTCTGAACCGCACTTGTCTTCCATCTTTGGAAAGCTGTCCCTGTTGTAATAATCCGCTGCCGCCGCTTGTTGTCTGGCGGCAACGTCGACGTCCTGGTCGACCTGGCCAGCGACGACGACCAGAGCCGTCTCTTGTTGGCCGCTGACAATCGGGCAGAGCCACGCCGCCATGTCGTCCTCCGAAGGCGGCAGGGTGACTGGCGATGACGACCACGACGGGGACAACCGGAGGCCTGCTGGATGCACCGCCAGCTCCATGTTGTCTCCGGCGGCTCCATGCTGCACCTCCGGCTCCAAGTTGCCACCTCTCCTCGCCGCACCAAGCCAAAGAGATCGCCGCTGTGATAGATTTTAGTCGAGACTAGGTAGCATGCCCATGCGTTGCTACGGGATAACTAAATTTTTATTAAAACCACATAAATCACATAATAAAATAATAATACTTGATATATCTAAAAAGTAAAGTTCGTGGAAAAACTAATAGTCATAAAGAGCATAGTGTCGCAGACTCACAAACTCAACTGTATACTCAACTATATACTGCTAGTGCGTTGCAACAGGAACAAAATAATACCTTGACCTCAATGTGTGTTTACCTTGACCTCAATGTGTGTTCTACCGCTAGTGTCTTTATATGCTGTGTGCCAGTGCCACTTAGCGTGTTGTTTTGGGTTCATACCACCCCAAGTTTTCCCAATTTGCATCCCCAATTGATGTGTATCTTATGGTTTCGTGAATGCAATATTCCCCATGTTGCAGTGCAAATTTTTGTGTGTGTTGCAAGAGACACAAAAATTACAGTGTTTCATTACTGGTAAGTAACAATAGTGATGACTGTTGCCACCTCAAGTCATTTCTAACATAGTGAAGAAACCTTCTACACCTACCAAGATAACTGCTCTCAACGATAGTTAAGCTGTACTCCTCCCAGCGTCATCACAAGGCTGGACGCACACTATTTACAGTGCCGCACAACCAGCTGAACCTCCTATCCCTACATCAGGTGCCACTACTTCTACTGCCTTCCCAACCGATCAACCATCTAGTGACCTCTATATTTCTTGCCAAACTGTACCACAACTCAAGTTTACATTGAGTTTTTCTAAAATAGCTTAATGCAACAAAAGCTTCATTCAGGAGCGTCATTGGTAGCCCATAGCTACATTGCAAACAGGATGGTGATCTTCAATATCCGCATGTGACGCCTCCTTCCCAGATGGCTGCTGTCATACTTCCTCTTCAGTCTGGGATAGGTAAACCATCATAAGGAGCATAAGAGGTAAATCAGATAGGCAAATCTTAACCAAACACCTATCTGTCCTATATAAAATAGGAACTGTGTAATATACCAAAAAGGCATTTTTTAATCACTTGGATATCACTTAGACACGGAGTGTTGAAGCATGGTAAAGCTGAGCATAGTCTATGGTTTTCAATGGTCAATGAAATGCAATACTGAAAAAAATGTAGCAGAAGAAGTCTATAACAAACATTACTAAAGTTGCATCAGGAAAATTTCTAGAAGTCCGCACTCATAAGTTAAATTATTTAACTGCCAAAACAGACAAATTAAAGAAATTCATGAACCTACTAATTAGTGGATTTTCAACGAATAACCAAAAGAATTCCCTCTTCGACTGGAAATATTATAACATATTTTTGCTATTTTATTAAATTAATTAAATGTCTAAGTTACAGGAATCCTAATTAATAAAGGCATATTTTTCATAAACTAATTTGGGGCTCTGGCTTTAGCATTGTAGCATAGAGCGAGCTTCACCAAATACAACACAAGAACAATACAAATCCTAATTGAAGTAGGAACAAATAGGTTAACAGTCAATAAGCACAAGAACGTAGCTTTAGAGCATGTGCAGACATGATCCACAAAGCACTAAAGCACCTTAGCCCAATAAGAGTTGTCCTGAAGCCTTTCATTTGCAATTTTGACACTATCCAGGTTGACCATTGAAAAGGAGTCAAAGAGCTGCAGGAACAAAAAGGGAAATTTATCATAATTTTGACATTGGTCAGACTAATGATGCCTACTTCAACATGTTCTAAACAGAAAGACTGCTGCAGCATTTTTTTACAAGATTGATTAATGATGAAATAATACCCTCCAATAACCAGTGGACCAAATAAGATCATTATCAGGAGCACTACCCGGCATAATAAAATATTGGCAGTGCCTCAGGTTCTTTTTAACTTTGACTGAGATACTTAATTATAAATTAGCAGATATTGTTGGTGACCCATTGGGTGAATAGCTAATCCATACAAATAAGCCCCAAAATCCATATTTGATTTTTATCCGTATTTTTTCCATTTATTTTTGGCATATCAGCTCAGGAAGCAGAAACAGAACAATCCTGGTTGCAGTAGCAAAACATTTTCACAATATGATGGCATGCCATCTCTGGTCATGTCACTGTCAACACCAACGATAAGCAAGGCCTTTGCTATATCTCTATTTCTACAATACATCTAAAATTACCATATGCCCATGGTGGCTATCACATCAATCATGGCACTATCCATTAAACCCTATGAGACTCCTCAACAAATAGCAATATAAACAATACTCACAATATCCTCCCATCCCCAAAGAACCAGCAACTAACAAAAATAATCTAGGCACAAAATAAAGATTTTCATTAAAAGTATGGCCAAAGCGCACGTTTACACACTGCTCTGTGCCTCTGTCTACTTCTCCCACTACTCTGATGCTATTAGCAATATCTTGACGCAATGAAACAGGCACATGACTGAGACCACATCATAGCACTATTATTGTCAAACCATTACCCTTGATTTGTTGTCCTCAAGACAGAGAATACATATCCCTTTTATTGTATAAGTAGAATCGCAAGCACGTAACTGGTTAAACGTACTACAACCAGGCACAGGAAGCTTGCAATGCTAGAGCATGCTAACCAAGGATGCAGGTGGGTACCTAATTGTGTTATTTTGGTCAGCTAACTAATTACGGTCAAATGTCATTCTAGTTCATTTCTCCCCTCAAATTAAATTGCGTGTAATGGCATTCTAGTTCATTTGGGCACATTTTTGGATCGACCCAATGACCAAAAGTAATTAGAACTTCCATCCCTAATGGTAACCTAACCCCAGTTCAAAAGGAACACAGAACTATTGTTAAAATCCACAAGCAGCTGAACGCATCCAAACCGATCAAATCCGGAATGCACCTGCCGGTTGTAATTGCCGCACCGAGCCAGAAACAAAATCCAGCTCTATCCGGAGCACGACGCCGGAACCCTAAGCCAAGTAGTTCAACTGTTCCAGCCAATCAAATCGCATGGGAAGGGGCGGCGGCTCTACCTGCAGGTCCTGGTACTTGTCGGGGTGGTAGATTTGCGCGAACTGGCAGTACGCCCTGCGGATTTCCTCGCCGGAGGCGTCCGGCGAGAGGTGAAGCAGAGCGTAGAGTTCCCTCTCCTGTCCTCCGGCTCCGGCGCTGACGCCATCCTGCTCCCCTGCGTCGCGGCGCGGCGGCTTGCTGCTCGCCTCGGCGGCCGCGCAGGTGTGGAGGTGAGAGAAGAGATGCCTGGGCCGGGCGGCGTCGCTTCTCAGGCTGCTTTCGGCGTGGAGCGCACCTTCCTGGACGCCGGCAGTGGCGGGGACCCGAGCCTGCATCGTAGGAGCAGGTGCAGCGCGGCGGGGGGACGGGCGCGTCCGTCGCGGACGAGCATGGGAGGGAGGAGGGAGGATGCGAAGCGATGGATGGGCCGGGCTGAAAGACGGAAAGCGGAAGAATGGCCGGACGAAAATCTTGGGGAGAGAAACCTCTCCCTTTTAAATATTAGGTATAGATATAGATATAGAGGAGATATATATACAGATCTACCCTTTGATTTTATCTAAACTTGAATAATTTTTAATTATATATGTATATGTATATGTATATGTATGGATCAGATATCAGGATCGGCCAGAGTTCAAACGTACGTACATATAACAGGAAGGATGCAGATGGATATATAGATCGAGTAGTTTTGTTAACAACAGTGTCATATATTATTAGCTACAGTCATGACGTACGTACGAGGAGTGTCGAGCTCCGAACATCTCAAGGAAGTCCTCGAAGCCGGTGATGCTGGAGACCTCGCCGCCGGCGGGATCGACGACCGAGCAGCAGAGCGTTGAGGAACCTCCTGAACCCTGGCTGTTCATCGTCGTCATATCTGCACTTTCATGTGTATGTGCTGCCTGCAGAGCTAGCACAGTATTAATATTTAGTACCCGAGCGGCCTCGCGCCTCGGGCCTCCTACGCCTCGGTCCGCACCTCCACTGGCACCCACCCGATCCTTCGCGCCTCCCACGCCTTGGTCCACACCCTCGCTGGCACCGAAATTCCCTGGCACCCACCACCCGTTCCCACGATGGTTTTCAGTTTTTCATTTTTTTTCATTTTTTCTTTCAAGCCAATAATATGTCGACGACGGTCTCTAGTTTTTTTTCCTGTCCTCTTTTTTCTCTGTTTTTTTTTTTCTCATGAGCAGGTTTTGCAAGTCTTTTTTTTTTTTTTTTCATTCGAGCAGTTTTAAATTTTTGTCGTGTTCGCCTTGGGTTAAGATTTTAATGGTCCTGTTTTGTGACTCCTTTTTTTCTGTTCTCTTTGTTTTGTCGTTTTCATATTTTGTAATTAGGATTATTTTTTCTCTTCTTTTGCCAAGGATTATTGAAACCATATACTTTTTATAATATCTAAAACTGACCCGGGCAGTTTTTTTTATCGTATAAAATTGACATAACAACTAATAACATAAAATAGCCAGTCTGAGGGCATAAGATGCCAAATGCCTACATATTAAATTATTTATGATCCATATCTACTATCTACATCACCGGGAAGACAATGTGTAACATTTGTGTCGTAAGAAGATAACAAAATCGGTGATCATTTGCACATGCCAAGAATTGGTCAAGTGGAAAGGCCAATAAAATGTTGTGCCCTCTCCACAGCTTGATCACGAGGAGGTTTGGATCCCCCCAAGGTGCAGATCTCATTTGTTTTTGAAGAACTGCAATGATGATGCACAGGCATCCCAGTTGCATCCTTCTGATGAACTGAAGTCTGCATCATCACACAGGCATTATGACAGTTGCTTCTTAAAAAAACCTGCAATATAAGATACATGTATAAAATTCATTAAGTTTCAAGCATGCTTGTCTCAGAGACAAATTCAATAGTCAATAAAAGTTAAACAAAATAACATTAGATTGTATTTCTTTAATTTTTTGTATTGCTAATTTGGTCTGCTTGTGCTAAAAAAAGTAGGGAACCATAGAAACCTCAAATATTTTAGCATAGTCACAGATATTGTCATGTGTGACAATATAAACCTTCCATTATACTTAATCTAGCATAGAATTAGATGAATTATTGATCATGCATATGTACATGCAAAAAGGTCTCTATCTTACATAGTGAAGTCAGCGATCCATAAAAACCTCAATTGTTTACAATTTATTGAACCCTGTGTGAGAAGAGAGAAAAAACAGCTTCACCCATGAGGACCTATATATTGATAGCTCCCCATCTGAGATAACATCCAGACTATTATTTATAAGCTAAGAATTCACATGAAAGCACATTATCAAATAAATTTTTCTGGGTACGATATTTGAATACTGCATTGTGTGGCTCACTAGGTCTTAGCAACAATCATTTAGCACTTCTGAGATGAAAAAAAAAATAAAAACCCTGATATATCCCTTAAACTAAGATTCAATTCAGTTGCAGCCTGAAGCTTTAAGAAAACATGCAGCGACCTGTGGTTAAGAAAAATAATTTGTGCATGTTTAGCTCAAGCTAATATCTAGTGGTAAATTATTATGATTTCACGTGAGAACTTGAAAACAACACAAAGTTAGCACCAGAGATATAGATAAAATCATAAAAAATATTATAGATAGTTCCCTGTTAGCAAATATTCATGTGTACACAAAAGACTAGTCCAATCGCACATGATTTCACTTGTGAACTATGAAATACAATTTTTTGATTTGACATACAAAATTAGTAATATAGTGTGCAAGAAATTAAATAAGCAGTGGTGAACTCCTAACATAAATAGAAAATCCAATGCATGTGGGATCCCAACTTTTCATCACATGTGATGAACATATGAGAGTATACCTGATGCCTATGGCTGGAGCTCCTCGCCAATGAGCCATGAAAGGCTGGAGCTCCTCGCCAATGAGCCATGAAAGAAGAAAAAACAGAGGATAGGATGGGAAGGTTGCATAACTGAAATGATAATATAAAGCTAGACAAAAAGGGCCTGCTCCCTGACAACTTAAATAAGCTGTAAGTTAACTCATCTGGAGGCTCTTCTCACACAACAAAAAAAAAATAGATAAGGACAAACAGAAGTAGAGCCGAGCCAAGGGCATCATATCCACTAGGCTCTGGACAGCATCCATCCTGCAAAGGAATGGAAACAAAGTCTGTGGCATTAAAAAAATGCATGATGAATGATTACAGAGCACATACAGCAACTGAACTTGTATGCAGCATAATTTGTCAAAATAGACAGATTAGAAGAGTACATTAATATGACTCATAAGATTGTAGGTTCGTTATTATTATGGAGAGAAATTAAGTAAGTGCGAGTAAGCAAAAAGATCATAATTTGGAAAAACATGACCTTTTCTGTGAGCGGACCTGGGGAGTAGCTAGTGGAGGGTTCTTTGAAGGTATGCCTTGGATCTGCAGACACAAATAATCTTCTCTCCTACCTGCAACATGTCCCAGTAATTTCAGCATGCTTTGTTTGTGCAGGTAACACATATCGATCGACATAAGATGGTAAATAACTAAATATCAGAAGTGTGTATATGAGAAGCAATAACAATTGTTTATGAGGAAATGAAGTGTGGTGATAGCATCACTTCATGTGCAGTAAATCCCAGATTTTTTTTGTTGAAGTAAATCCTAGATTGACAGAACAAAAAAGTGGAGCACCGTAGTATGTAATGATGATAAAGGCATTATTCTATGAATGGCACCATATAAGATTTGTTAAATTATTGTGTCACGGGGAAAGGGCGATAAAAAACACTTTTTTGCCCGCAATATTTCACCATCAGCACACAGTCGTTGTACAGACACAGCCACCAGGCGATATGTAAAACAAATCAAGTTTGGTCTATGAACATGCTCCCAAACCTATTTACACTGCCATAAACAGCAAGTTGCGAGGGTTACTTCAAGGTACAACACTGATGGCGTAAGCATTTGTGGTCTACTGGGCAGCTCATCTGTTAAGAGACAACTAAACAAGACAAAGTTCAAGGCTTCTCTCAGTCGACCTTCTTCCTGTTTTAAGCCACAAGGAAAATGTGAGTGGTTTGCGGTTTGAAAGCAACACACAAAATAGCTCAATTTGCATGGAAAACAAGATATACCAAGGTAGTCTGAAAAACAAATGTCCGACCACGAAATACTAGCATAATTTACTCTTTTGTGTACGCATGAGGTGCCAACTAAAGATATAGAACCAGGCATCAGCTTATTGCACACATAAATCTTAATAATGGTTAGATCAGGGCATGTTGAAACAAAGATGACATGTATCCTGAACAGCTAACTTGAGCTTTTGAACTACTACACATTGACAATGATTTAGCTAGCTGTATTGAAGATAATTAGCTTAGTTCCTGTACACATGGTTATTTAAGACATTGTTTATTAGAAGAGTAATTTAGTATGCAGAGTAAGAAAAGACCATAACATGGGAAAATAAGACCTTGTCAGCAGTCCTAGAGAGTAGCTAGTGGAGGTGCTGTTAAGGCCCTGTGGGGAATGACTTGGATCTGCAGACACAAAGAGCAAACAAAAAAACAACAACACTAATGAAATATTGGCTTTGAACAGGCTAAATTGATTTTAAAATTTTTATAGTATAATTGACTTTCAGAACGACATTGGGAAATGATAAAGGATAAGTAAAATGTTCTATTACTGACAACCATAAATGATGTTACTAAGCAGAACACCAAACTAATTCAATCAACAAGCATTAGAGCAACAAGGGGGAAAAAATTATTATCAGTAACCATCTGAAAGCGATAGCTAATTAATATTGAGGTAGGAAACAACATCTGGCATGTTCATACCAAATGCATTGAGCTGCACAAACGTTATTGGCATCAAATGTGACCTAATCACAGATTAGTATTACCAAAAATATCAAACTGAATCAAAAGGAAAAAAATGAACAGGGTGTAGTCTCTGGCTAAGTAGTTTTTCCCCAAGCTTAAGTGCGATTTGTCACAGGATATGAAGTAATCCAGCTTTCTATCAGATCATTACTTATAAGATTCTAGGGAAATTCTGAAGTTGTGGTTGTTTGGCTGACCTGCTTGCTCCTGGACCTGCTATTTCAGCTCTTCTCACCCAATGCCATTCTCAGTTTAGTCGAAATCTTGCTACAAATCACCATCCAGCTCGATCTGAGTAGCTGTAGCAGCATATTTACACTTAACCTCTGTAAATATGTACAACATAATTGATATTTCCACATCATTTGTTGGTATAAAATCTTAAAATGCATTGATCCAGATATACTAGATTGCTGCGTAATAATTAAACAAGTCAGATTTTCAAGGGTTACTAACTAAGAAAATTTATCAAATGGAACGAAATTTAGAGCTATGAATAGTCATACTTGGCTATCAGAGCCAAACCCTCCCTCCTATCACTGTTATAACACACACAACACACACAGTGCAGAGCACAAACACCTTAAAATTCCAAATAAACATTAGGTTCCAAGTATTAAAGCCATAATCAAAGTTTCTAGAATTCTAAATGTCTGCGCAATCTGCATCAAATCTGTAAAAAATGAATCATAAATGCAGATTAAGTATGACTTAAAAAGGAAGAACAGGAATCTAAATTCAATCACCACTTGCGCCAGCAATGGAGCAACATCATAATAATCAAAAGAACATGAGGGTCGAGAGGCACCTTAAGTTTGAGAGGAGCTCACAGAAAACTAATTCAAAGAAATCCAACTGTTGAGTTAAGGAACTTCATGCTGCTGCAGATGGAGGTGGATGCTTGGTGGCTATCTTTACAAGCAAAGAACCTCCTACAGGTGGAAGAAAAATCAGAAATTACTGTGGAAAAATAATATCCCACAGGTGGAAGAAAAGAAGAAATTAAATCACAACACCTAGGTGAAGTCCCGGTACCTGCAGGGGACGTGGCAGCTTTGCTCGGCATTGAACATCTGCTGGCCACGACATGGACATCCTACATGCTGAGGCTGAGGACTGTGGCCGTGCAAGTCTGATTCTCCAAGTCTGATTCTCCAAGACCCTCATATGCAGCTTTAGTAGACCATGCACAATGCAAACATATGTAAATCGTAGATTGATACAACAAAAAGTGGAGCAATGTAGCATGTAATGATCCTGAATCCAATCTGTAAGCAATGCACAGTCCATCAACATTGCAATCATAAGGGATTCCAAGCTGTAAATACAAGATAAATTTGGGGATAGTACAGGTTACTAATGATCTAAGGATCAAAATTTGACTATATGAAGCATGGTCCAACAATATGAGCACCTCAAAATTACAGCTTTTCGCAGGACTGGGTACCATTTTACTAGTTCTCCCAAGCAAAAGGATAAAGTTCCAATTCCAACTAAAACGGGAAAACAGACCTAGCTCAAGCTCACCTCTATGCTTACGGCTAAGTCCATTGAGGTCCATGAGCACCTGGAGGTGCAGCAGAAAATGATTGGGGGCCAGGTCCCCAGTGCCAAGTTAGTGGACAGTGACACCATGGAGATAGCCCTAGCCATCACAAAGACACCACATAAGTCCAGGTCAGGATTGACATGCACCATGGATTTATTTAAAGCATGCGGGCATGTGAATGTCAAGTCGGCTTTTATGCCTGGTCAAACAAAACCATAATGCGGTAGGTATAGACAAGACATGCAAATGACATATAATTCATCTAGACACAATCATCGTATCCTTCTAATCACTTTTTTGTCATCATAATTCCATAAAATTTTATCTCTCAACCGCAAATGCCGTTTCCAATTATGACCGAAATTATTCTAAACCATAAACGTTCATTTTGTATACCATAACTATTATGTTAGTTGGATCATATGTAAAAGTTTGATCCATCACTAATGATCGTGATATTCATGATTGTAGAAACATCTTTAATATCACAAGCAATTCATGATGCCAGTACAACAAAATTTTTCATTTATATGAAACCATATAATATGATAAAATAATAATGTCATGTGAACACAGAAATTTCATTACAAATAAAATTATAGTCAATGAAAAGGATCAGTATAACATTCTGTCTCTGTACATTCCAAATTTCTAAAATGGAACAGGAAGTGATACCTCCGAATTTCACAGCTGGCAGGAACATATAGAGTAATGCAATCCTATGGCCATTCATAACTGGTTAATTTACAGAGGATGAGTACACATTCAAAAAAAAAAAAGAAGGATCATTACAACCTAAACTACAGTAAATCAATATCTTTGTCTAGTCAGGATTAAAATAATTATTACCTTACATTGCTAAGATACATGCCTATTGATCTATATTGTACGGGATATTAGAAAAAAAAAACTAGGTAGAGAATAAAAAGAATCCATATATGCCTAGAATTAGAACATCGACACATGCAAAGCCTTTTAACTAAAGCAAGCATGACCCATCTAGTTAAAAAGCAAAAAGGAATTAGAGGGACCAAAGTGATTCCCGCCTGTTGCCTAATCAATCCAAACTTGCAAGAGGAGGTTTGCCTATTCAATCCAAATTTGCACGAGGAAGCAGGTGGTCAAGGGAGGCATCGGCGGCCATGGCTTTGAATCTTCACGGAGAGATGAAAGGGCATAAATTTTAAAATCTGTTGGCTCTCGAAGGAGATAGGAAGGAGCAAAGGATGCACCTTGTCGATCTGCTCGCTCGTCATCTCGCTTGAAGCCCATGCGGAAGGGAGGGGGCTCGCCAGCCGACGGCGCCCGGCAACCGGTTGTGCCTGCCCCTTATAGGCCTCGCAGACAAGGTGGCCCACGGGGCCCGTCCCCGACCAGAGCAGAGCAGCGGCACCTGCACCGACTGGTGCCGTCTTGGGGATCACGCTGCTGGGGATCGGGAAACAAAAAGCTAGGCGTGGTGGGGCCGCTGGCCGTAGATCCGGGTGTGCCGGTGGACAAGGGAGCCAGGGGAGGCCGCGCGGCCAGCGAGGTGGAGAAAACGGCGTCGCCGCCGGGTGGGAGGGAGAGGGCATAGTGGACACCTTCCGCACGGGGTGGCCGCGCCGTCACCGCGTGGGCGGAGTGCTCCGTGCCATCGATGGGAAAAAAAAGGTGGGGCAGGGGTGGTCCGCCATCGTCCGGGGCCTCTCGCAGCAGAGCCGCGCCGCCGCATAAGGCGGCAAGGCAGCGTGACGGGTTGGGGCGGACCGGAGGCAGGCGCGACGGCGCGGCGAGCAGGGGCAGGGAGGCAGCGGCAGTGACGCGCGGGCGCCGAAGGAGTGTGGGTGGATTCTGGAAAACGGAAACCGCAAAAAGATCGTGGGTGGGTGGGGGAGCTGCGGAGCTTTCTCCTTTTTTTTCGTGGGCGGATGAGCCGGGCCTAGGTCCGACCGGGGGGAGGACGGGGTGGGCCTGCGATGGGTTAGTTCAAGGTGCTGGGTACCAATTATTATTCGGCACCCAGGGTACTACATAGAATAACTATATATATATATATATATATATATATATATATATATATATATATATATATATATACCTCTTTCCAAATCTAACGAGAGTGTTTTCTTTTTTACGTTCTAAAGGACTATAATTATAGCTACCTACCTAGACAAATATTTTTGTTCAGGTTAGAATTGTGGTCTCTTTTCGGACCCAACTAATATGAGACGTTAGTAAATTTTGGTAGAATGAAATGACTGTCAAAATTTTGGGTTGCCTAGATTTTGGCGACTAAAATTTAGCTATAAACAACCAATCAGGTTGTATATCGGCACACTACCGATATCAATCAAGCTATGTGTATAAAGTTGTAAAACATGCGAGGATGATGAGTAGTACAAGACGACGACGATGGAGGTTACACATATCTCGAGGCTGGCTGCACGCCGTCGTAGTACAGTACCTTGTTATCCATGCATGAAATATCTAAGAGGTGCTAGATGCTTTCCTTCTCAAAAGAGGTTTCGTCGTCCTTGCCAAATTTTTTTTTGCCTTGCTAGGGACAACTCTCCCTGAGCGCCTCGCGCCGTCTCCCAGGCGACTCGAGGCCCCCCGCCGCCCCCGCCGCGCCCCGGCCGTCCGGGCCGCCGCCGCCCCCGGGGCGGCGGTGGCCCACGGGGGGGGGGGTGCCCAACAAGGCCACCCACCCGCACCCCCCGCTCGTGGGCTCCTCTCCCCGACCTCCTCCTCTCTCTCCCCCTGTTCCTCCGTGACGGCGGCCGCCGGTCGTCGGGCGGCGGATCCGGCGCCTCCGTGGCCGGATCCGGCCGCCCCGCGGCCGCCCCTCCTCCGTGCCGCTGCTTCCCGATCGGCCGGCGCCGCTGCCTAGGGTTTTCGGCGGCGGCGGCGGCGGCGCCGCCGGCCGCTGCCCTGCCAAGACGGCCTCGGCGCGCTGCCCCCCGGCGCTGGCTGCTGCCCCCGGGCGGCGGGCGCGTGCCCCCCCCGCGCTGGCGCGGCCCCCCGCCCCCCTCGCTGGCCGTGGGTTTGGCGTGGCCTCTGGCCGCCGGGCGGCGGCTCCGCTCACCCCCTCGGGTGGGCGACGGCACGGCCGGTGTGCCGGGGCCCCTTGCCAAGCGCCCATCCTCCACCACCGCCCGGGCCCGGAAGCTTTGGTTGACGGGCGGATCGGGCCTTTGGCTGGTTCCACCCTCCCCCTCCCGGCTTTGGCACAACGCAAGCCTGGCGGCGATCAACTTGAAGACCCGGGTCCAGCGACGTCTCCAGCAGCGGTACTCTTCTGCATGGGTGAAAACCCCCTTCCGGCCTTGCGCTTAGGATCGACGACGGTGGTGCGCCAGCGTCATCCCCTTCCCGAAGGTCGTCGCTTTTTTTTGCCGCTGCTTTGCCGGAGGAGCAATGGGAACGAAAGCTCCCGGGGGCGCGCTCTCAACGAGGTTGGCGCCTGCGGGCGTCATTTCCTTCCTGAAGGCCCCGTTGATGCACCCTCTACGCTCCCTCTCCGACGTCGCGTCTGCCCACCGCCGCTGCTTGTCTTCCCGTGCCTGCGCCGTACGTGCTTCAGTTCTGATTGATGGTGTTGCCACCGTTGTCACCGCCGTCCTGGTTTGGCCGCCCTCGGCCACGGACGTCCCGAGTGGCTCCACCTCGGGCGGGCGCCGAGAGTGTGACGCCTCATGGAATTGCGTGGGATGCGGTGACCGATCCCTTCATGTCTTACACCTCCCAAGCTGTAGGCGTAGCGTGCATTTGTTGTTTGGCGTGTTGGAGGGCTTCTCCTCTCTTTATTTTATGTTCGTTGTGTTGTTCGGCCACTTGCTCTGTGGTTATCGTTGTTTGTGTGTTGCGTTGTACTCGCCGTGCTTTCGGCCCCCTTCTTCTTAATGAAAATGACACGTGAAGTCGTGTTCGAGAAAAAAAAAATTTCCTTGCTAGTAGTTGTCCTGCATGCATATGGCTGCCCAACCATTTGCGTGCAGACAGCTGTAGTATTGCTCTGCATCAAGGCTCATCATGCAGGTCGGCAGGCATATGATGTGCGCATGCTGAAACAGGCTGGGGTATGCATGCCCATATATATCCACACACGTACGGCCGAGCATATCCGATGATCCCAACAAATAAAGAGACGGCGCGGCCGGATGCGCGCCGCAGTATGCAATCGATCAAGACGATCGAGCTAGACAGACGATACCAGCTATCTAGCTATATATAGTGTGCAACACTACGTAATCTTTCGTATTCAATATTTAGGGCGTTGTGTAATAATAATATATAGAGTAATGACTTTATACAAACCGGTCATTTTTTATCTGTTTGCACACACATGCTCCGGCGCTCATCACACGCTCCTGTCTTTCTCGGTCTCTCTCTCTCTCTCCTCTCCCTCCTCTCTCTATCTCCCTCGGTGACCTCTAATTCTGGCAACTTCCTCCCGCCGTGCCTGCGTGTGCCTGCGCCCATGCCCACGCACTATCTCCTCCACATGGCTCCTTTCTCTCCTAGCCCCCCCGACGACGACCACGATGGATCCGGGCGTGACCATGCATGGCAGATCAGCTTCCTGGGGTTGTTGGGTGGAGGGTTCCCCCCCCCTCATGTTTCTTGCTTCGTGTTTGTGTGGAGGATTTCGTTGGTAATCTATGGATTACCTGCGAATCCTTTTGTATCGTCTATGTATAGGTCTATTGACCACTCTCTTCTGCTTAATGAAAAACGGGCTATATCCCCGGTCTCGAAAAAAAAAAGGTAGGGGGGCTCCTCGTAGATTTGCTCCGACATTAGGGTCCCAACGCGCTCTTCCTCTCATCTTTCTAAACTTTGACGGCCTTACAAGGAAAGGGGTTTCGGGGAGAAAACTCAGCAAGGCGATGAGGATGCCGACGGACGGTTTAGGAGCCCTGACAGCGGTGGAGGCCGGAGCTCCGCAACCATGGCTAGGGTGGTGCGATCGAGGATAGTGCGAGGAAGGAGACGACCCTGCGACACATACAGTTGCGTGTTAGCCACGTCCTACAATATAGACAGAACTTCTATTCTGAACCCATGCACATTCACTACCAGGTTACTGTTTTTCCAGATGACCAAAACTGACAAGTCTAAAAAACTGCTAGGAATAATAATAATTTGTGACAGTCAGTCGTTAAGAAACAGCTGATAGGACAGCACGACAGGAGAAATGGACTTATTGATAGACGGCCATTATTAGGAAGCAATTCTTAGCGATAGCTACTAACGATTTAAGTTTGACTGGTCAATATCGGATCTTGACAGTGTAACCAAAAAAATACCATCAGGGAAGTCAACTCCGACAAGAATCATGTGTTCACTTTCACACACCACAAAATGGAACACCCTTTTGCTAGTTTCCATTCCATAAAAGAGTCGCTGTGAGACGGGCACTGGTCAAACTTTCTCTTTGTTTTTATTTTAAAATATATTCAATGATCTATTAATGACACCAATTTTATTTTCGTATATATTTGATAAAATTAGAAAACTTTGATTTTTGCAATATAAGGAATGATATTTTTTTTAGAGAACGGAGGGATCCGAGTTAGCTATTAGCTGCTTTTTTCCCAAAAGACCGAGCAGGTTTCTTCTTTGCCAAAAATTTGTCCTTGCTATATATAGGTTGCCCTAGCTGGCTAGCCAGCTGCCCTATCATTTGCAAACAGCTGCTGCTTTGCATTAAGGCTCATGTCAGCATGTGCGTACGTATATATGCTGGAACAGGGTATGGTATCCCCGTACACGGCCGGATAGATGTATGATTCATATATATATCATATCATATCATATCATATGAGGAATCAGCAGCATCATCCAGTCCCAACAAACAGGGAGACGGTGCGGCCGGATGTGTGCAATGTATCGCATCTTAAGACGAGACAGCCAGCTGATACCAGTATACAACCCTATATATCCAATGCTCCATGTTTTAATTACTGTGTGCTGCGAAATCTATCTCCTCGCTGTAAGGGTGAGCTTTCTTCATCATTCATGCATCGTCACTCACAACGATCGTCCTCCCATATCATTTCGAAACAAGGTACGGTGTCTGATTTCAAAATGACTCCGGAGGAATAATTAAGTGTCTCCATAGTCCACATCATTATTCAATCTGTCTTTCATGTGGTGCTAAGTTGCTAAGTCTGATCCTAACACGAATTGGGAGTGCATGATACAATCATCAATCGAAAATCTCTCTAAACCTCCCATACACATGCAGCCCTCCCCCTATTGACGGGGATTCAAGAGGCTGCACAATTGTACACAATATGCGTGGTCAGTATATATAGCTACTCTCTTAGTTCTTTTATGGTTTTGGTTCCTTTAGTCCTAGTCCTTGGACTAAAGTTTGAGTCCCCTTTAGTTAACCCTAGAGACTAGAGAGGACGAAAAGCACTTTTGTCACTTTTTAGTCACTCGGTTTAGAATTTTAGGGACTAAAAGAAACTGAAATAGAAGTATTAAAGTTTAGTCCCATAGAAGTGCCTTCTCGAGAGATCCCAGTGAACAGTAGAGAGAGGCTGCTTTTCTCTTTTTTGAGTGATTCCTGTTTAGGAAAAAATTCTGGATCCTGTGATCTGCCCAATCCTGAACTTAGCTGTCCGCAACTCTTGCTGTTGTGGCTGAGATTTGGGTGCTTCCAGAGTTCTGCGGCGGCAAACCGCCCCAATCTTCTCCTCCTCTCGCCGCGGCTCGGGATGACTAAGGGGTGAACCTTACTTCGCTGCCCATCCATGGCCTGCGACTGCTGAGGGGAGAGGGAAGAGAGGCTGCCTAATGGACTTGCCGATTGGTTGGGGGGCCTCTTCCTTTCTTGCAAGCTAGGGGTATCTTTGGCTCCTGCGGACATGGAAAGGGAGGGTGCTGCTGGTTCCAGCTCCAGTGTAGTGGAGATGTTGGGCCGGCTCAAGCTTACTGCTGAAGAAAGTGATGTTCTTGCTGTGGATGACATAGCCTTGGAGGGCATGGCGACTTCTAATCTAGCTGTCATTGGTAAGGTATTATCGTCTAATGTCCTCCATATCCAGACCATTATGTCCACACTTCGGCCAGCAAGGGGAAATCCTAAAGGTTTGGAAGCAAAATCGATAGGGGACAATATCTTCATTGTAGAATTTGGCTCCAAGCAGGACATGGAAAGAGCCCTGGATGGTTCTCCATGGAATGTGGGCAAAAAAGCAGTGCTGCTGCAGCTTTTTGATCCAAATCTAAGGCCGTCAGAGGTAACATTCAATAAAATGGCGATATGGATTAGGATCCATGATCTCCCTTTTGGACTCATGAACAGAAAATGGGGTTCAGAATTAGCCAAGAAAGTAGGCTCTGTTTTGAAAGTGGAGGTTGATGCACAAGGAAGAGCATGGGGACCTTATCTGAGGGCCAAGGTGCTAATAGATATTTCAAAACCATTGCTCAGATGTATTACTGTTTTTTCTGAGAAGAGTCTAACAACAGATTTGTACTATGTGAAATATGAGAAACTCCCAAACTACTGTTACTCTTGTGGCATTATTGGACATTCCTCTGTTGAATGCCCAACCCCAGCGGATCGAAATGAGAAAGGACTGCTACCATATGGGAGGGATTTACGTGCATTGGATGATAACAAACAAAAGAGAGGGCTAGAGGACAGGCAATCCTTTTCTTCTAACTCGAGTCTCAATTCTGGAGGACCGTGTGATTCAAGTAAGGGATGTCTATGGCAAGGGAACACAGGAGGCTTAGCTATGGAAGGGGATAAAGTGAAAAGTATCATAGGGGATGCAGAGAAGAAGACGGTGGGGCAGGAACTGGTTTTAATCCCCATAAATGCTCAAGGAACTAGACGTAAACATGTGGGGTCTAATCAAGAATTGAGAATGAAATTGGGTCAAGATGCTATGGAGCTTGTTGTGGCAAACCCATCCTTGCAGATCTCTCCACTAATGGAAAATCAGCATACAGAGCTCGAGTTGGATGAAGATGATAACGAGATGACAAAGAAGTTAAGGATGGCTAATAACTCAAGTGCAAATGGATCGGGGGAGGCTGTCTGGCAGCCACCGGGAGCCATGAATCTCTTAAGTTTTGGAACTATCGAGGATTGGGACGGGATTCGGCAGTGGGAGAGCTTTGCTGGTTAGTGAAGCAATACCGTCCCTCCCTCCTGTTTTTATCAGAAACAAAAATGAGGGAACAAAGGGTAAAACCCATGATGTGGTCACTCGGATATAATGGATGCTTAGTTGCTAATTGCTATGGAAGAAGGAGTGGGGGCCTTGCTCTTTTCTGGTCCACTAATGATTGTTGTGTGGATTTGCAATCCCAGTGTCCAAATTTTATCGATGTACATATTAAAGACACAATGGGTGTGACTTGGCGGGCGACCTTTGTTTATGGGGAACCAAGAACAGGACAAAGACATGTTTTCTAGGACCGGATGTGCTTTCTTAAGGCCCAATGGGATGGACCATGGGTTTGTATTGGGGATTTTAATGAAGCTTTAAGCAATGATGAGCATTTGGGACCAACGGAAAGAGGTCAGGCTCAGATGCAGCTATTTTGTGAATGTCTGGAGGATTGCAATCTTATTGATTTGGGTTTCTGTGGCCCAAAATATACCTAGAACAATAGATAATAACTTGGTGGCCATAATATTCGCATAAGGCTGGACAGAGCTGTTGCTAATGGCCACTTTACACAACTTTTTGACGACATCCAAGTAGAAAATATTATCACAACGTCCTCTGACCACTTTGCTGTGCACTTACATATCTCAAAGCATGTCTAGAGAAGGCAAAGCATATCAAGGGATCTCATCTTTAGATATGAAGCTGCATGGTGTAGGGCGCCAAATTATGTGGAAACAGTTGAGAAAAGTTGGGCAGATAGATCTGTAGGGACAAAAAGCTTACAAACAACCTGGACCAACTTGACCAAGATGGCAAAATCCTTAACTGATTGGAGAAAAAACTCATTTGGGTCTCCCCACAAGGAAATAAAAGAACTTGAAAAACAACTGGTGAGGCTGAGAATTGACAACTCCATAAGAAATTACTCCCATGAGGAAAGAGATATCGAACAGAGACCGTGAGCTATTCGAGGGAGAAGAAATAATGGCCCGACAGCGCTCTAGAGTAGATTGGCTTCAGGCAGGGGATCGCAACACATCTTTTTTCCAGGCAAGGGCCACATCCCGAAGAAGAATCAATAAAATAAAATATCTTATTTGGCAAGATGGGAGCAAATGTGTGCAACAATCTAAGATTAAAGATATGGTTCGGTCTTTTTATATAGACTTATTTACAACTAAACCTCTGGTTGACATGAATAGAGTCTTAGAGTCCATCCCTTCATGTATTGATCAGCCCACTAATGAAGCTTTATGCAAGCCAGTTTCTAATGACGAGATTAAAGAGGCGCTTTTTTAGATGGGCCCTACAAAAGCCCCTGGTCCGGATGGCTTTCCAGCCTTATTTTATCAGAAGCACTGGACCATGCTACAAGAGGACATATGCCAAGCTGTGAGAGATTTTTTAGAGGGAGATGACATACCAGTGGGTTTCTGTGACACAACAATTGTCCTTATCCCGAAGACATCAAAACCTGAACATTTAACAAACTTTAAACCAATTAGCCTATGCAATGTGTTATATAAAATTGCATCAAAAGTTTTAGCTAATAGTCTAAAGGGTTTGCTGCCAAAAATAATTGCAGAAGAGCAAAGTGCTTTTGTTCCAGGAAGGGTAATCACGCATAATGTATATATAGCCTATGAGTGTATGCACACAATCAGACGTCAGCGTGCTAAAACCCCCTTTTTCGCCCTCAAAATTGACATGATGAAAGCATATGATCGAGTAGAGTGGACCTATCTTCAAAGAGTTATGCAGAAGCTGGGCTTTGCATAGGTTGGATTAACTGCATTATGCGATGTGTCTCCTCAGTCCGGTACTCAGTGAGAGTGAATGGCGAACTATTAGAACCTTTTACACCAACAAGAGGATTGAGGCAAGGGGATCCCATCAGCCCTTACCTATTTTTGCTCTGTGCAGAAGGCCTTTCGTGTTTATTAAAGGTGGAAGAACAAGCAGGTCGTCTAAAGGGGGTGAGAAATGGCGTCTCAGGACCTTCTATTATGCATATATTTGCTGATGATAGTATTTTCTTTACACGTGCAAATGAAAGGTGTATTAACACTTTCAAATACATTTTGCAGACATATAGCCAAGGATCGGGCCAAAAAATTAACTTACAGAAATCCTCCCTGTTCTTTGGCTACCATTGTACTGCTGTGATTAAAAAGAAGGTAATGGACTCTGAATGTGCATAATGAGGCTCTTCAGTCTACTTATCTTGGGATGCCTACCTATGTGGGTCAATCGAGAATGACTGCTTTCAATTTTATTTCATAGAACATGTGGAAACGTGTCCAGGGATGGAGTGAAAGACCTTTGTCCAGAGCAGGAAAGGAAGTTATGCTTAAATCTGTGGCACAGGCCATCCCCGTTTATGTAATGAGCTGTTTTCAACTTCCTGATGGTATTTGTGAAAAGATGTCGGCAACCGTTTCAAACTATTGGTGGGGAATCGAAGGAGGCAAAAAGAAAATGCATTGGCGATCTTGGAATTGGCTGACAAACCGGGTGCTCTCACTTTCTTATTAGTCATTCCCGCGGCTCTGGGAAGAAGGCCTCCCTGTCCCCGTCTTTCAATGCAGGCGGTGAGCGATCTTGGAGCCGAACAAGAACGAGATCACCAAATGAATAGTTTATCTGTATCGCGACGCGAACGAACCCTGCGAATCAGGGTCGATATACCGTATTTCTGATACCAAATTAGCAACTTTGAGGTGCGGATTTGTCCTATTTTCTTCTTTATAGGCGAGAAGACCTAAGCCTTATAATATGTATTGGCTCGCCCAATGCAAAGTAGAGAGCACCTGATGCTGCTATTGATCCTAGCCTTGTTGGCGCTGACTTAGTAGACAGTAGAGAAGAGGCCCTTGAGAAAGAAGGTTAAGTAGAATGCAGGAAAGTACTAGATATCACTCTTATAATTTTCAGTAAGAAAGCAAAGATAGGCTGAGAGAAAGAAAACACCTAAGAAGATCAGAAATGCAATGACCATACCTAACAACAGGTGCAAACTGTGGAAGACTTAGAGCAAGAGTGCTTGCAGCTAAAGGACGAGTTGGAGCGATTAGCTCGAGCAGAAGAGTTCAAAGATTTAAAACAGTAAACGATCTGCTTACCAAAGCTGGGTCTATGTTTTTTGAGGAGTTTAGTGCGCATTCGGATGTGAGCGAGCTTGTCATAATTCGATATGAGAAAAGCCTTACGAGCGTGGAACCTTCATCACTCTTGGGCTTCCGGCAAGTAGACATCCACAGGAATTCACTGATCGACTCCCCGAACAGTACTATAGGAATCCGTACTGAACATTCCCCCTGTAATACTACAAGCTCCCATAGCCATGATGTATTTTGGTTCAGGCATTTGCTCATATAATCTCACTAAAGAAGGAGCCATTTTCATTGTTACCGTACCGGCTGTGAAAATTAGGTTTAGGTCCGCTTGCCTAGGACTTGATCTTCTTGGTACCAATCCATAATGATCAAAGTCGAATCGCAAGCCTGAAGCAAATTCAATGAAACAACAACAGGTACCATATAGAATAGAAGGGGCCATAAACATGAGAGTCTTGACCAATTCGAAAGATCATTTGGTGTAGTTGAAATAACGGAATTGGAAGTTGTTCGGTCAAGTAACGGAAATTAATATAAGAATGAACTCAATGGTTTATTTTTTTCTTTTTATTTATCTTAATATTCATTCCATTCAGGCCATTCCAATGCTCGCAAGCAAGCACGAAAAAGCTTCTATTTCTAAACGGAAACGCCCAATACATCGAAACTCATTACCCATGGATAAAGCAAAGCCAGTCGAGAAAAAAAAAAGAAAACAAACATGGTTTAGCGGATTCGGAATTGTAACCAAGCATCCTGGGTTCTATACCCGATTCAACACTAGAGCATGCAGCCGATCCTGGATACAGAACTATAGAAAGTGTGCAGTGAGGGACCTTTATTGGTAGCCAGACTTTCACTTCCGCCTCTCCACTCCCATGCCTTTCTTGGTCGGACCAACCCAACCGGCGATTTCCGACAAGTCTTTCTGCTTAGAGCAAGAAGCGGAACAAAAAAAAATAAAGAAAGCTTTATTTTCATTTATGGATAACCAATCCATTTTAAAATATAGTTGGGAGATTTTACCCAAGAAATGGGTACATAAAATGAAAAGATCGGAACATGGGAATAGATCTTATACCAATACTGACTACCCATTTCCATTGTTGTGCTTTCTAAAATGGCATACCTATACAAGGGTTCAAGTTTCGATCGATATTTGCGGAGAGGATCATCCCTCTCGAAAACGAAGATTTGAAGTTGTCCATAATTTACTGAGTACTCGGTATAACTCACGCATTCGTGTACAAACAAGTGCGGACGAAGTAACACGAATATCTCCGGTAGTCAGTCCATTTCCATCAGCCGGCCGGTGGGAGCGAGAAGTATGGGATATGTCTGGTGTTTCTTCCATCAATCATCCGGATTTACGCCGTATATCAACTGATTATGGTTTCGAGGGTCATCCATTACGAAAAGACTTTCCTCTGAGTGGATATGTGGAAGTACGCTATGATGATCCAGAGAAACGTGTGGTTTCTGAACCCATTGAGATGACCCAAGAATTTTGCTTTTTGATTTTGCTAGTCCTTGGGAACAGCGTAGCGACGGATAATTCCGAATCTACATAGGTCTAGTCCAGGGGACAAATCAATAGGAGATGCTATTTGCTTCTTAAGAAGAACTTTTTTGAAATGAAAGAGCGGGCGTCGGATATCATTTCTTCAAATAAGGAAGAAGAAGTGTTATCGAAGGATTTCCTTCCATTCTTCCTAGTATGGAAGAAGTCAAGAAAAAGTACTGCGTCTCGATCTATACGAAAGGGCACAGGTTTTTTTTCTTTCGGTTTCATTGATAGCAGAAGAGTACGCTAGCTAGCGGAGCCTGAAAACGCTTGCTTGCTTGCCCCCCCCCCCTACGGAAACTATTGCCTATGCTTGCTGCTCGCTCAGTGTCGGTAGAAGGGAAGAAAAGATGGTCACTCCTTTTAGGAACATGGCGAGCCTTACTTACGACTGTTGCACTTCACTCGCAGCTCGTTCATTCACTTGCTCATTAACTCACAGCTTCGCCAGAAGCGACTAGTCGCCTCCTTTCCTCCGCCGAAAGATGCTTAGCCAGAAGCGACGAAGGAGGGGAGCTGGGGAAGGCCGACGATGGCAATGAGGGGGAAGCTGTCGTAGAAGCTTTGCCCCTTGCTTTACAGAAATTGTTATGAACTTACTAAATGACCTTATTTATTCTCCCGGAACGCTAGCAAATCTAATAGTTCCATCTGCTCTTCTTAACTTAAGAACGAAGGCCGCCATCCTTCTTATTCAGGAACCCTTTGTTTGAGGAGGGCGTATCCCAGGGAGAGTGGCCGAGCGGTCAAAAGCGACAGACTGTAAATCTGTTGAAGGTTTTCTACGTAGGTTCGAATCCTGCCTCTCCCACTTGTTGTAGACTTAAGAGAAGAGAAAGTAGGCGGAAGCCTAGGAGGGCCAACCGAGCGAAGCTCTTTCTTTTTTTGGCCGTGCCGTGAAGTGCAATTTTATCGTATGCGTTTTAGAGAGTGGAATGAGGAGCTAGTACGCATTTGTTTTAGGCCTCTTGATGCTGATCACATCCTAAATATTCACCTAAGCCTTAATCGGGTCCCTGATTGTGTGTCCTGGCCATTCACAAGGACAGGTATATACACAGTAAAATCAGCATACGTTATGACAAAAAGTGAGGCAGTACACTTGAAGGCCAGCGCAAAGGGCAGGGGAGAATCATGAGATCAAGTATGTTGTGCAAAAGATTGGAAACGCCTATGGAGTATCAAGGCTCCACCTAAGATGAAAATAGTTCTGTGGCGAATTGCACATAATTGCCTCCCAACTAGACAGCAACTTAGAATGAGAAAAAATCCCAGAAGATGATCGGTGTTGCCATTGCGGGAGAGATGAAACTATAGAACATGCCTTTCTCTCTTGTCAATATGTTTATGAAATCTAGAGAGAATTGAAGAAAAGGTGTGGCATCAGGAAATTTCTAAAATCTGGGGTGTCACCTCGGCAATGAATTTTTGATACACTGGCAATTGCAAACTGTACAGAGAGAGAGGCCACCATTCTAGTGATAGCTTTGTGGCACATTTGGGAAGCCAGAAATGCAATTTAGAATGGAGAAAATGAGGTGCATCCTCACTGTGTAGTAGAAAAAGTGATTGCTTATGTGGATATGGTGCTGCTGCATATGTATGAACATGTTGTCCCCAATAGGTGTGACTCCCTTAAGCCAAGATGTTGGGATCCACCGCCGAGAGGATGGGTTATGTTAAATGTAGATGCAGCACTATTTTAGAAAGATAATCGCATGGGTTTGGGCTTAGTGGTCAGAGACCATAAAGGGGATTTTTGGCTGCTTGCAGAAAGGGCATTGACAAGATCACAAATGCTGAACTAGCAGAGGCTATTGCTTTCAGGCAAGCAATCATATTTGCTTCGGAGCTCCCATATAATCATGTTGTAATTGCAACGGACTGTCTTTTGTTTAATTCAGAAGCTCCGGTCGGAAGCCACGGACCGCTCCCATACAGGAATTATCATTCAAGATATTAAGAAAGCGGCTTCTGTTTCTACTGTTATTTTCTCTTTTATTCATGTAACAAGACAATGTAACAAGGTTGCTCATGCTCTTGCTAGGTCAGCCGATCACATCTCTGATTCGGTCTGGTTTCATGTAGCACCAGAGTTTCTCTGGTCTTCTTTATGTAATGACCGGTTAAATCAATGAAAAGGCAACCTGTTTATTCTCAAAAAAAAAGTTTAGTCCCATAGAAGCAAATATCATTATGTTGTTGTAACATTTTTTGATGCATGACTTTTACTATATCTAGACATATATTATATATAATTATACATACTTTATGTATCTAGAAAAGTTGTCCATAGATTCTACGGCCTACAACTAGACAAAAAAAAAATGTATGCATCTAGATCCCACACCAAAGCTGAAGCACCAGCACCGTACCTCGCTCTGCCTACGTTTTCGAACTGAAACAGTGGGGATAAATCCCTCGGCGGTACTCTCCCTCTACTTGGGCTTAACTAACTTAGTATAGGTGCTATAGTTAGCCCTTTTTTTTCTTCGATTGATGACAACGTAGCTTAGTTGGTTATGTTTCTTATGGTAGAACCTACTCATCTGGGTTTAAGCCCCTAGACATAACATGGGTACTCATGGATTTATTTTAGGATTTAACGGCGCTATTCTTTTAGTGGTAGATGATGGGCCCATCGATAACAAGACGTCTGTGGAGGCTTCATTAATCTCGAGATTTGCCTATCCAACTAAGTTCTTCAAAGGTTCTAATAGAGGTAGGATATGTGTGCGTATTCATAGGTGAGTATGCGCTGAGCGTCTGTATCTGTAACTAGGTGTCACAAAGAAAAAAATAAGCACATTCACCCCTACAATTTTAAAGGTTAATTAAAAACGTGTATGTGAGTATCTGCGAGGTGTCGCAAAGAAAAAAAAAAGAAGCACACTAACCCCTATATATAATTTCGAAGGTCAAGTAAAAATGCATAAAAAATTTGCATCAGCAGTGGATGATAAATCGACTCTATAGCGACATGTTGGCATGCCTGCGATCGATGAACTACATTCCATTCGACAATCGTGAATTAACCTGATATAAACCATGCCCTACGTACGCACCCTAGCTATATATACGTACGTAGTTCACACCATGCATGCATGGACGTACATACGTACTTGCTTGGAGAAACAGCAGCTTCGTTCGGCTGATCGGGGCCGCCGCCGTGCGCGCCGGCGAACTCTCAGACTGGCGGCCGCGCGCTGCCGGCGTGCTGCTGCGGCCACACCGTTGCATGCGCGCGTGCGGCGATCGACGGAGCGCCCCCACGGCTGGCCGGCGGCCCAAACAACGGTGTAAATACATACGGCCGGGCATACATACTTACGGCCATGTGCATGTGGTTGTGGTGTGGTTGTTCGATCGATCTCATCTCCAGTATACAGAGTAAGTACTGTTAGTTATGCATGTGGTGTAGTTGAAGCTAGAGCTTGATAGATAGATTTTATATACATGTGGTGTGCATGCAAGTGCCACGTGGATCACGTACGCTGTTGCGCCTTAATTATCCGTATGCATGTCCAGATACAATGTACGTACTACTTACAAGTACTCCCTCCATATAATAAAAAGAAGTCGTTTTGGACAAGGTTTGGGTCAAACATTAGGAACATAAATTATAAATAACTTTTAAGTTGTTAAGTTTAAAAATATAAAAACCATATGAATAGATTTGTCTTAAAAAATACTTTTATAAAAGTATAAATATATCACTTTGTGATGAGTATCCATATAGTAAAAAGAAGTCGTTTTGGACAAGGTTTGGATCAAACATTGGAAACATAAATCATGAATAACTTTTAAGTTGTTAAGTTTGAAAATATGAAAAACCATATAAATAGATTTGTCTTGAAAAATACTTTCATAAAAGTATAAATATATCATTTTATGATGAGTATTTTTATTAAAATATGAAGTTAAAGTTATACTTTGAAGACCATATCGTTGTGAACAACTTCTATTTCCAATATGAAGGGATTATTAGCATTGCTTGTTCGTTCCAAGGAGCTGGGAGCCTGGTGGGTGGTGGGGTCGCCTCAGATCAAACAATGTCGTGTTCGTTACCTACCTCTACCTAGGAGTAGTCTACAATGTCGGCCGTGCTTGTGTTCGGTGGTTTTTGTCTTTGCGCTGGTGTACTATACTATGCATTTCCAACATGAACCATTTAGAACGCACTGATCTGGAGGTTAAATTGTTTGTGGTGGAACCTATCTATCAAGTTTTAAGTTCTTGATTTATGATGATCATATTTTCTAGAATTATTTAAGGATTTACGATTTATTTACCAGTGTTATGCTTTAAAGTGGTACAGCGACGTTCCAGTCGACAACGAGACGCCTGTGGTAACGTCAGGAATCTCCAATCTGCCGGCTCAGTCCTTCGGAGATGCTCACAGAGGTAGGGTTTATGTACGTGTGTTCTAGAAGATGAGTATACATATGTGTTGTGAGCGTCTGCGTTGTACTGTGTAATTCTAAAAAAAACCTGAACCATCTAGAAGCTCCGAGTTACTGGCCTCTGGGTTGAAATATGTCAATTTACCAATCTAAGAGCCCAATTGATTCACTTTTAAAATTTGTCATATCAATGATTTGGCTAGTTATGATTTTGTCTAGTATTTGGTTGGCTACTAAAGCTCGTCAAATCCTTACATTTAGTTTGCCAAATTATAGCACCTTTTTTATCCAACTTTTAGCTTGTCAAATCTTTGGCACGGCAAAATTTAAAAGTAAACCAAGCAGGCCCTAAATAACAATTTAGCAGCATATAGTTTTGCTCGTCCGATCTCTTTGGCACGATGAATTTTAGTCGTCAGCCAACTATCTAGACCGACAGCGAAAGGGTTATTTAATTTGACCTACTTGCCCCAGCTCCCTAGACGGTTTTCTTACATCCTCTAACTTTTAAAGTAAACCAATTTGCTCCTTGAGAAGTTTCAAAATAATTTTTGGCCTCAAGATCTATATGCTCACCGTTGATCTATATGCTCACCGTTTCAAAATAAATCCTCACGTCAGCCGCCCTACAGAACACTATGTCAAGGTTACGGAAAACACCAACTCTTGTTGGTCTCAAGATCTCTATGCTCAAAGGTGCTCAAAGGTGATATGATGTGTGTGCGTCAGTATTGTAAGTGTGCATGCATGTATAGTATATAGGTGACACATGTGTTCAAATTAAATAGGATCAAGTATGAGGTGATTAAACACACATTCCTTGTTACTAAAGTCAGTCCAACTACTGTGTGGTCTCTAAGCCAACGTAGACTGATTATAACAGATAACGTGAGCACTAACAAATAAACAATAAGGAGACTACAAGTTTCAAATAATTCTAGACAAGGTAAGAGCATCATTTTGCGGAAAATATATATGAATCTGGATTCATAATTTTTTGACTTAAAACAAATTTTCAATGGGTGTTCTAAGATTGAATAAGATTTAGGATTTTTAATTGCACATGTAACAGAACCGACCAATTTATAAAAGCATAAGTGAAAACTCACTCGCTAAGCAAGTAATCGTCACACTTAAGCCATTATAAACCCGGTAGTCCGGAAATCTCGAAGGATTTCAAACCAAACATCATCAACCAAGATCGTACAAGTTTAGCGTCACCATTCACACGTTACAACATTTCACGAATAGTTCGACAACATCGAGTCTGCGGAAATAAAGTTATTACAAACCAAGTTCTTAAAATCCGAGTAGCGAAAGCGGTAGTTTTGAAAGCTCAACCCAACTCACGTATTTTTAAAGATTAATACAGTGCCAGTCCAGAGTCTATCCATCAAAAGCAGTTGGGGAGAATATTAAGATTTAACCTTGTCCAAGGTCTTCTAGTCCACTGGGAAAAAGACATGTAGCACAGTACCCGTGGAAGGTATGTCCATCTGCACAAACAACAAGCGGGAAAAACCCTGAGTACGAGAAGGTACTCAGCTAGACTTACCCGACTGACTCAAAATAAAAGACTCCAAGGAGTATGACAGGCTTTATCTGGGGATAGCTTGACTCTTTTGCAAAAGGCGGTAATAACATTTAAAGTGGTAGCTCAGCTTAACCATTCCTATTTATGCTAGGTGAGCACCTATACTATGCATCATTATAATATATTAGTCATGATTAAGCAAGCAAGTAGTAACCATAATCATAATCATTAGCTTAACCCATCATCATCATTAACCATATTCCATAATCATTACTACGATGCTGCAGCTCAAGTCAAGGTGTTCACTGTCCAGGAACGATGGCGATTCGAATCGATTACTACTGAGCTCAGGGGGTATTCCTCACACAAACCACACTCACGCGCGAAGTGAGCTACAGGTCACCGTGGCACATATCCGGGAAGAAACGCGGTTTCGATCGGAACCACCGTACCCAGGGACCGCCCGACTGCCTTAGCCAGCCATGCTGGACCTCGGACTTACTCTTCGCGCCCCTGTGGTCCCCCATCCATCTCCAATACGGTGCGAACGGGTCGAGAGCCGGCCTGGATAGTGTTAGGCTTCACGGTCGGAAGTGCTTATCCGGCCAGCTAAATGTGAGGCATGCGTTCAATATGACTTGGGGTACAACAACGGTACGGTCCTTAATCGACACAGACGGAATCACTGTGGTCCAACCACCCCACAAGACTCCGTCCGGTCTCCATTTATCACAACCATAACCATCAACCAGATGATATCAACATAATCCTTCCATCAATCATAAGTAACCACCTATACTCGCGGATGACAGAAAATCACCCGACTTCTACCGTCTAAGCAAGCTAAGCATAATACTCGCCCCTAGACTAGCGAGGGGTATATCAAGGTGGGTAATTCAATGGTAAAACAAGGATATAATGCATCAACGGTTGCACACAACTCCTATACTTAATGCAACAATCATAAAGCATAATTAGGATTTAGAAAGCATAGGTAAGTAGATGCTCCGGTGCTTGCCTTGTTCGAAGTCACTAGCGAAGTGGTTCGGGCACTCAGGTAGGTCTTCCTCGTCTCCTCCTGCTGGAATCTCCTGCTGGAACTCCTCCTGAGGGTTCTCCTCGATCTCCGAAAGTTGGGGGTCCTCCTGCGAACCTGTATGATGCGATGCACATTCTTAAGTATAGTGAATGCACACACGTATGATGCTCATGAATGAAGATGATTAACAGATCATTTGACAGAGTAGGTGCATATCTCCTCTCTACTAACAACTTAACTCATTTACTGAGTATGTGCATATCTCTTCTCTAAACACTTATATAAGTGTATAAAGAAGGGAGGTGTGTATAGGCACACACACATACTCACAACACATAAATAAAGAGAAGTAACACTAATCATGGATAAACATCACACTTCAGTTATGGTGCTGCATAACAGGACCAACACTTCAAACATAACTAAAAGTGCTCAAAAGTAAATATAGCACCTACTAAAGCAATCAAATCAAAGCCTTATCATTTCATGTGAAACAATAGGCTTGAACTGTGACCTCTGTCTAGACAGTCCAGAAAAAATCTTACAAAAATTACAGGAGCTACATCATGCTATAACAAGGCCATGATAAAATTTTTATCACATTTCATCAAGCACAACAGCCTACACAAAAAGATAAAGCCACAGGACAGAATTGCACATTTAATAACTTTGTACGGTGAAAAGTGTCAAACAACAGATTTCATAATTTTAACTAGAACTTCTTAACAAAAGAGCAGTCATAAAAAATTATCAAGGCATAATTCCTCATATTTAATTTATTAAAAATCATTTAAGAATCAGCCCAGAATTGAATTTAAATCACATCTCAATATTTTTACATAGGGACTACATGATACATATTTTTTCCAGAAACTACATCACATAACAAGTCTAACAAAATAAGAATCACATTTTTTCAGAGCAATGTACAATTTACCATGCATTTACTCGGTTTTTAGCCATTTAAGCAATTAAATAAAACTACACAGTAAAGTACCACAAAAATTACATCTCACATTTTTTCTAGATAGATCTATTCACCAGGAAACCAACAAAACAAGAATCATCAATTTTGGACTCCATTTGCACCAGCTAGAAATTCAAAAGCATTTAAATCGATTTTTAAAAAACTTTTAAAAAAAAAACCGGCTCTAAAACGCTAGGTGACCCGGTCCATTGGACCAGGGCTCACCGGGCACGCGGCCCGGTGGGTCAACCGGCCCCACCGGTCAGCCGGCCAAAGGCAGAGCCGGCCGTTGACCGGCCGGTGCTCGCGGGCGGCGAGGTGAACGGCGGCGGGTGTGGCACCGCGTGTTCCCGTCGCGGCGCACCCTCCCGGTGGTGTTGGTTGCGCCGGCGGGCGGTCGAAAACGCGACGACGGTGGCGGCGGCGCGAGCAGAGCGACGGCGGCGGTGTGCTCGAGCGTCTCCGGCGGCGGCGGGGGCATGACGAGGGAGCACTAGCTCCCACGGGTTCTCGGCGGAGCTTCGCCGACGAGTTGTCCGCTTTGGATTGGGCGACCCGAGCTCCTTTGGCGTGCATGGTGGCGACGCGCGGGGCGGCTCGAGCGCACGGCGATGAGGCGGCATTCCGGGCCGTGCCGTGCCCTAATCGACTAAAACCAAACTCGGCGGACCTTAGCGCCGCTAGCTCCACACAGAAACGCCGACGGCGTGAGGAGGGAGAAGGAAGAAGGGCGGTGGCGCTGCACGTCGAGACCGCGGGGCGGAGCGACACCGCACCGAGATGGAGAAGACGGCCCGATTGGCCTCTTACTGAGGCATTTCGACAAATGGGCTGGCTAGGCTACGGTGTCGAGCAAGGCGAGGCGGCTCGTGCGTGCGCAGGTGAGGTGCGCCTCCTCGAGCAGCTGGCGGGGCGAACACCGGGCGACGGCGAAGGCCGCCGGGCGGGGCGGAAGCTGCAGCGGCTGCAAGAGAGAGCGAGAGAGAGCAGAGCCTTTAGTGAGAGAGGGAGTGGAGAGTGAGCGAGCGAAGGCGGACGGCGCGGGCGCTGGGCGGTGTGATGGCCGGCCGGTCCCGCCGACCGAGGCTCGCCCGGCCACGCAGCCGGGCGCGGCAGGCGACAGCGCGCGTGGCGACCACGGCCTAAGCGGTTCGGCCCGCGGCGTGGCGCAACTTTCATTTAAGGCTCAGGTCAAATCCCTTTTTCTTTCTTTTTTTTGAAATTTAAAACTAAACCAAAAGCTTCCTTTTTGACAATTTTAAAAACAATTTCACAGAATGTGCCCAAAATAAAAGTTGTAGAGAATTAAAAACTGAACAACTTTCATTTAAGGCTCAGTCAAAATTCCAAATAAATTTTGAACTATAAATTCATTTTGAAATTTAGGCTTAAAAAAGGGATTTTCCATCTAAATTTCTTTTGCTCCAAATTGCTCCAAAACTTTTTGCAATAAAATTTGTTAAATCATTTCAAAAGCTGGGCAAGTGGATCCAAACTTGACAAAGTCATTTGCAAGGCAATTACTTAACTAAATTAATCAATCAAGCAAACAAGCATAATAAAAATGCAAAGCACATGAAATGACAATGCAACTAGGGTTTATGCTTGATGATGCTTATGCAATGCTTAATGATGATCAAGTTAATTAATTTGGTGCCTAATGCATGCTTAACACTCGAGGTGTTACAGCCCTACCCCCTTAAAGAAATCTCGTCCCGAGATTTGGGTTTACTAACCAGGTTTTATGGAATTCGGGATGAACTTCTTTTAGGTAATCCTCAGTTTCTCAAGATGCATCTCTATCATCATGGTAGCTCCACACGACCTTGTAAGTTCGCACCAAACGATTCCGAGTAACTCTTTCTTTGCTATCCACAATTCTCACAGGTTCTTCTTTATAGACCAGGTCAGCGGCTAGCCTCAAATCTTGCTCATCAACTCTTTCTTCGGGCACACGCAAACACTTCTTCAACTGAGAGACGTGAAAGATCGGAAAGATTGAACTCATTGACTCTGGTAACAGCAACTTGTAAGCAACTTCACCTCTTCTTTCGAGAATCCTGTATGGACCCACATATCTTGGGGCAAGCTTCCTCTTGGCTCCAAACCTTTGTGTACCCTTTATCGGCGAAACTCTGAGGTATACATAGTCACCTACGTCAAACGTCAAAGGTCTTCTTCTATTATCAGCATAACTCTTTTGTCGGGACTGTGCAGCTTTCATATGCTCTTGGATGGTCCGAACCTTCTCTTCAGCTTCGGGAACAAAGTCAATACCGTAGTATCTCCTTTCTCCCGCTTTGACCCAATTCAATGGAGTTCTATATTTTCTGCCATACAAAGCTTCAAAAGGTGCCATCTTGATACTTTCTTGATAACTGTTGTTGTAGGAGAACTCAGCCAAAGGTAGCCAAGATTCCCACGACCCTTTTGCAGATAGCACACACGCTCTCAACATATCTTCAAGAACTTGATTAAGTCTCTCAGTCTGACCTGAAGTCTGAGGATGATAAGCGGTGCTGTGCAGTAACTTAGTTCCCATACCTTCATGCAAACGGGTCCAAAAGTGAGCTGTGAACTGCGATCCTCTATCAGATACGATGGTCTTGGGCATCCCATGCAAACGGACAATCTCATCAATGTAGAGGTCAGCATATTGAGGTGGTCTGTAGGTTGTCTTGACAGGTAAGAAGTGAGCTGACTTGGTTAGCCGATCAATGATCACCCGTATCGAATCATTCCCTTTTTTGTGTAGTTGGCAAACCCGTGATGAAATCCACATCGATGTCATCCCACTTCCAAGCGAGGAACCGGTAGAGGGTTCAATAAACCGCCGGGCTTCATGTGAATGGCCTTGACACGACAAAGTATCGCATCGAGCCACATAAGTCGCTATCTCTTTCTTCATCTTGGTCCACCAATATCGAGGTCTTAGGTCATGATACATCTTGTTGCTTCCAGGGTGAATGGATAGCTTGGAAAGGTGAGCCTCATCCATTATCTTGTTCTTGAGTTCTCGATCCTTCGGCACGACAAGACGAATGTCGAACCAAAGTACACCATTGTCATCCAATCTGAAATGCGGAATTGATTCCTTCTTCATCTTTTCTTTGAGGTGATAGATGCCAGGATCGGTCTTTTGGCCTTCAATAATCTGTTGGTCAAGAGAACATCGAACTTGGATATCATGCAGGACTGCTGGATGCATCAGATTGAACTTCTCTCCAAACAACGGCTTTACAACATGATGATGTGACTTGCGACTCAAAGCGTCTGCAACAATGTTGGCTTTGCCAGGATGATAGTGCACTTGCAAATCATAGTCCTTGATCAACTCTAACCATCTTCGCTGCCTCATGTTGAGCTCGGGCTGGGTAAAGATGTACTTGAGACTTTTGTGATCGGTGTAGATATGGCAAACATTTCCCAAAAGATAATGTCTCCATATCTTTAATGCATGGGATAGTTGACTTCATGCTTTCTCAACTGACGTGAAGCACAAGCAATCACTCTGCCATCTTGCATCAACACACATCCTAACCCAGTCTTTGATGCATCGCAGTACACATCAAACGGCTTCTCGATATCTGGCTGTGCCAAGACAGGAGCAGTGGTTAGCAACTCTCGCAAGGTACGAAAAGCTGCTTCACACTCCTCTGTCCAGACAAACTTGTGATCTTTTTGTAACAGACTCGTCATCGGCTTGGCTATCTTAGAGAAATCTAGAATAAAACGGCGATAATACCCCCGCCATTCCAAGAAAACTCCGAATCTCGTGAACTGACGTTGGTGCCTCGCCAGTCCATGACCTCTTGTACTTTGTCTGGGTTAACTGAAATACCAATCTCGGATATGATGTGACCAAGGAAAGCAACTTCCTTCAGCCAAAACTCGCACTTTTTAAACTTGGCATACAGCTTATGCTCTCTAAGTCTGGTGAGCACAACTCTTAAATGCTGGGCATGTTCTTCTTCATTTGTAGAGTAAACCAGAATATCATCCAAGAATACAATCACAAACTTATCCAATTCTGGCATAAATACTGAATTCATAAGATACATAAAGTATGCAGGAGCATTCGTTAAGCCAAAAGACATAACAAGATACTCGTACAACCCGTATCTAGTGACGAAAGCAGTCTTATGCACATCTGACGAACGAATCTTGATCTGATAATACCCTGATCTCAAGTCAATCTTGGAAAACACTTTAGCTTTAGACAACTGATCAAACAGAATATCAATTCTCGGCAGAGGATACTTGTTCTTAACTGTTACGGCATTGAGCGGCCGATAGTCAACACAAAGCCTCAAAGAGTGATCTTTCTTCTTCACAAACAAAGCTAGACAATCCCATTCAGAAGTACTCGGCCTAATGAAACCCAACTTATTCAGCTCATACAACTGTTTCTTCAATTCTGCTAGCTCATTGGGAGGCATACGATAAGGCCTCTTGCATATCGGAGCTGTACCAGGCACTAGATCAATTGCAAACTCAATATCTCTGTCAGGCGGTAGCCCAGGCAAATTTTCAGGAAAAACATCAGGAAACTCACAAACCACTGAAATCTCGGCAAGAGAAGAAGCTCGGATAGCATAAGTTAACTTGGTCATGTCTGCAACTCGAGGCAATAACACCTGAAAAGTGCCATCACCCATAGGATCCTTGAGGGTAATTGTTCTATTCCCAGTATCAATCACGACTTGCTTATCTTTCATCCAATTCATTCCCAAGATCACATCCATAGTTAAACCAGGTAATACTACCAAATTAACTCTATATGACTTATCCCCAATTTCAAAGGTCGCTTGCTCAAGCATCCGATTAGATAGGACATCAGCACCGCCAGAGCGATGCGGTACCCATAATCTAATTGCTTAAGTTCTAACTCATGTGATCGTGCATATGCTTGACTCATAAAAGAATGCGATGATCCGAATCAAATAAAACAACCTGCAGGATGATTGTTGACAAGAAACGTACCCTGCAGATGGCTGGTTCTCCTTCGGGAATCTCATCCACGGTGGTGTGGTGTGCACGTCAGGGATAGGTCGCCTCGCTTCTTCGGGTAGGGGCAAGATTTTGGCGAAGTGACCCATCCGGTTGCGCTTGAAGCATGGGCCCTTCACGGCGGGATAAGCTGCCGTGGGACCACCAGCCTTGGCTTGAGCTTGAGGTGCGGGTGGACGATAACCCCTCCGGGTTTTCGGAGGTGGTGGAGCCGTAGGATTCCTCCTTGGTGCCGGTGCACGAAACCTTGAATTCGAAAGGGAGGGCGGTATCAAGGACGGTTAGCCATTGGAGGCCTCATCGAGAAGATCCTCCCTCAAAGTTTCTCTTGCGGTTCTTGGAAGCAGCATGCAGGTTGTTGTTATTCTCCTGAGTCAAGCAGTCACTGATGAACTCATTGAAGGTAGCCCTCGAACTGATGCCCATGGTTTTAGCCATTTTGGTATTAAGACCCCTCTTGAAGCTAGCTATCTTCTTCCCTCCGTGTCCACATATGAGGGTGCATAGCGAGACAGGTTGTTAAACTCCTGCAGATACTCATTCATGCTCTTGTTGCCTTGAGTAAGCTTCATAAACTCTGACACTTTCATAGCCATCAACATAGGAGGTACGTAGGTGCTGCAAAACATCTGAGTAAACTGTGCCCAGGTGATGGGAGCATTCGGCGGAAAGGTGGTACGTTGATGGGACCACCAAATTCCAGCGGGACCCTGCAGCTGATGTGCCCCATACTCAACCTTCAAAGACTCGGTCATGCGGAGCAGGCGGAACTTATCTTCCATTGTGTTAATCCACTCAAGAGCTTCAAGTGGTTCTTTAGCTTGCAGGAACTTGGGTGGGTCAGTATCGAGGAAGACTTTGAAAGTGCTATACTGGTTGACATGATGATCGCGATGGCCTCCACGGCTAGTGTTGGCCGCGATATCGCGCAACGTAGCTTCCATATTGCGCTGACTGCCGAGGAACTGTTGAAAAAGTTGCTCAGCGGTCAACGGTGGTGGAGGTGGTGGTGGTAGGTCCGTCCCCGGGGTTTGCTCCATTACCCCCATTTCCTCTGTTGCCTCCATTTCCTCCACCACTACCATTCCCTCTGTTGCCTCCATTGCCACCTGCGGTGCCTTCATCCACCATATTGCCACTGGCAGTGCGGCGGGTCCCAACCATCTGCATATTCCGGCAACAAGTAATTATTAAGTGATGTTACAACATTGTAAGCGAATGTAATAATCATGCCGATGAATTATTGGAAGGAATAAATTCATTCACAACACACAGACATAAAGATTCATTTCCACAATCCATAACATCACTAATTAGATTACTGAATAAAAGCATCATCCGGGGCATACAACATCTAAAATTGCCAGCATACAAACACTGGACTTTAGGCGTTCAGACAGCACCAGAACACATGAAGATCCAACATACATGAGTCACATCTCATAAGGGTTACATGCCAACAACAAAAGAGACAAGAGCGCGACTATGACTAGCGATGAGACTACTAGCCTACTCGTGCTCGCTACCAACGTCGGACTCAGCAGCCAGAACAACGTCGTCGTCGGGTGCAGGCTCAGGTGTAGGTGGAAGGTCAGCGTCCTCCTCTCCTCCGTCAGCGTCAATGACGCCAGGCTCCATCTCTGCAGCTCCAGGCTAGTGGTGAGGGTAAACCTGGTTGTACAGCACGTGGTAGTCCTCGTGCAACTGGTCAATGTACTGCTCACGGTCAAAGAGCCAGTGCCCCAGCTGGTGGGCATCGTTCCGGGCTTCATTCCTCTCTGTCACCAGCTGTGCCATCATCCTGTCGCTGTTCCTCTCATACTGCTCATAGCGTGCAACACGTGCGCGCAAGGTAGCGATCTTGTTAGTGCATTCGCCCCCGGTGTGGGTTTTGGATAATTAATGACAATCAAATTAGCGACTAATATGTTCATCAAGTGATATCCACAGGTGTTAGTCCAATGGTGTATTTAAACGAAAGAATTCGGTGAATGATAGCACCCTAAATTTTATGGACAAACGGCGATTCGGCTCAAGTGATTCACTCACATTCTATTTTGATTTGAGTCGTAGGATATGCCGTACTATCAAGAGGGATACAAAATTAACTAGCTAGATGGGGAACAAAAGTGCTCATGTCGATGCTTTAGTGTAGTTTAAGAGACACCGGTTCACTCGCGCGTTAAGTAGAAGGTTTGTGTTGTTTCGCAGGTTTGACCGGAAGTCCCGGTCTCCCAAATGAGCTTCATTTGACCGGAAGCCCCGGCCGGCCGACCGGAAGCCCTTCCTCCCTCCAGCGCGGCGGCTGCTGGGCTTTTGGCCTAGCGGAAGTTCCGGTCCCTGACCGGAAGTTCCGCCCGTAACGGAGGCTCCGGTCGGAGACCGGAAGCGATTCCTGCAACGCGACGCCGCACGGTACGCCCTGACCGGAAGTTCTGTCGGTGACCGGAAGTTCCGGTCAGCCCGAAGTCTCGCCAGATCTCACCAACGGTCGATCCACCTTGACCGAACTTCCGGTGGGGCTCCACCGAACTTCCGGTAGGCCTTCGGAGGCCGAAGTATATATACTTTTGAGCTCCGTTTCTAACGGTTACGCCGCCCGAGCATCACATTGATTTACTGCTCACACATCATCCCCCCCCAAGCTTTGACTCACCCACTCTTTCTCTCCCCTTGCTTCCAAGCTTCAATCTTCGATTGTTTGAGCTAGGGACGTGAGATTTGAGAGCGGGAGCATCGACCTTCGACTTGAGCACTTGGGTTCCTCGTCTTGCCGGTTGGTTTTGTGTTTATTACTCTTGGGTTCTTGGAACCCTAGCCGGCTAGGCGTTCTTCGTGGTTGCCCGTGTTGATTTACTTGTGAGGGCACCCCGAAGCGTTTGTATTACCCTTCATCTTAGTGGATATCTCAAGCTTTCCTTTGTGGTTGCTTGAGGGAGGTGACCTAAGTGGTCGGGCCTTAGTGGCCACCTCAACAACGAGGACGTAGGCACTCCTTTGTGGGGAAAGCCGAACCTCGGGATAAATCTTGTGTCCCGCGTGCTTGTTGTGGTGGTAGCTTCGACTACCCTTGTTATTGTGTTCTTTGTTCTATCTATTGCATATTTTATTGTAGAAAGAAGAACTCAATCCAAGAGGTGATTCCCAAGGGTGTGGTAATTCGTATAGTTGAAATCACAACTCATTTACTCTGATTACCTAGCATTAGGACACCCGAAGTTCTAGTTGGTTTGTAATAGAAGTCTCGGTCTAGCACCGGAACTTCTACTCCAAACCACCGGAACTTTCGGTTAGCATTTAACTTCCGCAATTTGAGTTTGTGAATTTCAGGAATCGAAAAGACGCATATTCACCCCCCCCAAGGCCAATTAGGTCCTTTCAATTGGTACCAGAGCTTTGGTCCCTCGGATTGACGCTTCACCGCGTGAGGTGTTATATTGGTCAAGATGGATGCGGACACAATGAAGACACTAGTTGAGCAAATCACCGCTCAACTCGCTGAGAAGCTCCAAGTGCAGCAAAAGGAGCAATTAGACAAGATGCAAGAGCAACTTGACAAGATAAAGGAAGTACTAGACAAGAAAAGTGCCGAGTCAACAAATGAGGATGGTGACAAGACACCAAAAGCATATGCAAGAACCGGTTACGACTATGGGTCATCAAGCAAGGGAACCAATCCAAACATGCCAATAGTCAACCCCGGCAAGCCACCTCAATTTGATGGAGTGAGATATGTTGATTGGGCACATAGGATGAAGTTGCATCTTATTGCCGCAAGGTGTTGGGAAGTAGTTGAAGTTGGTGTGGATGTCCCTAAAGATCCTAGTGAGTGGACACCGGAAGATGCCGCGGACTTCCAACTCAATGCAACGGCAGCGATCTTGATCTTGCAATGTCTATCTCCACAAGAAAACAACAAGGTCAATGGAATGGTTAGTGCCAAGCAAATTTGGGAGACATTGAGAGTATCATTTGAAGGAGATAAGAGTGTAAGAGTGGGAAACATTGAGCTTCTACAAGGAAAGATTGAAAACTTCTTCACATTGGAAGGAGAGACCACTCAAGAAATGTACGATAGATTCATGACCTTGGTAAATAGAATTAGAGCACTTGGAGACACAAGGTGGGATGACCATGCAGCCGCAAAGGAAGATTTGTAGAGTTTACAGAGAAAAGAACAGCATGCTTGCTTCTTTCATTATGGAGAAGGACAACTATAGCACAATGACACCACAAGAAATGCTTGCCAAGCTATTGCATCATGAAGTGCTAGATGATGAAGCCAAAGAAGCAGTGAGACATAGAAAGAGTATTGCTCTCAAGGCATCACAAGATGAAGACACAAGTCATAGCAACAAGAGGTGTTGTGAGCGTGAAGATAGCAAAGTGATGATGATGATCTTGATGATGAGCAAGCTTTACTAGTAAGGAACTTCAAGAAGTTTCTTAGAATGAAGAAAGACAAGATGAGAAGAAGTGGTGGAAGCAAGCCTTTCAAGAAGAGATTTTGCTATGAGTGTGGAGACATTGATCATTTTGTTGCGGATTGCCCAAACAAAGGCAAGAGGTCTAGATTCAACAAGCAAGGTGATAAGAAGTACAAGGACAAGAAGAGAGGTGAAGCACACATGGGTCAAGAGTGGCAATCGGATGATGATAGTGAAGATGACAATGGCAATGAGAAGAAAAGCGTGGCTGCAATTGCTATACAAGAGACATCTTCTTCTTCAACGCCATCACCGACAATGCTTCATCGACGTCTCTCTTCACCAACATCTCTTCATCACCTTCGCTCTTCGCCAACCTCACCGACAACGACTATCACACTCCTACTTGTCTCATGGCAAAAGGAGATAAGGTGCCTCCTAACTCTCCTACTCATACATCTAGTGAATGTGATAGTGATGATGAGAATGATGAGAACTATGCTAGCAAAATCATTAAGAAATATGGTAAAAAAGGTAGCAACTAAAATCTTGAAGCTAATGTACACCATAGAAGAGCGTGAGTCATGCATTGAGTCGCAAGGGGAATTGCTCCTAGAGGAAAGGGAGAAGACCCAAGGACTTGAGGCATCTCTCACCATGGAAAAGGGAAAGGTTGAGAAGTTGAGCGTGGAGTTGTCCATGGTCAAGGATTCATATGAATGCTTGACCAAGGAACACTCTTCACTCAATGACTTTTTAGCTCCTCTAAAGCATGATCTTAGTTTGGCTCAAGAAAGCTTCGCAAGCTTAAAAGAGAAATATGATACTCTTGAGCTAAACTATGAAACTCTTTGGAGAAGCACCTCTACCGCCTCCAAAGAAACTAAAGCTTCAACTAGCAAGGGCTGTGAAAGATGCTTTAATGTTGATATAAATGCTTGTGCAACTAACCTTGTTGAGCTAGAGAAGAAAGACAAGGAGATTCAAAGGTTGAACTCTATTGTCAAAGTTGGTTGCAAGTGCAAAGAAAAGCAACAAGCAAATGTGTACAAGGCATCAAGACGCCCCATGATCAAGGATGGCATTGGCTACAATAGGTATGATGGTAAGGCCAATGGGAGGAACATGGTCAATGGGGTAGCTTGTGTGAAGTTCAACAAGAGTGTGCCACTTGTTGATCTTATCAACAAAGTGAACAATGCTAGCACACCTACAAGCACACAAGCAAACAACAAGAAGAGCAACAAGAACAAGCAAGTAGAGGTGCCCAAGCAACAAGTGCCCATCTCACGGAGCCATATTTGTGATTATATGTGTTGTTGGGATAAGGATGGCAAGATTGTGGTGAAATATGTGGGCGCTCTCAAGAAGAGGCAAATCTTGAGGAGTGTTTGGGTGCCCAAGCCTTTTGTGACTAACCCACTAGGTTCCAACTCGGGACCTAAAACAAAGGCTTAAATTTGTGTTTTGCAGGATTATTCCTCCTGTGGATCAAGTTGGGTGTTTGATAGTGGATGCACAAATCATATGACCGAGAGAGAAGAATATGTTCACCTCCTTTCAACCAAATCAAACTTCATGTGAAAGGATTGTCTTTGGTGACAATAGCAAGGGAGATATTCTTGGTTTGGGTAAAATTGCTATCTCAAATGATAATTCTATTTCTAATGTTCTACTTGTGGACTCGTTGGGATACAATTTGTTGTCTGTCTCACAACTTTGTGAGATGGGATACAATTGTCTCTTTACGGATAAGGGTGTGGAAGTCTCTAGGAGGGCGGATTCCTCTATTGCTTTTACGGGTCAACTAAAGGGCAAGCTTTATCTAGTTGATTTTGCAACTAGTAAAGTGGGGTCCGAGACTTGTCTAGTGGCAAAATCTAGCATGGGCTGGTTATGGCATCGCCGACTAGCTCATGTTGGCATGAGGAACTTGGCCGACCTTCAAAGAGGTGGACACATCCTTGGACTAACAAATGTTTCTTTTGAGAAAGATAGGATTTGCAGCGCATGTCAAGCCGGGAAACAAGTTGGAGCTAAACATCCCGTCAAGAACATAGTGACAACTACAAGACCACTTGAGCTGCTCCACATGGACTTATTCGGACCCAATGCTTACATAAGCATTGGAGGTAACAAATATGGTTTTGTAATTGTTGATGATTATTCTCGTTTCACTTGGGTATTCTTTTTGAGAGATAAAGGTGAAACCCAAGGGATCTTCAAGAAGTTTGCAAGGAGAGCTCAAAATGAGTTTGATGTGAAAATCAAGAAAGTGAGAAGTGACAACGGGACGGAGTTTAGGAACACCAACATTGAAGAATACCTTGATGATGAAGGCATCAAGCATGAGTTCTCGGTTCCATACACTCCGCAACAAAATGGTATTGTGGAGAGGAAGAACCGAACACTCATTGAAGCCGCAAGAGCAATGTTGGATGAGTACAAGACCCCGGAGAAAGATTTTTGGGCGGAGGCCGTGAATACGGCATGTCATGCTATCAACCGCTTATATCTTCACAAGATAAGGAAGAAGACCGCCTACGAACTACTCACCGGTAACAAACCTAAGGTGGATTACTTTAGAGTTTTTGGATGCAAGTGTTTCATACTTAATAAGAAATCCAAAAGCTCTAAGTTTGCACCTAAGGTTGATGAAGGGTTCTTACTTGGTTATGGTACTAACGAACATGGATACCGTGTTTTCAATAAGACCTCCCACCAAATTGAAATTGCGGTAGACGTGACTTTTGATGAAAGCGACGGCTCTCAAAAGGAGCAAGTCAATGCTGAAATTGTAGGTAAAGAAGAACCATCTCATCAAGTGATAAAGAAGCTTGCAACCGGGTGAGGTAAAGCCCGTTGAAGAAGATGATAATGAATCTCTGCAAATCAATCATGATCCTAGCTTACATCATGGGTCAAGCAATGCCCATGACAACACATCCACTTCAAGAAGGGATCATGGCTCAAGAACATATGCAAATCAAGATCCAACACAAGTGGAAGAAGATAACCAAGGAAACATTCAAGATAATCAAATCATTGATTCTCCAATACACCAAGACAATGATAGTGATGATGATGGCCCAATCCAAAGAAGAAGTCAAGTACCCCATCCAAGAGTGCATCATACTATTCAACGGGATCACCCCGTTGACAACATTCTTGGAAGTATTCAAAGAGGAGTCACTACAAGATCAAGATTGGCAACCTTTTGTTAGCACTTCTCTTTCGTGTCCCCAATAGAGCCTAAGAAAGTTGAAGAAGCACTTGGAGATGAAGATTGGATAATGGCAATGCAAGAGGAGTTGAACAACTTCACTGAATGAAGTCCGGTCCTTGGTGGAAAGACCCAAGCAAAATGTGATTGGAACCAAATGGGTCTTTCGCAACAAACAAGATGAGCATGGCGTGGTCACAAGAAACAAGGCACGGTTGGTGGCTCAAGGATTCACTCAAGTGGAAGGATTGGACTTTGGGGAGACATATGCACCGGTGGCAAGGTTAGAATCGATTCAGATCTTGCTAGCTTTCGCAGTTCATCATGACTTCAAGTTGTATCAAATGGATGTGAAGAGTGCATTCCTCAATGGCCCCCTATCCGAAGAAGTATATGTTGAGCAACCACCGGGTTTTGAAGATCCCAAGCATCCCGACTACGTCTACAAGCTCGACAAGGCACTCTATGGGTTGAAACAAGCCCCTAGAGCTTGGTATGATTGTCTCAAGGACTTTCTACTCAAACAAGGGTTTGAGATTGGGAAGGCCGATCCTACTTTATTTACTCGCAAAGTCAATAATGATATTTTTGTGTGCCAAATATATGTCGATGACATTATATTTGGTAGTACTAATGTGGCTTTTTGTGAGGAGTTTAGTAGGATTATGACTCAAAGGTTTGAGATGTCTATGATGGGAGAGTTGACGTACTTCCTCGGATTTCAAATCAAGCAACTCAAGGAAGGGACGTTCATAAGTCAAACCAAGTACACCTCCGATATGTTGAAGAAGTTTGACATGGACAAAGCCAAGCCCATCAAGACACCGATGCCGACAACTGGACATCTCGACCTTGGAGGAGACAGCAAGGCCGTAGACCAAAAGGTATATCGCTCCATGATTGGATCCCTGCTTTACCTTTGTGCATCTAGGCCCGATATTATGCTTAGCGTGTGCATGTGTGCAAGATTTCAAGCAAATCCTAAAGAGTGTCATCTTGTGGCTGTTAAGAGAATTTTTCGGTATTTAGTACACACTCCTAATCTTGGCTTGTGGTATCCTAAGGGCTCCACTTTCGATTTGCTTGGGTACTCCGATTCGGACTACGCCGGTTGCAAAGTAGATCGAAAGAGTACCACTGGGACTTGCCAATTTATTGGTAGGTCTTTAGTGTCTTGGAGTTCTAAAAAGCAAAATAGTGTTGCCTTGTCAACTGCTGAAGCCGAGTATGTGGCGGCCGGCGCTTGTTGTGCCCAACTATTCTGGATGAAGCAGACCCTTAAAGACTTTGGATGTGAGCTAACCAAGATTCCCCTTTTGTGTGACAATGAGAGTGCCATTAAGTTGGCAAATAACCCAGTAAACCACTCTCGTACAAAGCACATAGACATCCGGCATCATTTTTTGAGAGACCACGAAGCCAAAGGAGATATCGCTTTGCACCATGTGAGCACCGATAATCAACTAGCCGATATCTTCACAAAGCCCTTAGATGAGTCAAGATTTTGTGCTTTGAGGAGTGAACTAAATATCATTGATTCTCGTAACGTGGATTGATATCTTGTGCATAATTGATTGATATAGATGTGGTCAAAAGTTTGTGAAAAGTTGTGTGATAATTTCAAAATCTATTTTCTACAACTCAAATGTGTCCATGGCTATGTATTGATTGAATGAAATCTGGACATATATGAGTTGGTTCGAGCATACCATGAAGTTCACCATGTAGTTAGTCGTTGATGGTCGTTTTTACGGTCCACCGGAAGTTCCGGTCCCCCCATCACCGAAGTTCCGGTACCAGCGGAAGTCCCGCCAGCACACCGGAAGCCCTTCGGAGTACGCGACGCACCTTGGCAACTGTACCCACCGGAAGCTCCGGTACCCCATCGGAACTTCCGGTCAGATCGGGTTTGACCGCAGTAAAAGTGGATCTCGGGTCGTTTTCAAGTCAAAGACCTTACCTTTTCAACCCTATCTCACCCGAGCACTGTAGCGGCGGCGGCGGCTCCATCTTCTTCTTCCCCGATCTCCCTCCTCCTCCACTCCCTTCCAAATCCCTTTGGGGAGGAGCTTGCCCCGGCATTGGAGATCACTTTGGTGGAGTTGGTGGACGCCGGGAGGTTTTGGCACGCAAGCGGATTTGACCCCTTCTCTCTCCAAGGAATAAGGTACCGGGATTTCCTCTTGATCTCCCAATGTACTTGGTTTTGGGTTGATTCCTTGCACGTGCTAGCAATTATTTGTCTATACATGCTGTTGGAATGTCCTTCATGCAATGCACGTGGTCGATCTCTGTGGAGCACGTGGTTCCTGTCGCACTAGGATTCCACCGGAAGTTCCGGTCCCTGACCGGAAGTTCCGATGGACCCTGTGCGATGTGCAACCGTGGCTCTACTTGTCGATCCCTTTGTTGCATTCCACTACCATGTCTAAGACTTCCCCTCGTGTCGTGTTTTGTGTGTTGTGCAAAGATGACTCGTCGCACCAATCCGGGTCGTGCGGCTCGTCCGGGCGCGCAGCGGTCTCGTCCTCCGAGTATGGGTGATGGAGAGGAGGATCGTCCTCGTGGCAGTCGTGCCGCTCGCCGTGGTGGTTCTCGCACGGTCGTCTCGTCCGATGAAGATGAAGGTCCTATCAGTGTTCCCGATCGCACTCGCACTCGTGCATGTCCACCTCTTGCTCACCATGAGATGGTTAATGATACAGAGGCTGCTAGCCAGATTGAGGTGGAGGGTGGTGCTATTGCTCCAGAATTTGTTCGGCGCTCACCTATCACCATTGGAGCAGCTACCATGAATCGGCTTCTTCCTCACCATACACGTTTCGCTCCCAAGCCTTGCTTGCCGGTGACTCCACGGAGTCAATCCCAGATGGCCGATCGACTACCGCAAGCAAGCAAGGGATGTCAAGAGGATGCGAAAAGGAGAACCCTTTCAAATGGACAAAGTTTGAAGGTGTGGATTCTCGCTTTTGTCACAGTTTCATAGTGATTATTATCACTATGTGTGCTTCAAGGCGGGGGAAACGGGCACTACACTTCCCATTGTGCCGCACAAAGCTCCCACTCTCAAGTCCCTCGAAGAGCACAAGAATCGTGACATTGACAAGTTGATTGCAAAGCTAGAGGAGTGGCGCATCTTGGGTCTCATAAACTTCAAGCACAACTGAACAAATGAGATCATTCTTCAGTTTTGGGCCACTCTCTACATTGATGAGACAAACAAGGTACTTCACCGGGATGACGAGGGTTTACATTACCGTTGTGATTACCGTTAGTTTTCTCGTCTTCTTGGGCTCACTAGTGAAGATAGGAATGCACCTAGCTTGTATGAGCACTATATGCGTGGTGTTGGTCGAGCGGATTTCGTTGAGGCCGGTCTTTATCATGATCCCGCTCAAGCTAATGGCACCACTCACAACTTGAAGACCTATTTTTATGTGCTCAACAACTTGATTCGTGCCACCATTGATCCCAAGATTGAGATGCCACCAAGTTGCAAAACCATGCTCCCCGCTATTCTTGTGTGTTTTGGTCTTGACAAGAGGTTTAGTGTGACCGATCTCCTTTGGAGGAATATTGAGGATGTCTCGACCGATCCACACAAGTCTTTGCCATATGCACCTTACCTCATGTATGTGATTGAGCAAGTGGTTGGATTCTCCTTCCACCATGATGTCATTCATAAGGCTTGGAAGGTGAAGAACATCCCGGCACCTACGTGCAAGGGCAAGGCTCCTATGGATAGTGTAGGTGGTGCCGCTCCCGAGGATGAGGACTTGGGTGGTGCCGAGGCCGAGGAGGCTCCTCCTGTGGATCCTTCTGGTGGTGGTGCTACTGCTGGTGGTGAGAACAGCCGAGGTCGTGGACATGGTCGTGGCCGTGGGCGTGGTGATGCTACTCGCCATGCTCTTCAGCGGTTCTTCTCCTATTTCTGCTACACTCAGAAGAAGACCGATCAGCGTCTTCGTCGCCTTGAGGAGAAGGCCGATCTCACTCCCGCATCTCCACTTCGAGATTTCCAGGACCCATATGCTGAGTTTGATGCTATGCATGGTGGGCATGAGTTTGATGCAGTGATCGGCGGCCAGCGGCAAGCAGCAGGACCCTTCCTTCACCGCTTATGATCCTTCTTTTTGGCGGTGGGCTTCCTGCCGGTTACACCATGGAGGACACCGAGCGGGGCGCCTCTTATCGGGACTTCTTTGGTGCGGTGATGACGTCACGAGGTCGTCTCTTTACTGGTGCTCCTGCTTTTGGTGGTGGCGATCCTGGAGCCGGTCCTTCCTCGACCCATGGCTTCTTTGGCGACGCCAGTAGTGCATGTTGCTTTGCCCCTTTTGCTTTCTCGAAGCCTACCCTTTTTGGCATTTGATGCCAAAGGGGGAGTGTTAGGCTTATTCATGATGTAATAGGGGTAGTTAAAATTTCGGTCTGTAATAACTCTTATCTCCTGTGGTGAACTATGTGGTAGAACTTGAACTATTTGTGTGTGATGGATGATTGTAGGTTAAAACTCTTTATGTTTATCATCATGTGATGTTTTTTATGTGATATTGTGATGGTGATTGTGGTCTTTAGAATGGTTATGTTGGTTAAGTCTTTTTCTTTCTACCATAACCATTCATATTCTTTCTCCTTGCTCTTGTGATATATCTTGTCATATGCATCACGGGTTTATTGTCACACACACTCTTAGGGCACCCCACGGATTGCAAAATTTAGGGGGAGCCTCTCTAGTGTATGTCATCTTGATTTCACTCAAGATGTTGAAATTCAAATCCTATGCATACACCAAGGGGGAGCTTGTCTTAAATTTTGGAATTCAAAAGTACAAATTCTTTCTATCATATATAAGCCTAAGTTGGTTGTCATCAATTACCAAAAAGGGGGAGTTTGTTAGTGCATTCGCCCCCGGTGTGGGTTTTGGATAATTAATGACAATCAAATTAGCGACTAACATGTTCATCAAGTGATATCCACAGGTGTTAGTCCAATGGTGTATTTAAACGAAAGAATTCGGTGAATGATAGCACCCTAAATTTTATGGACAAACGGCGATTCGGCTCAAGTGATTCACTCACATTCTATTTTGATTTGAGTCGTAGGATATGCCGTACTATCAAGAGGGATACAAAATTAACTAGCTAGATGGGGAACAAAAGTGCTCATGTCGATGCTTTAGTGTAGTTTAAGAGACACCGATTCACTCGCGCGTTCGTAGAAGGTTTGTGTTGTTTCTGCAGGTTTGACCGGAAGTCCCGGTCTCCCAAATGAGCTTCCGGCTGGGACCGGAAGCCGCCCCGTAACGGAGGCTCGGTCGGAGACCGGAAGCGATTCCCCGCAACGCGACGCCGCACCGGCCTGCCCCCGACCGGAAGTTCCGGTCGGTGACCGGAAGTTCCTGGTCAGCCCGAGTCTCGCCAGATCTCAGCCAATGGTCAGATCCACCTTGACCGGAACTTCCGGTGGGGCTCCACCAGAACTTCCGGTAGGCCTTCGGAGGCCGAAGTATATATACTTTTGAGCTCCGTTTCTAACGGTTACGCCAGGCATCACATTGATTTACTGTTCACACATCCTCCCCCAAGCTTTGACTCCCCCACTCTTTCTCTCCCCTTGCTTCCAAGCTTCAATCTTCGATTGTTTGAGCTAGGGACGTGAGATTTGAGAGCGGGAGCATCGACCTTCGACTTGAGCACTTGGGTTCCTCGTCTTGCCGGTTGGTTTTGTGTTTATTACTCTTGGGTTCTTGGAACCCTAGCCGGCTAGGCGTCTTAAATGTGGTTGCCCGTGTTGATTTACTTGTGAGGGCACTCGAAGCGTTTGTATTACCCTTCATCTTAGTGGATATCTCAAGCTTTCCTTTGTGGTTGCTTGAGGGAGGTGACCTAAGTGGTCGGGCCTTAGTGGCCACCTCAACAACGAGGACGTAGGTACTCCTTTGTGGGGAAAGCCGAACCTCGGGATAAATCTTGTGTCCCGCGTGCTTGTTGTGGTGGTAGCTTCGACTACCCTTGTTATTGTGTTCTTTGTTCTATCTATTGCATATTTTATTGTAGGAAGAAGAACTCAATCCAAGAGGTGATTCCCAAGGGTGTGGTAATTCGTATAGTTGAAATCACAACTCATTTACTCTGATTACCTAGCTTTAGGACACCCGAAGTTCTAGTTGGTTTGTAATAGAAGTCTCGGTCTAGCACCGGAACTTCTACTCCAAACCACCGGAACTTTCGGTTAGCATTTAACTTCCACAATTTGAGTTTGTGAATTTCAGGAATCGAAAAGACGCCTATTCACCCCCCCTCTAGGCCAATTAGGTCCTTTCAGATCTCCCTGTTGGCCTCCCTCTCACGGGCATCAGCGTCGTCTCTGGTAGCTATGACAAGCTCTATCTGGTGCCTCAGGTCTCTGACACGGTCCGAGTGCCTCTTCTTCCTTTTCTGCTCCTTCTTCCATAGGGCCTTGTTCCGGTCATTCATCTTGTACATGCGGGGACTGAGTAGCATCCAAAGTCTACATCACAAAGAAACATGGCACTCATTGCCGCATTATCACTGTCCTCAATCTCATGAATCCACGCCGGCGTGCCATCTTTGGGGGACTGCTCCCTAACGTGTCGGCCAGGTCACCACGAGGAAACACTCCCGCCAAGGCCCGAGCCAAGCTCGGAAAACGCCCATGATGGTGCGCAAAAACGAAGAAGGTGGCTCTGCTAGCCCCTCCTCCGGTGTGACTCCGTAGGGCACGCAGGCGCCACCCCTCCCACTCCGAGTCCTCGTGGAGTGGTGGGACGGTAACCTCCACAGCAACCATGTTGCCCTCAGTGCTCGGCTCCTCGGTCACCCAGGAGTACACGGGTCGCTGCTCCTCCGTATACCCCACGTGGGCCAACACACGCCAAAGAAGCGTGGGCATCCCAAACTCCTCCAGAAGTGAGACTCCCCGGATAGTGGTGCGAGGTGCGAGCTGTCCACGCTTGTACACGGCCTCCGGTGGACTTACGAGCGATGCAGCTTGGTACGGGCCATCTGTTTAGAAATTTATCCCGAGTGAGTCAAGTAATTAATTATCAATTTTTAATTAACAGAAGTAACCAATTTACAAGGGAAGGTAAATGCAATGACATGAGATGAACAAACATGATGTATGCACGGATCTTACGTTCTCACAAACTTAGCAAAAATAATTCTAGCGGATAAACGGTGGCATACAACGTTCTCTCATAGCGTATAACTAAACGTTCTACACGAAGCGCTGTTATGTACCTGCAGAAAATCCACTTCAGCCCATCCCAACAGTATGAATAAATGCATTGCAGAATGTAAAGATTAAGTACTCACACGCACGTGCATTCCCAAATACACGCACATGTAGTACAACTACCCGATCCTCGTCCTCATGACGGCATCGTCTCAACAGACGGCACAACCCACAATTAAACACCTTGGTAAGTACATGGTTTTGACATGTAAATACTTCCGGTATCACACTAGCACTCCCCTAGATTGCCGGTTGGACAACCATGCTCTCACAACTCTCACTTTACCGAGGCGTAGAGGCATTTTGAACCATACATTACCATTCAAGCAAATGGCACCCATACAATTACCTTGCTTGCATGGGCAACAAAAAAGGAAAAATATGATGCAAGCCCCCAAGTTAGTACTTAAATAGCCACCTAGAGTCCTTATTTGGGCATAAAGGATATGACCACCGGCACACTCTTAATTTGCAAACAAGGTTTTTCTCAATAGACTAATAGATCTATAAGTTAAAAATTCAGTTTTGAAACCAAAATCTTTTGTTTTAAATACACATGTGAACAATAACCGCTAAACCATGCTCGATGCCACTGTAATGTAACCGACCAATTTATAAAAGCATAAGTGAAAAATCACTCGCTAAGCAAGTAATCGTCACACTTAAGCCATTATAAACCCGGTAGTCCGAAAAAATCTCGAAGGATTTCAAACCAAACATCATCAACCAAGATCGCACAAGTTTAGCGTCACCATTCACACGTTACAACATTTCACGAATAGTTCGACAACATCAGAGTGCGGAAATAAAGTTATTACAAACCAAGTTCTTAAAATCCGAGTAGCGAAAGCAAAGTAGTTTTGAAAGCTCAACCCAACTCACGCATTTTTAAAGATTAATACAAGGTGCCCCGTAGTCTATCCATCAAAAGCGGTTGGGGGAGAATATTAAGATTTAACCTTGCCCAAGGTTTTCTAGTCCACTGAAAAAAGACAGGTAGCACAAGCATTCGTGGAAGGTATGTCCGTCTGCACAAACAACAAGCGGGAAAAACCCCGAGTACGAGAAAGGTACTCAGCTAGACTTACCCGATCAATCAAAATAAAAGACTCCAAGGAGTATGACAGGGCTTTATCCGGGGATAGCTTGACTCTTTTGTAAAAGGCGGTAATAACATTTAAAGTGGTAGCTCGGCTTAACCATTCCTATTTATGCTAGGTGAGCACCTATACTATGCATCATTATAATATATTAGTCATGATTAAGCAAGCAAGTAGTAACAATAATCATAATCATTAGCTTAACCCATCATCATCATTAACCCCATTCCATAATCATTACTACGATGTTTGCGGCTCAAGTCAAGGTGTTCACCGTCCCAGAACGATGGCGATTCGAATCGATTACTACTGAGCTCAGGGGGTATTCCTCACACAAACCACACTCACGCGCGAAGTGAGCTACAGGTCACCGTGGCACATATCCGGGAAGAAACGCGGTTTCGACCGGAACCACCGTACCGGGGACCGCCCGACGCCTTTTAGCCCCCATGCCGGACCTCGGACTTACTCTTCGCGCCCTGTGGTCCCCCATCCATCTCTAATACGTGCGAACGGGTCGAGAGCCGGCCTTGGATAGTGTTAGGCTTCGCGGTCGGAAGTGCTTATCCGGCCCGGCTAAATGTGAGGCATGCGTTCAATATGACTTGGGGTACAACAACAAGATGCGGTCCTTAATCGACACGAGACGGAATCACCGTGGTCCAACCACCCCACAAGACTCCGCCCGGGTCTCCATTTATCACAACCATAACCATCAACCGGGTGATATCAACATAAGCCTTCCATCAATCATAAGTAACCACCTATACTCGCGGATGACGAAAATCACCCGACTTCTACTTGTCTAAGCAAGCTAAGCATAATACTCGCCCCTAGACTAGCGAGGGTATATCAAGGCGGGTAATTCAATGGTAAAAGCAAGGATATAATGCATCAACGGTTGCACACAACTCCTATACTTAATGCAACAATCATAAAGCATAATTAGACTGTTAGAAAGCATAGGTAAGTAGATGCTCCGGTGCTTGCCTTGTTCGAAGTCACTAGCGAAGTGGTTCGGGCACTCAGGTAGGTCTTCCTCGTCTCCTCCTGCTGGAACCTCCTGCTGGAACTCCTCCTGAGGGTTCTCCTCGATCTCCGAAAGTTGGGGGTCCTCCCCGCGAACCTCAGTATGATGCGATGCACATTCTTAAGTATAGTGAATGCACACACGTATAATGCTCATGAATGAAGATGATTAACAGATCATTTGACAGAGTAGGTGCACATCTCCTCTCTACTAACAACTTAACTCATTTATTGAGTATGTGCATACCTCTTCTCTAAACACTTATAGAAGTGTATAAAGAAGGGAGGTGTGTATAGGCACACACACATACTCACAACACATAAATAAAGAGAAGTAACACTAATTATGGATAAACATCACACTTCAGTTATGGTGCTGCATAACAGGACCAACACTTCAAACATAACTAAAAGTGCTCAAAAGTAAATATAGCACCTACTAAAGCAATCAAATCAAAGCCTTATCATTTCATGTGAAACAATAGGCTTGAACTGTGACCTCTGTCTAGACAGTCCAGAAAAATCTTATAAAAAGTACAGGAGCTACATCATGCTATAACAAGGCCATGATAAAATATTCATCACATTTCATCAAGCACAACAGCCTACACAAAACGATAAAACCACAGGACAGAATTGCACATTTAATAACTTTGTACGGTGAAAAGTGTCAAACAATGGATTTCATAATTTTAACTAGAACTTCTTAGCACAAGAGCAGTCATCAAAAATTATCAAGGCATAATTCCTCATATTTAATTTATTAAAAATCATTTAAGAATCAGTCCAGAATTGAATTTAAATCACATCTCAATATTTTTACACAGGGACTGCATGGTGCATATTTTTCCCAGAAACTACATCACATAACAAGTCTAACAAAACAAGAATCACATTTTTTAGAGCAATGTACAATTTACCATGCATTTACTCGGTTTTTAGCCATTTAAGCAATTAAATAAAACTACACAGTAAAGTACCACAAAAATTACATCTCACATTTTTCCTAGATAGACCTATTCACCAAGAAACCAACAAAACAAGAATCATCAATTTTGGACTCCATTTGCACCAGCTTGAAATTCAAAAGCATTTAAATCGATTTTCTAGAAAAACTTTTAAAAGAAAACCGGCTCTAAAACGCTAGGTGCACCCGGTCCATTGGACCAGGGCTCACTGGCGCACGGGCCCGGTGGGTCAACCCGCCCCACCGGTCAGCCGGCCAAGGCGTAGCGGCCGTTGATCGGCCGGTGCTCGCCGGGCGGCGAGGTGAACGGCGGGTGTGGCACCACCGACGTGTTCCCCGTCGCGGCGCACCCGCCCGGTGGTGTTGGTTGCGCCGGCGGCGGTCGGAAACGCGACGACGGCGGCGGCGGCGGCGCGAAAGCGGCGACGGCGGCGGTGTTCGAGCGTCTCCGGCGATGGCGAGGGCATGACAAGGGGAGCACTAGCTCCACAGGTTCTCGGCGGAGCTCGCCGATGAGTTGTCCGCCCGCATTGGGCGATCACTGTGAACTCCTGGCGGCGTGCATGGCGACGCGACGGCTCAAGCGCACGGCGACGAGGTGGCATTCCGGCCGTGCCATGCCCTAATCGACTAAACCAACTCGGCGGGACCTTAGCGCGCTAGCTCCTACACAGGAAACGCTCGATGGCGTGGAGGAGGGAGAAGGAAGGGCGCGGCGGTGGCGCGCGGCCGAGACCGCGGCGGAGCGACACCGCCGCGAGATGGAGAAGACGGCCCGATTGGCCCTTACCGGTTTGTTTCGACGGCGGGTTAAGAAGCTACGGTGTCGAGCAAGGCGAGGCGAAGCTCGCGGCGTGCGCAGGTGAGGTGCGAGCTCGGCAAAGAACGGGCGAACACTGTGGCGACGGGCGAAGCAGCCAAGCAGGCGGCGGCGATCTTCTGCGAGAGAAGAGAGAGAGCGAGAGAGAGCAGAGCGAGAGGAGGGAAGTGGAGAGTGAGCGAGCGAGTCGCGGACGGGCGCAGGCGTGGCGGTGTGATGGTCGGCTGTGGGTCCCGCCGGCCGGGGCTCGCCCGACCCGGCGGCGGCGCCAGCGCGGCAGAGGCGGCCGACCACGGCCTGGTCGGTCGGCCACGACGTGGCGCAACGCGCCGCGCGGCGGGCGTGGGCGTGGGCCGTGGGGCAGTTTAAACGGCCCGGCTGTTCATGGTGAGTTTTTTCTTTCTTTTTTTTTTGAAATTTAAAACTAAACCAAAAGCTTTCTTTTTGACACTTTTAAAAACAATTTCAAAGAATGTGCCCAAAATAAAAGTTGTAGAGAATTAAAAACTGAACAACTTTCATTTAAGGCTCAGGTCAAAATTCCAAATAAATTTTGAACTATAAATTCATTTTGAAATTTAGGCTTGAAAAGGGATTTTCCATCTAAATTTCTTTTGCTCCAAATTGCTCCAAAACTTTTTGCAATAAAATTTGTTAAATCATTTCAAAAGCTGGGCAAGTGGATCCAAACTTGACAAAGTCATTTGCAAGGCAATTACTTAACTAAATTAATCAATCAAGCAAACAAGCATAATAAAAATGCAAAGCACATGAAATGACAATGCAACTAGGGTTTATGCTTGATGATGCTTATGCCATGCTTAATGATGATCAAGTTAATTAATTTAGTGCCTAATGCATGCTTAACACTCGAGGTGTTACAGCACATTTTGGATAAAAATATCAGATTACTTTTTGAAAATTATTTAATTTTTTTATAAAGTCTAATCGACCTAACTATTGATGTAGTGCGACTTATCTCTCTCGTAGCCGACGTCATGCTACATCTGCTAAAACCATTTTTAAAACCATTCGACGAGCAAATTCAAACGGTTTCAAAAGTTGGAGAAAATAGAAAACCTGATGTTTAGTTGGAGAGGTAAATCAAACTTGAGCAGAAGTTGGAGAAAGTCAAATCGACATTTTCCCTTTTGTGTAGACCCATTGCTGTCAGCGTCAAATATTGAGAAAAAAAAGCCCACCCGTAGCTTTTGGACAAAGATAAAAGGAATTCCAAGATAAAATAATAATAAATAAAATAATATGGGCCGCCATTAGGCCCCTGAATTAGCCAGCCCAATAGCAATGCACACTACGGTCATATTCTGACCATTATATTTTGATGGAAAAAGTCTGCTTTTCCTCCCCTAGCTATCGTGAAAGTTCATTTTCTCTCCCTGAACTCTAAAACCAGATAAACAACCTTCCTCAACTTTTCAAACCATACACTTTATCACCCTGTAATGGTTTTAATGGTGGTTTTGCTACAGTGACAGTGGTTTGTCTTTTTTTATTTATTTTGGCTGAATTTTAGAAAAATCATAGTAAATCCTAAAAAATTATGAACTAAAAAATCTAATTTTTTGGACACCACATGAGTACATCTACACGGTGAATATATAATATGGTATACTTTAGTATAAAGTTTTTGCTAGTCTTTTTTTTTATTTATTTTGGCGTAAATCTTTGAAAAATCATAGTAAATTACAAAAAAATTATAAAATAGAAAATCTAATTTTCTTAGACTCTATATGAGTACATCTACAAATAAATGCATAATATGATATATTTTAGTATAAAGTTCTCGTTGTAGCTTTTGATCCATAATTTTCTGTAATTAATTGAAATAAATTTATAACTGTAGCTTTTATAACTATTTTGTTGGACTAAAGCTACCGTATTATATATTGACTGTATAGATTTACTCATGTGGAGTCCAACAAAATTGATTTTTCTATTTTTTTATTTTTCTATGATTTACTATGATTTTTTAAAGATTTCGCCAAAATAAATAAAAATAAAAAGGCTAGCAAAAAAGTTTGTACTAAACAATACTATATTATATATTCACTATGTAGATCTAGTCATGTGCAGTCCAAAAAAATTAGATTTTTCATTTTACGAATTTTTGTGATTTACTATGATTTTTTAAAAAAAATTCTATCGAAATAAATAAAAAAGAAAAGGACAAAACCACTATCACTATAGCAAAACCATCGTCAAAAATCACTCTAGGGAGGTAAAAAGCGCATGGTTTGAAAAGTTAAGGGAGATTGTTTGTCCGATTTTAAAATTCGAGGGGAGGAAAAGTGGACTTTCGCAAAAAGTTGAGAGAGGAAAAGTAGACTTTTTCCTATTCCTCGATCCACTTGTGTTGTTTGCTCGCTGGTCTGCCTAAACTCATTTGTGTTCAACTTGGCAACGGTGCGTGCACCGATGGGTATTGGCCACCCGCACCCGCACCCCGCTAAATTTTACCCGTCGGGTTACCCGTACCCGCAGACGGGTAAGGAATTGCGTTCCACACCCGCACCCGGCGGGTAAATTTTACCCGATGGGTATTCCGTACCCGCGAACACACCCGAAAATTACATAGAAATATCATTTTTAATAAACAGTATATGAAAAATTTAAGAATTTTCACACCACCAAATACAACTTCATCCAATATGTATATACTAAGTAATGTTCACATAGACTTGGGATAAATAATTGGTTATGTGGGCTAAATTGATTATGATAGTTAGTTAATTGTTGCGGGTATTTTTTACCCGCGGGTACGCGGGTATGGTAGTATACATCCATACCCGTACCCGCGTACCCGATGGGTAGAGGATTTCTTCCAGTAACACACCCGCGGGTAGAAAAATTCATCCATACCCGCGTCTTAATCGAGTAAAACCCGTCGGGTACTCGGGTTTCGGGTACCCATTGCCATCTTGATTTGTGTATGTATCTGCTGTGTATAGGGAATTACAATTGACTAAACAAAAAAGATAAGCTGTGCCGATGACTATGCGGACCCGGGGCTCTTTCGATTCTTCTCCCCATCTATAGTAGACAAGGGCGAACTCAAGGCGATAAACCGTCGTCCGGCGTCAAATTCGCTAGGTCCTCTCCGCTTCCGGTGGTCTCGTCGGCGCCGGAGGGTGGGGGCCGGTGGAGTTGGCGGCTGGTGTATATATTCCACCATATATACTAGGCTTCATCTAGGTAGGTTAGGGTTCGTTTTATCCATACCGTTGGTGCAGTGTGGATCCTCCGTCCTCTGTTGTTACGTCTCCGGCGAGCGACGTCTTGGATGCAAGGATGAAGCCATAGAGCCGCGCTTCGGGCGATACCTTCTCCCGACATCTTCGATGGCTTCCCCAACTTGGCCGGCGGCGGCATGAGGTACTACTTGCATCCCCGGGTGTTTGGCAGATTTTGTCCCTCCAAGAATCCTCTGGTGGTCATGAATCTATTCTTGTGAGGTTTGTGTTTCTCCTTCCTACTAGCTTTGGGTTGGAGTTCCTAGTCCCCGTGTTGGGGTCTTCGTCTTCCATCGATCGGGGTCGGCCATGGAGACGATTGGCGTTTGATTCTGGTCTTCGTGACGATGCTGCTGGTGCGTTCATCGTTCTACGGTGCGGTTCGTTGGTGGCCGTGGTACTTTGTGGCTATCTTTAAAGATGATGGTGTGTCGCCTGCATGGGGGTGTCGGCCTTGAGCTTTCTCCTCAGCTTCCTTCTCTGTTGCTGGCGATGGAGGAGAGGCGAGCAACGGCGATTCCGGTCGACAGGAACAACGACATCCAGGAGCCTCTATCAAGGACTTCGATGTAATTTTATTTTGTTGTGGGGGCTCCTTTACAAGGGGCTGGATGTAATATCTCTCCATATTTAATAAAATCCAACCCGTTTTCTCAAAAAAAGACTAAACAAAAAAGATTGATTCATTTTTCTCAATCTCAAAAAGAAAAAGGTTAAACTGAAGATGGGAGGGGAAGCACGCGCTCTGCACGAGCCACGAGGGCCCCACCAGCAGGGCCATCTTGTCAACAATTTGAAGTGTCCTCGAAGCGAGCGGGGCCTAGCAATTTTTTTCGGACTATTTGACACAACTCCAGCCCAACATCTGAGGAGGAATTGAAGGTTGAGCCATATCTACACTTTAAGAGGAGGAGGATTCATTATTTTTTAGTAAATAGTAGAGGAGCCAGAGCTATTGTATTTTTGGATTGAAGGAGGATCTGCAATTCGTGACTCCTGTTCAAGTGTTTTGAATTCTATGGAGGAGCACTTGAGCCATGTGAAACAAGCCCTTAATATGATGACTAAAGTGTATAGTACTGCTAATGACAATTAACTTGCAGTATATATGTTGAGAGCGTTTGGAAATAGCCGAATGTCAAATTAGAAAGCGACGACAATCTAATTCTTGATTGCTTGTGCTGGGTTTTCATTTCAGTGGGACCAAATACATAAAACTAAGTACTACATATAAACTCATGGCCCCTCCCATCCAAGTACAACTAACAAACTCACGCGTTGTTGAACAACACTGAGCACAACTAACAAACTTGACATGTTGACAACAAGCACCACCACCAACACAACTTGGAGCACCACAATGGCGACAGGAGTACAACAACCGGGCTGGAAAATCCGAGCGCGATGCCCTTAAAGAAAATGTGGCATCAAAAGCATCGACAACGCTGGGCGGATTGCAAGTGTTTACTACATTCTACCAAAAAATATCTCAATGGCAGAGATTTTCTAATCTATCCATATGGGTGTCCACAGACACTTGGATTGTCTTTTTAGCCAGGGCCATCTCTCCTCTTTGGCTAAACATCATGACTGCATGCAGGGCGTGTTGAACGTGAACGTGAACCCATGGAAACATGGGCGCAAAACGGAACTATACTGGGGACCTCCCAAGAGCTATCCCTGCGGCACCGATGTGCCGCCTTGCCAGCAGGGGGCTTGTTGCACGACGACGGGGTAAGCTGCCACTGGTGTTGGCTTCATTCTGCACCTAAACGACGACATTGCCTGCAAGCATGCATTTAGCCTAAATACATGAGTGAGATATGTTGTTACGATGATCTAGCTAATCAGCTTAGTCTTCTTAACAAGTTTCAATTCCTTTTTTTAACAAAAAAATCTAACTAGTGTCGTCTCTGGTTTGTAATCATCATGTGTACATGTGTACTGGAGTCTGACGATGCCTGCACTTGCTGATGATAACTGACGAAACATTAAAGAGTTTTTCGCGTTCATTGTTCAGACCTGAATGTGCTGTTGCAGTGACTTCATGTACCGGATGGTTTGGTCCAGAGTTGAAGCTTGGTTGCTCTAAAATGTTATATAGAGTAGACATTATGACCAAATTAATAAAGTAGTACAATTTCGTGATGTGCTAGTGTGTATATATATAGTAAAAGCTCTGCTGATGAACATATATAAAGGTTTTTGTCCGATCAACTTAATAACTAGTTTGTCCGATCAACTTAATAACTATGTAATCAATTTCAAATTATAAGATGTTGACTTTTTGACTTCAAATTTGATCACTCATTTTATTAGAAAATTGTAAAAAAAAAAATTACTTCTTTTGGTATGGCTTACTTTATTAATATTTTTTTAAGAAATGACTTAAATTTGATTATATTTATAGAAATTTTTAAATAAGATAAATGGTTAAACTTAGAGTAAAAAGTTAAACATCTTATAATTTAAGACGAATCTTATAATTTGGAACGGATTGAATTGAGTAGTAATGTGTTGATGACTAAGAGTGACCGTAGTACTACTGTTCTTACGTTGACGCATCCTGGAACGAGTTGTTGCAGGGTCTTGAACTTCTCATTTATCTTCCACCGTCTTCTCTGCATATATATGCAAATTAAATGCAACCTCCACACATGCATGCAGCATGCTACGTGAGTGAAAGTTAAATTAAGCAACAGCTAAGTAGTTTGTAGAGGAAATAAGTTGATACACACACACACACACACACACACACACACACACACATATATATATATATATATATATATAGAGAGAGAGAGAGAGAGAGAGAGAGAGAGAGAGAGAGAGAGAGAGAGAGAGAGACCACACACCTTCTCTGTCAGGCTGTGTGCTTCAGCGTGGTGACGAGACCTCCTTCCTCCCGTCGCTGATGATGTTTTCCTCTTCTCCTGTCAGAGGCAAACGGCTATCAAAACGACGCGACGCAGGAGGATATACTTCCGTCCTCTGTCGTCACCACTCACCTGTAGCTTGCGATCCGACGACTGCTTCTTCCCCGACGACGGCACCAACTGATCATCATCCTCCCAAGCGCGTCGGTCGGTAACGACGGCGGCATCACCGCAGACGATCGGGAGGAGCCACGACGCCATCTCGGCCTCGGAAGGGGGCGCTGGCGGTGGTGCCACTGCCACTGCCACTGCCAGCGGCCTCTCGGGTACGGGCGCCACCGCGAATGGCCGCCGTGACGACAAGGGGTTGCAGCTGGGCTGGCCCTCCATGCTACAGCCGCCGCGCGCGCCTCGCCACACCAGCTCAAAGAGGTCATCACTGCGATTGAAGCACAAAGTTGATCAAATATAAGCGCAATAATCTTGCAAAATTTTTTTCTGTCCAAACATCATGCATCGATCGTCGTCTGTGCGTCATGTCTAGCCTAGCTAGTATCTATATAAGTATGTCTCATGTTGTGTGTGTATCACATACTATATGTGGCTCGTTGTGCATGCTATATCAGTTTCAGCCAAAACGAATTTGATGTCCTTTTTTATGAGCTCAAGTGAATTTGAGATTTTGGCTATATATATAGATCGAACACGCCGTGCGTGGATACATATAGATGCATGACGACCGTGGGCTCCTAGCCGGGCACACGTACGACGAGGAGTGGCGATCACCGAACAAGCCGAGGAAGTCTTCTTCGCCGCCGCCGAGGTCTGTGCACGTGGAGCAGCAGTGGCACCAAGCAGAACCTGCAGAGTCCTGGCAGCTCATCGTCGTCTCCATACGGCAAGCGTATAGAAGTACGTACTGTAGTACTACCGAGAGAGAGAGAGAGAGAGAGCCTTTATATAATGTATGTGTGCCGCGCGCAGTATGGTGGTATAGTACATATATATATAGTGGCCTAGCAGTGGAGATGCTTTTCCTCACCGGGCGCGCGGCGGCGCCGCCGGTAAAAGAGTGATTTCGTCGTTTTGCTCTGGATTTACCCGCGTTAACCGGCAGGGTAAACGGGTGAAGTTTGCGCCATGACGACGAGCGGCGTCTGTGTCGACCTATAGCTAGCATTCGTCGTGTCTTGTAGTAGCCGAGCGAGAGGCACGCAGCAGCAGCAGCAACAGTTTCAGATGTCCACGGCTCCCCGCGCTACGGACATATGGATTGGCGGCGGATGGATGCAAGCTCGACCTTTTTTGTTTGTTGAATGTTTTATACACAATATGGCTCTTATGTGAAGTCGGAGCTGCTGGCACCTTGGCTTCTTTACTCGGTAACCATTATTTATGTTCTTAGCCACGTCGCGTAGGGTGTCAAGCCCAATATATAGGCAGGCCGAGTACGATTTATTATTCAGGATTTAGCCATAACTTGAAAGCTTCATTAGAATTCGAATTATTGAACAGAACTCGGTCACTGGAGAAAAGTGAATCGAATAGAGCTAGTTGCCAAGGTAGTTGGCTTACGAGAGATATCCCACCGCCTGTGAAGAATAGGAAGAGCCACGCATGCATATCTTTCTCGGCCACTTCACCGGGGCGCTTATGAGCCGATTTCACTAGGTTTAAAGACTTTTAATGCACAAATAACGGTTAATTAGGCCCAACAAGGGTATTATTACTATATTATTTATAAGCTAGGGTTTCCTTGCCATCATGTTTCCTTTGAATGCATGCATTGCTCGCTGCTGGATGCATGCATCAGCGCAGGTTCTATGGAGGAGACTGTACGTGCAGCCCCTACTGCTGGTCTTGGACGTACACGAGTCCGTCACATGATTCCAAATTCAACGAATCAAACGGGATGCGATCCGAACAAACACGTAGACGGCGCCGCCGGATAAGAACATTCTAGATGCTTACAAGTTACAACTTAGAAGCTGTTGTACGTCCGAAAGTACTTGCATTGAACCTATATCGCGCGCCTATGCTCGCATCTTGCGCTATGGAGGACGAATCTCATTTACTACCTCGTCCCAAAAAGAATGTAAAACAAGCTCAAAAAGAATGTAAATCTTATTTTACGAGGATTTAAAAATCTTAAGTTTAACTAACTTTATAAAAGATATTATATATATTGAGATCTTTAATTAGATTTATAAAATATATTTTATGATTAATCTAATGACACTTATTACATATCGTAAGCATCAATACTTTGTCATATTTGGTCAAAATATACAATTTTTGATTTATTTGGGAAACAAAATTTACATTTTTTTTGAGACGTAGATAGTAGTTCATTAGATTCCCACGCAAGAAGATTTTCTTTTATCTAGGCAACTGTCTGAGACTATGCATCAATATTTTGGATACATACATAAATATAAGAACATCTTCACCAAATTAAGAATAAGTGATCCACATTTTCTATAACTAGGAATGAAAGAGATTGAAGGCAAAAGTCAAACCCCAGCAGATCCCTTTTCAATCCATATGTCTAAAAAATAAATCTTACTTGAGAAAACAAGACCCTTAATCCTGTAAAAAAAGATGAAAAATTAGAGATTTATCTCAATCCCCTTTCTTGCTTCCCCTTCCACTGACGCCATATATACGAGCCCGAATGATTATGTAGTTTGGCTCCCTTCCACTGACGCCATATATACGAGCCCCAATGATTATGTAGTTTGGCTAAGTAAAAGACGAGGATATGCATACTGATATGTAGATAAACTGTACATTTGATGACATGTCGGATGACGCACTCCTCATGTCCATCGACACATTTCTCCTCCTTTGGTTCCACTCTTTGTGAGAGAGAATATTCTATAATTTAACAATATTGTCTGTAGTGTGATTGTGTCAATCTCAATAATTTGCTTTGGCTTAGTCTTTACTACACATGTATTTTGAGTATCTGTGTTGTACTGTGTAATCGCAAAAAATGGTTTATTACATATGTGCATTTATAAGGATGATTATATGATGAGCTGCAGTAGTGCAATCCATGCATGCACTATATATCCAAGCTAGCTACTCTCTGTCCTATTGAAGGTGTTGTTTTCTACTCACTTATGACCTCACCGAGGCAGGTGGCGCCCATGCATGCTAGAAATATAATATCTCTAGTGTTAATTTTTGTTAAATTTCCTAAGCTATCAAAATAGTGGAGACAAAATGATATATTTTTCTAACATAACTTATGACCTCACAAAAATTTGAAATTAAGACTCAACTTATATGTGGAGAAACAAACAAATTTGTTAAGGGGTAAACGACCAACAAAAATAGTTATATGGTGACATGGTGTAAATTGAACTAAATGTTTTAGTGTTTTATTTTTCAATTCTCTTTTTTAGCATAACCTTCCTTTGATACTCTCTCTGTCTCCAAATAAATCCATTCCTAGAATATGTGTAGTTAATTTTTTTAAGTTTGACTAACTTTATAGAAAAAAAACTACAACATCTATGGCATAAAATTAGCACATTATGAAATTACTTTCTATGATAAATCCAATCACACTAATCTGACCTCATAAATATTAATGTTTTTTTCCTAGAAATTCGATCGAAGTTTAAAATTTTTAACTTAGGACAACTATAGGAATCTATTTATTCAAAGGACAGAGGAAACTAATCTTTACATCCCGAAGCAACATGAGGGGGAATCAACTATTTACTATGTGATCTAAGTCAACCTAGACCGATTATAACAGATAATGTGAGCAACTACTAAAAAACAAACACCAAAAGCAGGCCAAAAGCAGACTATATAAGTTTCAAATTGTTCTAAACAAGGTAACTTTAGGTAGAGCATGATTTTAGAAAAAAATGAATCTGGTTTCTTCTAAGTTTTTTTAGGCAATCATGTTTTTCTAAGTTGAAATAAATTTTCAACAGACGTTCTAAGATTGAATTAGATTTATCATTTTTAATTGCACATGTTTAGCTAAAAATATTTATATGACCTTTTGAAAATTATTTCTATAGGTTTTTATAAAGTCTAATTGACCTCTCAACTACTGATATAGTCTGATTTACCTCTCTCGTTGTTTACGTGGTGCTACACCAGCCAAATTTATTTTTAAAACCACCTAAAAGGAGCAAATTCAAATTGTTTCGAAAAGTAAGAAGAATGAAAAAAAACGATTTTTAGTTGGTGAGGTAAATCAGACTTGATCAAAAGTTGGAGAAGGTCAAATCAACATGGCCCTCCCCCCCCAACCCCTCCCGGTTGTAGAGGTAAGCTTGTTTGGAGAATGACAATGGGCCAAAAATCATGGGCCATTATTGGGCCTTCGCACTTTTCTAGCCCAATAGCAATATACACCTCGGTGGATTCATTTCTACTCATTCCACTCGTGTGGTTTGGTCGCTGGCCGGCCCAAACTCATCTGTGTGTACGTATCTTTGAATTGCGATCCGACCAAAAAGATTGATTCGTTTTTAAGAAAAAAGTTACCCTGTTAAAGCATCTCTCGTACAGTGGCTCTACAAGGACAACACGAAGGGAGAGGGGAGCACGCGCGCTGCACGATGGAGAGTGGGCGCAGAGGCACCTGGGCCCTACTTGCCGGTGTTTGGGACCGACGCCCGTCAAAGAAAAAGAAAGTTCATTTGACCAACATTACTTTTCACCAAGTCTGGTTTACTTTAGAAAATTAAAAAAAAGTTAAGTTAGCTCAAAAAAAAATATGAAACTAATTTCATATCCTTTTAAAAGCATTATCAATACTAAGTGTCGCGCTTGGAATTATTTAAACTTATAAGCGCCCCCCCCCTAACAATCCTATACCTCCCAAGTTGCATTCACTCACTTAGCTACTTAATAATCTAATTAGCTTGTTAATGATGTTATGTTTGCTTTGATTTGTTAATCTCACGTAGCATATTATATAATTAAAAATTATGCATTTTATTATATTCTCCATAATTTTTATTCTTTTTATGATTGCCTACCAAACATCTAGTCCGTCCCCCCAACACTTTCTAGTTAGATAGTTATTAATTTTAATTAGTGTCTTGCTGGTTTGCTCCAAAATGATATCCAAGGGCACCTATACTATTTAGGCTTAGTCTTTTATTTCTCTTTCTTATCTCATTTATTCTATTATTATCATGATTATTTTTGGCGTAAGGATTAGATTGATTAGGTGAACGTCGAGGGACCAATGCCTCAATAATTTTGTTCCCTTTTGATTTATATACAGTGCCTTTATTTTTAGTTTTCCTTTATATTGTAATATAAAAATGTTTATTTAGTCGTTACATATACTATCTTGTTGCATATGTATTTCATCATATACTATCTTGTTGTTTATGTATTTCATCATACATGATTGTCATTGGTTTGAATGCCAATGCCCCCTATATCCAAATCGTGGCTTTATCCCCTGCAGAGGGATGGATATGTGTAAAATGCATGTACAAGTGACATATGTATCCATATTATCAAATAGTATCGAGTACAAGGTGGTTAAATGATAAATATATTGTCATTGAAAGTAATTGAAACCCTATATGGTTTAGGGTTGTAACAAATAACTTGAGTATATACTAACAAATAAACATAAAAAGGAGGAGTCGATATAAGATTCAAACAATCTCATTAGGACACTATAATACTGAAGCATAAGTTTTTTTAAAAGGAATTGCCATTTTTAGCGAAAATAAAATGTTCTATGATATTTGCAAGGTTAAATCAGCTTTTAGGCTTTTTTCAGTTTACTTTTTTAGAATCACTATTTTACAGCAAAAATATTTCTATTTTTTATAATTCTAATTGACTCATGAACTATTGATGAAGTTCAATACCTTCTTCGTGGTTAACATGGTGTTATATAGAAACGGTTAACGTGGCATCAGAGTATCTCAAAGAGCCTTTCTAAATTCTATCCTCTAAATCATCATTTGGAGAGTGATTTAAGTAAAAAATTATTTTTTATATCTTTATATTCTCCAACAATTTTTTTATGCCTTGTGTGCAGACTAGAGAGCCATCCTTGTTTTTTTATCTTTGGCTAGCGAGAAATTTAGAATAAAAAATATCTATATTGAAATATTCAATTAAAGAGATTGTTGGAGAATATCTTTTCACTAAATTGTTAGAGAGTGTCTTTTCATTAAAAACTCTATCTATATCTATATCTATACCTAATAACAAAAGAGACAAAATTTCAGCCCATCTTTTTTCGTCCATCTATTTTTTTTTGTCCACCTCCTCCTAACTAACTCCGTAAATTGAGCTATAGTCCGTCTACAACTCTCATGTTTTATATAATAGCGTTTCTTTCAAGCAGTCTATATAGTAATTTGAAATTGTTGTTTCCTTGTTCGGACCCGCCTAGCATATCAGAGTCCAATCCCAACTAGGACGCCTAGCTCTTCAGATTTTTTTCTTTCTGATGTTTGGTAGTCCCAATTTATTTTCAGCTCAGAGCATGTTCTGTTAAGCCGTTAGGACTCCACGAGTTTTCTTTTACCGTGTACACATAGGCACATGCTCCATTATCCATTATTTGACCAAGGCTCTGATCACTACTACACAGTACACACGTGAGTCATTGCATGGAAAGTAAACAGTCCAACTGGATGGTAAATAAATTGTCAAAAAGTATGCCCAAACTGTATGCTACAAATTTTATCTATCTATTTATATCTATTTATATATATAAGGCAAAATTTCTTTTCACCTATTTTTTTTTTTTTTTTTCTCTAACTAACTACGTAAATGTAAAAACTATATCTCATCGATCCAAGGTAGATCCCTTCGACCTTAAGTAGCATGAATAGGAATCCTAATCTAAGTATACAAAAAGAAAAGAAAAAGACAATATGCATTTAGCGACTATATAGAGCCCAATTCTAATATGTATTAGGTTTCTTTGCACCATATATATAAAAAGTTAAAGACTTAAATTTTGTCTTATTTTTTACTGATTTGGCCGATCCTTCCAGGTCAATTCAGTTTCTACGTTCCTCCAATATCTGCATTTCTTTTTTCAATTTTTTGTCCATTTCTATGTGTGACAGTCCGCATCTTTTTTGTATGCTTAGTTTCCGTTTCCATGTTTTGTTGTCGGTTTTTTTCTCCGTCTCTACTTCTTTTTGTGTCCCCAATTTTTCTTCCGTTTATGTTTTTTTTTTTGGGTTCTGTTTTCGTTTCCTCGGTTCTTCTTTCTTCTTCCCATCTTGCTCTCTTTTTTCCTTTAATCGGACACTAGAATCGTAGATTTTTTATGGTTTATTATCACAAAAAATCGGAGAACTTCGAGACTGTACCAATATATGGATAGTATGAATTTAAATTTATGACATATTTAAATTTACTTATTCATGAGTTTTATAATGGGAGGAAAAATATTAATGTTGTATTCTAATTTGATACATGTTTAATAAGACATTACTTACTAACATTAAATATAACTATAGATGTCGTGGTCATTATAAAATAAATTATATTTTAGTTTTTAAAGAAAGGTTAAAACATAAATAAATATATCATTTTTGTTGTTGTTGCTCATAAACTTTT
>JADLZL010004852.1:0-87611 GCA_015844335.1 Chrysopogon serrulatus | reverse complement strand
GGCTGGTTTATGCCCTCTAGCCGCATCTCCCGCCTGCGCCGTTGTTAAGTACGTGTAACTGCACTGCTACGGCAATACAGCTACAGTCAAAAAGCGACTTCTTAAACTCCGGATGTACCGCATCGCAGGTTTGGGATCCTGAAGCGTACAAATACCAATTCTAAAACCGATAAGGGACAAAAATCAAGTAAATACAAAATCTAACGCGGTCGACGAGACTGCATAGCCTCCGCGTATATACGCCCCGCTACTTACGACGCATATACAGTTTATGGCCGTCGCCAAACGGGCGGTATGCCTATCTATTCGCTAATATATAAAGGAGGGTGTGAAACACGAATGCATTGATTGCCTAACGCATGTATGAGAAGACATGTGTTTGAACAAGTGAGAAAGTTAATCAATTAATTGAAGTGATAACTAAGCTTTAAAGAAATAAAATTTAATTCTGGGTCCAAGGAAGAAAGGAACATACAAATTATCAATTTAATTAAACTAATCAAAGACATGCATCTCGCGACGATACCCGATCCTATCAAAAAGTCTAAGCTGCTTCTAACATGCAGAACCCGCAAAGATGTAACAATCTAGATTGATCCAATTTGGCTACGAAGTTATTACACGCTCTATTTATCATGATAATATAAGAGTAAAGAACATTAGAGAGCAAATAGATCTATAAAATAAGAAGTCAAACCGATCAAATCTAGATTGGGCAAAAGAGTGTTACAAATAAATAAAATATTAAAGTCATGCAACACGTGATAACTTAATGAATCTACTAGATCTTGCCAAATCTAATAGAGCCGGATAACTAATCCTTGAGCTAGATCCTAGCTTTGCCGCACGACTCCACGATTTAACAAGAATCGATAACTATCTTGCCTCGCTAAGCTATCAAGCGGACGTTCCCGCCGCACGCCATCTAGTCGAGATAGACAAAGCATAAGCAAAGACTTCTTGATCATCAAATAGACGCTTGCCGCACGCCCATCCCATCGAGACGAACAAGACTACTTGCATCAAGATCTAAATCCACCGCATGATACTAGACATGATAGCAAGGTTGCCGAACTTCTTGAGGTCGACGGATCGATGGCTCCTCTCGAAGAACTTCGACGGCGACGACAAAAGGATTCCCAAAACGGCACGGGGCCTTCTGTATTGATTTGATTGTGTATATCCTTCTTTTACAATGGTCGGGGTCTATATTTATACCCCGACATAATATGAATCCTAAGAGATTACGACTTACACAATATATTAAAGGTAACTCAAAAGCATGGCGAGACTCTTGGTATAATTTTCCCTGAGTCCTTGATCATCACGCTTTTCTATTCTGGCCTCGCTGCCACCTTTCGCTTCCCGAATGGAGCCACCGCCTTCAAAGATAGCCGACCGCACTCAATGCTTGCCGAATCACCTGTAATCAATCGCATATACGCTTGCGAATAGCTCAAAGTTAGCCGACCGCACACTCATTTGCCGAACGCGTTGGATTTACGCTTTCATAGATTTTACCGAATCGCCCACCATTCGTCATTGGTCTTTACCAAAATCCAGTGTTAACACATGCCCCCTCAATTTCGGGATAAAGTGATTTTGTTCCAAATTGAACCGCGGACTCTTCTTCATCTAGGTCAACACCGCTCAAATCCGCGGCCGCCATTCAAAAAAACCCGATTCTTCCTCATTCCGCATTCGAAACTTACTTCCAATCCCTAATGGCAACCCTTGATGGAGTTCCGCAGGTATCTTCATTCCTTTCATGTATTCGCAATTTCTTTCCTTGGTTTTTTTACTTTTCTCGATTCTTTTACTGCGCCGCTCTTCTAAAGGAATATAAGGATGAAATTTTGATTCCTTATGCCGCGAATCTGATTCGTTACTTCTTGGGTCCCATATGGGAGATCCCAATCCAATCGAATTTGTGGAGAAAGAAACTTTGAGGATCCCCTTCAAATCCGAGTAGTTTCCTAACCGATGGCCAAACACTTTCAAAACCCGGCCTTTTCCCTCCGATTTACGGATGGCGGAAGTGGTACCAAAGGATGCCGAACAAGAGCAAAATCCATCGACTCCTGTGATATCCGCAAAGCTTGAGTTATCTCTTTCGAATACTTCTAATGATTCTTCTTTTTGATATGCGACTTCCCACTTCGGGTGCGATGCTACTAATTCTTTCATCTTCGCCATGGCCCGATGTCTTTTACTTTGGCCGACGCTTTTTCATGATGACAGCCTCAATGTAACGGAGCCAAGATACCCTTCTAAATACAAGTACAGCAAAGCAAACCGTAAAAGGGCCAAATCGGGAAGCGGGTGGACCAAATATATCCGGACTTACATGTCCACGGGATCACGTTGACAACAAGGAATATAAAGCTTTCCCCGAACATGTGGCTCTGCAGGGTTTGTTTTTCGTGGCAAATAATGAGCCAACTCTCAATCACATGGTGATGGCCGAGGAGCCGGGCGCGGGAACTTTAATTCCTCCGGGCAAATATCTTCCTGAGCCGTCTATCACATGATATATGGATCATTGTTGAGATCACGTCAACATGGGGAAATTCATTGTGTAAATGGTCCCCGGTGGTTTGTGAAATGCATGTGGCTACAATTGTACATGCACCAGATAGTCTCCTCGTGGACCTTAACACTTTGGGTTTTCCTTCATCAATGATGATGAGGACGCCAAGTGAAAGAGAAGGCCTGTCAAACTTATGGAGAAGCGGCGAAGAATGCCATCACCATTGATATAGATCTTGGCCATCTATTCAAGCTATTCTTTAAGGGCTTCAATCATGTGATATGGCTCCTTATAGAGAAAGTGACACTTTGACTCTGCCTTGCAAATTCAATTTATGAGTCCGGCCGCCGCACGGGGTTGCTACAAAAGATCTTCAATTCTTTCATTAAGCCCCGTTGTCTTGCCGCCAGAAAGTTTCACCATGGGAGATTCTTTGAATCCATCTTATGAATTTTATAACCCAAATATGTCGCCTGGGCAATTAGGTTGTGGGCAACCGCCCCAAAGATCGCTTTTTCTCAACCGTCATAAGGCCCGTAGAGAGAATAGGAGATGAAATGGAGGCCAAAAGGGTTTTTGAGCTTGGATGGGATCCGCGAAATTCATGCCCTTACCTTTGGGATTAATAGAAGCTGCTCATCCTTTGTTTTCCTCTTGGTGGCAAGAGTGGCGTGCCCATATTTTTAACATATCGGTGCACCCTTTGTGTCAAGATTTGTATGCTCAATTTGATTCGACGTGAGGTAACTTTCTTCATACTCACAATTACCTTTTTTCCCCGACTTTGTTTTAAATTTCAGTATTGTACTATTTTTTGCGGGATCCCAGCCTACCCCTCCTTCACAAGTAGTCTAATATTACAAAATTTGGACCCATCCCCTCCTTAGGTTTTAATGCTCCATCCCCGGCAACCCTCATGAAAACACCGGTAGCTCAAAGGTGCGGCTTCTTGAAAAGGAGAAGGCAAGAGGAAAGCTATTACTGGATCAAGCGGAGATGTTAGCGTGCCCGAAGAACAAGATCCAAGAAGGCTAAGCTCTCTCCCAGGTATACTCTTGGTCGGTTTTGTTCGAACCATGATGGGGCTTATTTTACTTATTATATATTTTCTTTTCGAAGAGCCGCACGTGTCGTCTTCAAAATCAGCCAATGCGTTGAGAATTACCGAAACATCTTCTCGGGCTCTGAAGATGTTGAAACCCAAGAAGGAAGATGCAGAAATTCAAGAGTCCACAGGCCATACGGTGATTACCTTCTTAACGATTGTTCCCCTTTTTGCACCAAATGAACCGATGTTGCTACTTAATACTCGAAGCGGATCATTCCCTGGATAAAATGGCGAGAAGAATCTCCTCCTCATGCTTCTATTGATAGTGCAGAAATTCATGAGGCTATTGGTCATATTGGTAATAATGTTTTCTACATATTTTCTCTTCTTTCTTCTGCCAAGGTTTATCTACTGCACTTTGCATCTCATTACTTATTTTCGGATGATATCTTGGATGACATAGCGGAAGGATCTTCCCTCATCGGGCTTCAAGTTCATCTTCTTTGGGCATCCAGCTAAGCCCTCAATCAAGCCGGGACGGGGAATCGGCTGAAGAAGCTTACGCACAAAAAGGTAATACTTTATTTTATTGATCTCTTAAATAATTACGATCAATCGGCTAATGGTTCTCCTTCTTAAAGGATGATGCTAAGCCGATTGTCGGCTACTCTTTCACCATTGAAGAGTACATTAATGAGGGTGGTGAAGAGGCTACTTCTCGGCCAAAGGTTATCGGCTGAGAGAACCAAGCTCGGCTAAAGGAGATATCCCTCTTCTTGGCCAAAGACATAAATGCTCTTGTTCAAGATGCACCGGATAAGAGAACTGGTTGAGCTTATTGACCAAGATATCCCTCCAACTCTCAATGTCTCTCTAGAATCACGCAACTCATCTTGATGATCACTTTGGCAAGGTCGAGGAGAGCAAACAGAACATAGCCTCTAGAGCCGCTCTGCAAAATGATAATCGGCGAAAAAGCATCAAGTTAAAGAACGCACTCTCGGATCCAAAGCCGCTAAGCGGTCTTTGGTAACTCTGGAACTTTGGCGGTAGCCATGGAGGAGGAAAAGGCCGGGTTGGAAGCTCAATTGGCTCAATTGAATGTGAGAATCCAATCTCACAAAGATAAAATTGCCACCTTGCCGAACTCTATAGATGCGACCAAAACAAAGATATCATCTGTCATCAAGGAGCATCGGCCAGATCAAAACCGGGCTTACGTAATCCGAGTTACGAGGGCGATGACAAGAAGGTGCTAGAAGAAGTCGGTCGAATTAGAGATGATGTCATAGACGAATCAAACTGTTCTTAAATGAGTAAAACATTCGGCTTGTAACACACTTGTGATTTTTAAACAATTGTATTCCTTGTTGTGCTTTGGTCTTTTCCATTCTTGTCGTGATGACATAGCCGAATGTTTTTAAGCTTCCCGAATAGACAGACGGCCATCATTCTGGATTTCCCGATCGAAAGATTAGTCGATTCCTCCGAACCGTCGTTTTCGATTTAGCCGAGCTTGGCCCAAATTCCGTGCGGCCCAAAAGAGAGGTAAACCCTACTTTGTCGTTTGGTATACTCAGTCGTCGCCCACGAACTCCATTTTGGCCTATAAATAAAGCCCTCTTCCGGCTTCCACCACCATCGCCGGTTAGCATTCATCATCATCTTCTCATCTTCTCGCCGAAACCTTTAGGAAGAAAACCCCATCTCCAAATCACCAATGTCGGCGCGGTGACCATGGGAAGCGTCTGCGGAGGGAGAAGCGAGAGGGAGCGGGGTGCGACGCCGGCAACGCCATGGGTAAAATCAATCGTCATCTTCGTGTGTTCTTGCTCCTTTGTTCATCTTCTAACCCTTCCGGTTCTTCCTCTTCCTCGGGCCGCGAGTCATCACGGGGCAATACCACCTGCCCCCAATGGTGGTGACTCAGCCGGCACCTCCGATAACCGGTGTCTGTCGCCGGGTTCTTCGGATTCGTCGAGCTCTTACGAGTTCGACAACTCATATAACGCCAACCCTTGGGGTCCGGCGAGAATCGAGAGGGCGAGGACCCTTTGTACATTCATGAGGGAGGCGCTCCGGTTCCGCAAGGAAAGGGATGAAGCCCGGATCGAGCGGGCGGCGTCTCCAAGCGATTCGGCATTGCGCAAGCCAAATGGGAGGATCGGCGCAAAAGCGATTCTGCGACGCCATCACGGTTCGGTATCCTCACATAGATTTCTTTTTCTCTCAATCCTCTTCGCTGTCTTGATTAACTTTTCATCTTTCGGCACTCTCTGCGAGAAACGATCGGTTGAAGGCGGCCGGCGGCCGGGCGGGCCGACAAGGTGAATGCCGGGGGAGAAACTCACGAGGCACGCGCTGGATGCCATGGATGGCCGTGTTGATCGGGCCGTCATCCAAGGTGTCTACCTTGGCGTGTCCCTCGGCTTTGGCGGCGATGTCCTCTCGCACCAATGAGGACTATTACATTCGGGCCGTTGGCTTTGCAGGGAGGTCATCCTCACGAGGTGGAGGACATCGAGGAGCAGCGGAGCTCTACGGGGACCATGCTCTTGCCCTTGCCGAATCCACCAATCCCCAATCTGTTCTTAATAAGTTGTTCCGGGGTAGTTTGTAACTAGGGATTGATCGTGAATAATGAAATCATCTTACGAGAATGTGTCTTGTTTATGATCTTGTGTTGATTGCCAAATGAATGTCTTGATGTCCTCTCGATTGAGCGGTTCTTGAGTGATTTTCCCAATCACGGTGACATCACTTTAGTCGATTAGATCTTAGTCTTACGCCACAAACGATTTGGCGAGTCAGCGGCGGTATCATTCGGGGATCTCATCTTTCTCTTTTCCCCGATAAACCAACCCGGTCGAATGTTGAGGTCAACATAAGATCATTCGGTTATATTTTGAGCCCGAAGGCGACACGAATCGTATCGGCTATTTACCAACTTCATATTTTTTTTTAAAGGCGATGTTATCTCATCGGTTTGTTTGATTCAAATTCTCTTTACTGAACCAACTTTGATCTTTGGGGTAATATTTTTTAAGATATCGTCCGTTGATAGCTCACGGTAAATTCTTCCCCAAACAAAGTCTTCAAAATATATGCATTGCCGGGCACGCATTTTTCTACCGAAAGGGCCCTTCCCAATTTGGAGACCACTTGCCGAATGCCACGTCTTTCGATCAATCGGCGATATAGTTTTCCAAACCAGGTCACCTTCAAAAATTGCTTTTCTCTAACTTTCTTGTTATAATACCGGGCAACACGTATTTTATTCTTCTCAATATTTTCCAATGCCTTGAGACGAATAAAATGTAAATCTTCAATTCATCTATCATCAAATTTGTATAATCTTCTTTTTTCTAAATCTTTTTTTGCAACATAACTCTTCTTGAACCCGATTGCAATTCCCATGGTAAGACGACATGATGCCCGTAAACCAATTCATAAGGAGGCGTTCGAGTTGACCCATGACAAACCATCCGATAAGCCCACAATGCTTCATTGAGAACCGAATGCCATCTCTTCGGTTTCTCATCAATCTTCTTTTGAATGATCTTAATCATAATCTTATTGGATGCTTCGCTTGCCCATTGGCTTGTGCATAATAAGGAGAAAAATTATACGACTTGATCCCCATGTCTTCGGCAAAGTCGCAAAATTCGAAGAAGTAAACTGGGTTCCTTGATCGGTTGTTATAGTTTGAGGGATCCCAAACCTATAAATTATATGCTCTTTAACGAAAACGATCATATTTTTACGGCGTGACTTTCTTCAACGGAATAGCTTCGACCCACTTGGTAAAATAATCCGTGGCCAAGAGCACAAACTTATGTCCTTTGCTAGAAGGAGGATGTATCGACCAATTAAATCTATGCCCCATCCTCTAAATGGCCAAGGTTTGATTATTGGGTTCATAACGAATCTTTGGAGCCTTTTGAATATTGCCAAATTTTTTGACAATCATGACATCCTTTATAATAGTCAAAGCAATCTTCCGGCATAGTTGGCCAAAAATAACCCGGTTCTCGAATTATCCATTTCATTCGGTAAGGCGATTGATGTGCAACACATAATCCTTCATGCACTTCATACATCACCTTTACGGCCTCTTCTTGGCTTAGACACTTGAGCAATACTCCATCTATAGATTTGTAATACAAGTGATCATTGAGAAGGACGAACTTAAGGGCTTTGTACACGAGCTTCCGGGTAACTTTCTGCGATGGATCCTTGATATTTGATGATTTTATGCCTCCAATCGCCAACCACCTGTTCGGCATCTGGAATATTCTCTCCTATAGTGAAGACTTCTTGATTTTCCACGATATCTAGAAGCAATTTGGGCCAACCTATTTGCTTCTTCATTATGCCCCCTAGGGATATGATGCAAGGTTGCTACCAAAGCTTTTTAAAAGTTTCCGGCATTCCTCATAGTATTCTCTTAGCGCGTCATTCTTACACTCATATTGGCCAGTCAACTGGTTGATCACCAGCTCAGAGTCTCCAAAGATTTCAACAGCAACGGCTTTTATTTCTATGAGAAGCCGAAGCCCTCTAAGCAATGCTTCATACTACTGCTTGATTGTTAGTCACATGAAATTCAATGGGAATAGCATACTCAAAAGTTATTCCACATGGAGAAACTAACGAGAATGCCAGGCGCCCCCACCTTTCTTTGCGGGATGAACCATCGAAAAATAGAGTCCAAGGTACAATGCCTACTATCTTTGGTGCTAAGGTCATGATGTTGCGTAATAAAATCAGCAATAATTTGACCCTTCAACTTGCTTTTGCCGATTCGTATTTTAAATCAAATTCCGACAAAGCTAAAATCCATTTGCCAATTCTTCCATTTAAAATTGGCATTGACAACATATGCTTGATCACATCATGACTTGAAATAATCACGCATTCGGCTTTTAATAAATAATGCCGAAAGCTTAGTACATGAGTAATACACACATAAGCACAATTTTTTCCATAGCCGAATATCTTGTCTCTGGGTCTAACAACTTTTCGGCTAAGATAAGCTATGACTCGCTCCTTCCCTTCATACTCTTGCATGAGGGCCGATCCTATCGTTAGGGTATCGGCCGCCACATTACAACTTGAAAGGCTTGTTAAGTTGTGGAGGTACCAAAACTGGTGGTGCCTTCATGTATTCTTTAATTTCATCAAAAGCCTTTTGTTGCACGTCACCCCATACAAATTCTTGATTCCTCTTGAGCTTTAATAATGGAGAAAAGGGCAAGATTCTCTCTACGATAAATTGGAAATGAACCTTCTTACGAAATTGATCTTACCGAAAGCGAGGGGTGTAATTACGTGAGAGATTAGTTGGGGGAACAACTTTATCTATTGCCTCCATGCTCTTTTTTCCAACTTCAATTCCTCCTTTATGAATAAGGAATCCCAAGAACTCACCGGTGACACTCCAGAAAGCACATTTGTTTGGATTCATCTTCAAACCATGTTTTCTAGTGCATTCCAAAGTTCTTCTTAGATCAGCTAAGTGTCTTTCATAGTCTTTAGATTTGACTACTACGTCATCAATGTAGATCTCCACAATTTTGCCGATCAACTCATGAAATATGTAATTCATGGCTCTTTGATAAGTTGCACCGGCATTCTTCAATCAAAACGTCATTACAATCCATTCAAATAAACCAATGTGGCGGGGCATCTAAAAGCCGTTTTTGAAATATCTTCTATTGCCATGAAGATCTGATTATAGCCACATTACCATCCATAAAACTAATGACTTCATACCCGGTTGCTGCGTCTACTAACAAATCGGCAATTGGCATCGGATACCCATCCATTGGAGTGGCCTTGTTAAGATCTCTGAAGTCTATACAAACTCTCATCTTCCCATTCTTCTTGTAAAACAGAACTATATTCGAAATCAATCTGGCATTACTGCGGCCGAATGAAGTTTGCTTCCAATAGCCTTTCAATCTCCTTCTTCACATCGGCCGATTACCTCTTCTTTATAGATCTTCCTCGGAGGTTGTTTATAGGGTCGATACCCGACTTAATAGGTAATCGATGTTCAACAATAGAAACGATCTAGTCCGGGCATCTCTGTATAATCCCAAGCAAAGCAATCTTTAAACTCCTTAAGAAGATTTACTAATTGTTCTCTATATTCGGATTGATTTGTACTAATGTACATCGGCCTTGATTTGGAATCATCGCCAACATTTATCTCTTCTAATTTGTCGGCCGACATAAAACCGTGTCCCAACTTTCCTTTGTTGCCATCGATTGGGTTACCCATCAAAAATTGCTTGTTCGAGCCATTTGCTTGGATCGGTTGTTGATCCTTGTTGAATACATTAACATGACCTTCTTTCCATACTTTGCCGGAGAAACAATCAACACCATCATATTCCCAGTAAGGCGGGCTCGAAGCGACCACACTTACCGAATCATCGGCATGTGTGATCTCCACGTCATCCCCATCCATTGAATAAGGATTTGGTGCATGGTTGAAGGAATACAGCAATTAGCATGAATCCGTCTCTCCCAAGAAGCAAACTGTATGCCCCCTTGCCGTCAATGACGAAGAACGTAGTGATCGGGGTTTTTAGGCCCAATCATCAACTCAACATGCACGGCTCCTCGAGTGTCGGAAGGATTGCCGACAAAGTCTCTAAGGATCATGTCGGTTTTAAAGCAAATCTTCATCCGTCATCCCGAGCTTTCTAAACGTGGAATATGGCATTATATTGATAGCGGCTCCTCCATCAACAAACATCTTGGTCGAGGCTTCCCATTGGCGTATCCTTTCACGTAAAAGCGGTTTCAAGTGACGATGTTTGGCCGGCTTGTCAAAAGTTGCTTGTCGTGTTAGTATAAGGCGAGCCATTAGATCCGAAACTCACTTTCATCGAAATCGGAGTAAATCTCCTCTTGTACTTCTTGATTGTCGGGAGCTATAAATTCGATGGGAGGAAGAAAGCCATGCATGCATCACACGAAGGACCCTTCTCATCGGTTTCTTCTTTGGGCGCCATTCCTTCTTCTCTTACTGCGGCAGCTGCTCCAGCTCTTTATTTCTCAACCGCTGCACTCTTCTCTTCTGACTTTTCCTCAACCCCTGAGGGCACCATTGCCCTTTCGCCATCTATATCCATGAGTATTTCCTTCCTCATCGTACTCTTGGGATGAACCCAATGCTGATCCAGCGAATCTCTTCCTCGATGATCAAAGTCATTTAATTTTATCGCCCGTCGTCCTCGAGGAAATTGAACTCCAAGTCTTTCATGGGTGGTCGGCGGTTGACTTCGAGGCGCACTGTAGCCATATCTTGATCAACGCATTACGGGCAATTGTTTCTAGCGGGCGACTTCAAGCCTTCATTCCAACAATGCTTAAAGAATGAACAACCCCAATGAGACTGTTCTAGTTCCCTCATGTGTTCTTCTTGTTCTCGGTGGTACATCTCTTCTTCATATCTCCACCGTTCTTCTAAGAACTTTTGTTCTTCATAATATTCTTGCTCTTCTTTGCCTCTGCCATTTATTCACAAGATTCGTGATGTCACCCTTGGCCCGGATGTTTCACCTCTTTTTTGGTTCGGCTATTTTTGAACCGAACTTTCTCTTTCAATTCTTCAGCGATGTCATCGGTTGGGGTCTCTGATTACCATTTTTTTCGAGCTCTTTCGATGTCAACACTTTCATCTTTCCCTTGCCTTTAGGGTCATCTGCGAGAGACCATTCCGACAGAGAAAGAAATCATGTTACGAGGGAAAGGTTTGCCATCAATCTTCATCTTGCCATCAAATTTCGGATGTCCCTCCCGAATTGCCTTACGAATCCGAACTCGAACACTCGGCAATCATTGATGGAGTGAGAATTAGTGTTATGATAACCACAATATCTCTTATCTTTCACCCCTTCGGGCGTAGCATGGGATGCCCCTCGGTAGCTTGATGCGTCATTCCCTCACCAACATCAAAAAGTTTATCGATTTGGACACATCAAAATCATAAGTCCCTTTCTGTTGTTTCAGCCACCGGCCCGACTTACTTGGGTAGGCTCTTTGTCCCAAGTCAACTTCGGCTGCCCGGCTATTTCATCTTCATCCTCGTACTCGGTTGCTTCTTCCGGGAAACTTCGATACATCTCACTAGCAACATTACCCTTCCGATGGCGGTTATCCCTTACGAAACCACGAGCGATTACTCATGACGGCTAATCTACGGCGAGTTGACCGAGATCATCAAATTCCATGCCGAACGACTTCTCCCACGACATTCGGCGGCATCCTGCTATTGCTATTCCGGGCAAAGGCGATCGTGCGGTAAATTCAGCGAGAAGCAAAGACTCTTAGTTTCTCGAATCTGCGAAGATATTCTTGTGGTGTCTCATTAGCTTTACGCCTTAAAGCGGTAAGGTCTACCCGGCTTCTTTTTCGTAGTTCGGTGAAGAAATAAGCATGAAACTTCGTTCAAGTTCTGCCCAAGTACCAATAGAATCACCGATAGAGAAGTAAACCGGTGAAAGCTTGGGCTGTGAGAGACAATGGAAAATACCGAATCCTCCAAGCTTAGATGCGTGGGCGCCTCCCCAAAACTGCGTATCGGTATCGGCTAATATGCTCTGTGGTACTTGTATCATCGACCGAGAAAAATTTGGTTAAGTCCGTTGGTGGCTTCACCCTTGCCGGTAGTGCAACCTGTTATACCATTAAGGTGCGCGGACTTGTGCGAATAGGATTGATTCTTTGGCTTTATGCCGAACGATGTTGCATCATATCGGCCATCCTCTGCATGATTAAGTCAATGTGCGTCTTCGGAGTTCCGCGTGCACGCCCTCCGGATGGTATCCCTGTTGCACTTCTATATCCTGGATTCGGTAGAGCATCTAGAGCGGTATAGTCGGTGAATTCATGATATCCATCCCCATACATGTTCCTTTGTAACCTTGTTTGATGTTGGAGATATCTTGTATGCGGTTAGGTACTCTTTTCGGTAGTGCCAAACGTGACTTGGCCATAAGTAGGAGGTGGTTGCTTTTCATGAGTCTCTACTTCATCTTTGTTAATCCCGGATGTTCCTTCATCTTCGGTTTGCTTCTCTCGATACTTTAGAATGTTGAAAAGCACTGGTCCACGGATTGGTCCCACACCCTCTTCAAAATACTTATCGGCAGCTTGGCCGAAGGTATTAGCCATGATTACCCGGAAAGTATTTAGAAAGGCCGTGTTGTGGTTCCCGATGGTATACGCCAAGGCTTTATGGACCAAATCGATACCTTTTGAGCTTCTTCTTCTTCTTAGTAATCGGTTTGATGTGCAAGAAGAACCCTTGGCAATGACTCGCTTCGAAAAACCTTGTTGCTCTTGTTCTTGGAGAAAGACATTAAGCATTTATGCTTGTATTGCTCGCATGCTTGCTCCACTTGTAGCTCTCAATGGGTGCGGCAATTCATCCGGCGTCACGTCGAAACATGATTGTTATTGACGTCCGACATCTTGAATCGGGAGATGGTCCCACCGGGCGTGCCAAAAAGTGTGTTGGCACAAAATCTGCACCCCTGCGCCAAGCACACGGCAAGCCGAAAAGCGTGACTTTAAATCGGACGACCGCGCGGTTTGGGGATCCGGAAGCGTGCCGGTCGGTTTGACTGAAAAACGACAAGGGACAAAAAAAAAGCTGTTAAATACAAAATCGGGCGTGTCGGATGAGACCCAGGCAGTTCCGTATATACGACCCCGAAGCCACTTACGGCGACATACGACTATAGAAGGCATGCGCCAATCATGCATACGATTCATTCGGCTAATATGAGGGTGAAACACGTAATGCATTGATTGCCGAACGTGCATGTATGAGAAGACATGTTTGAACAAGTGAAAGTTAACTACGAATTGAAGCATAACCAAGCTCGGCAATACAGCCGACTCGGGGTCCATGAAGAAGGAACATACAAATTATCACGACTAAACTAATCAAAGACATGCATCTGCCGCACGATACCCGATCCTATCAAAGTCTAAGCGTTTCTAACATGCAAGAACCCACAGCATGTAACAATCTAGATTGATCCAATTTGGCTACGTAAGCATACGTTCTATTTATCATGATAATATAAGAGTAAAGAACATTAGAGAGCAAATAGATCTATAAAATAAGAAGCCGAAACCGATCAAATCTAGATTGGGCAAAAGAGTGTTACAAATAAATAAAATATTAAAGTCATGCAACACGTGATAACTTAATGAATCTACTAGATCTTGCCAAATCTAATAGAGCCGATAACTAATCCTTGAGCGGATCCTAGCTTTTGCCCCACGACTCACGATTTAACCAAGAATCGATAACTATCTTGCCTCGCTAAGCTATCAAGCGGGCGCTTGCCGCCGCGGCCATCTAGTCGAGATAGACAAAGCATAAGCAAAGACTTCTTGATCATCAAATAGACGCTGCCGCACGCGGCCATCCCATCGAGGCGAACAAGACTACTTGCATCAAGATCTAAATCCACCGCATGATACTAGACATGATAGCAAGGTTGCGGAACTTACGGAGGTCGACGGATCGATGGCTCCTCTCGAAGAACTTCGGCGACACGACAAAAGGACTTCAGCGTGGCGCGGGGCGGTTGTATTGATTTGATTGTGTATATCCTTCTTTACAATGGTCGAGGGTCTATATTTATACCACTGGACATAATATGAATCCTAAGAGATTACGACTTACACAATATATTAAAGGTAACTCAAAAGCATGGCGAGACTCTTGCTATAATTTTCCTCGGAGTCCTTGATCATCACGCTTTTCTTCTATTCGACTTCACCGCTTGCCACCTTTCGCTTCCCGAATGGAGCCACCGTCTTCAAAGATAGCCGACCGCACCAATGCTTGCCGAATCACCCGAGAATCAATCGCATATACGCTTGCCGAATAGCTCAAAGTTAGCCGACCGCACACTCATTTGCGAACGCGTTGGATTTTACGCTTTCTCATAGATTTTACCGAATCGGCCCACTGTCATTGGTCTTTACCAAAATCCGGTGTTAACACACGGGGCTCCCTCCGTGCCTAGCCTCTGCTGCCTAGTAGTAGCTAGGGGCTGCTGCTATCGCTGCTGTCTAGTAGCCATCCCGTGCCAAGCCTTGCCGGTAGTAGCTTGTTTGTTGCCTACTCCGTAGCGCCTAGGCATGCTACTTACCGTGCCATGGTGCTGCCGTTGATGCTTTGGGCGACCGGTTTGGTGCTTAAGGGCTGGTTGTCTTGATTTGCTTGTGAGAGGAGCACGAGTCCACATCTAATTTTTTTTTTTCATCACTGAGTACTCCATCCATCACAAAATATCTGTCATTTTTTGTTCTCGAAAAATAACTATCGGTAATTTTTATAAATATTAAATATTATCGATTAGTATTATAATTAATATCATTGGAAAGATCTTTAAAACTAGTTTTTTAATAAATTTAGTTAGATACACAAAATGTTGTATTTTTTTTAGAAAATAAGTCAAACTTGTGGCACGAAAAATCGAAAAACGAAAATTTTTTTTTTGGGACAGAGAGGGAGTAGCTCACTAGTAATGTTTCATGTATTTTAGATATGTGTTTTCATTTAGATATTGTATTGTTTCATCTCTATGTTGTTACAATAACTATACATGCATGTTGCTACAATAACTATACATGCATGTTGCAATTATATAGTTTAAATGTTTCAAATTTGTTTCAAATGTATGTTGTAAGTGTTTTATTTAGATCTTGCATATATTACGTTAGCTATACACGTATGTTGCATGTGTATAATTTAAATGTTTCAGCTGAGTTAAATGTATGTTGCAAGTGTATAATTTAAATGTTTTAGCTGATTTAAATGCATGTTGCAAGTGTATAATTTAAATGTTTCAATTGATTTAATATATGTAGTGTTTTATCTAAATGTTGCATATATTACACTTGACTATACATGTATGTTGTAAGTGTATAATATAAATGTTTCAACTAATTTAAATGTATGTTGCAAGTGTTTTATTTAAATATTATATATATGTATTGCAAAGGACTATACACATATGTCTGACTATACACGTATGTTACAAGTGTATAATTTAAATATTTTAGTTAATTTAAATATATGTTGCAAGTGTTTTATTTAAATATTGTATATATTGCAGTGACTATACACATATGTTGCAGTGAAAATATAACTTTATAAATGTTTTATTTTTTTATGTACTGTATTGCAAGTGTTGCATGACTACTAGTAGACATGAAAAGAGAAAATTGATGGCTTGTGGTCCTGCGTGCTTGTGGTCCTGCATCTGCCTCGGTGCCTCCCAAGTCAAGCAGGTGCGATGGCCCCCCCACATGCATGCGCAGGTGCATGCATACAAAGCAGAAACAGGCAGGGGCAGGGCCGGGCGGCACACAGACGTCGGACAGCAATGCGGGAAGGCAAGCGATCTTTGCAACGGCCTTCGGACAGTGCGGATGCCGGCCATGCGGGCAGCCCATGTGCGGCGATGGCGTGCCGTCTGCCTCGGTGCCTCCCAAGTCAAGCGGTGCGGCGGCCCCCACATGCATGCGCAGTGCATGCGTCAAAGCAGCAACAGTGCCAGGCCAGGCGGGCGGCACACAGCAATCCGGACAGCAATGCGGGAAGGCAAGCGATGCTGCAACAGGGCCCACATGTGCAGCGGCCCATGCCGGCCAGCGGGCAGGCAGCCCACATGTGCAGCAGCGTGCCGACGGACGAGCAGGAGCTAGTACTCCTATACAGTCCTAGTGCATGCATGCGATGTGCCATCCCGCATGCATCTATGTAGTGTAACGCCTGCGTCGTTTCCAGCAGAAGAAACTTGGCACGTGGGCGGGCAGTAGATGCGGGCGTCCGGACAAACGCCGAGTCCGGACGTCCGGGCACCAGTGCCACCGTTTTCTTTTACAGTTGCAGTTGACCCTCCCCGAGATGCCAACTTGGTCCCCAAAACCTAAACAGGTAAAGCTACAGCAGTTGGGTCAGTAAGAGCATCTCTAACGGTTTTGCATATTTTGTTTGGCAAAATTTGAGAATTTGCCAAGTCTCAAATGAATATGGCAAAGGTCCAAAGAGTCAATCTCCAACGGTTTTGCATTATCACTTGGCAAAAAAGGAAATTCTGGATGTGGCGGCAGGCGGGAGCCACACGCGCGGGAGGGAAATAGCGCGAGCGTTGGAAATGCCAAGCGCGGACGAGGTGTGCATATATGCAAGTCCTTCCCTGCTTTTTGCCAAGTTAACAAAAATGCAAAGTCCATTTGCAAAACCGTTGGATAGACGTTTTTTATACTTTTTTGCAAAAATAAGAATGCAAAGCTTATTTACAAAACCGTTGAAGATGCTCTAACAGTAGCTGAGAGATATACTGACTTCTACCTTCTTAAGATGAGAGGCATGCCCTACACAATGAATTTGGGTAAAACTTGGGTAAATCCATTTTGTAGGCTACCCGTCGCACTCGTTATAGCACCTTAAAATGGCCCATAAAACTTCCAAGAATAGTTGTATGATTAATCCTGGAAAGTATTGAGGATTGAAGGTGGTGTTTAAGCTTCGGATAAACCAGACAACCTTCCTAGAACTCTCTTTAGATATATTGTTCAGTCAGCTTGTGCTTTCATTCTACTCTGCTATTTGCAGTTGCTGTCGGATGAGCTTTGCAAGGAGATCTTATTCATTTAGCCAATCAGCTACATCAGGAACCACATAAACAATGGGTTCAGGATGCCCAATTGCCTGGGCGTACAGTCATAAAAGACTTCGGAGAATGAAGCAAACTACACTGATCCATTTATGACATCATACAGCAAACTTTGGTGCATGAAGCACTACAATCCCAGTTACGAAAACATGCTACTGAGTACTGACATGCTTATGCGTTTCAGACAACGCAGAGCAACAGAACCCTTGTATTAAAGTTTAGCATCGAGCAAGAAACTACCAGCATGAAATTCTACTGCGAGACACTGGTCTGGAGTGGCAAAGCACTTTCAACTCCAGCATCCTTTGCTTCTGCCGCAGATCTCTCTGCAACAACCTTTGACATCCCAAACATCTGCGCAATCCATGGAAAACAGTCTTGAGCGCCAAATGCATGAGGACAGCCACAGAAAGACCAAAACAAAAAACAAACTTCAGTATAATAGTGCAACTCACCTTCTGGATTGTCTTCTTAAAGCAGGTCTTGTGCTCATCCATGGAGGCATGAATGAACTCATCGATGTGGTCTTTCAGATCTTCGATGAAGGTAGCATCATCTGTTTTCTTCTTCCTGCATGATGCCATAGCCGGATTTTTGGGGACAGATGGGGCTGGAGCTTCTGTCTGACTATTGCTTGAAGCCATCTTTACGCTGAACCAAGAGCCAGAAGAAGGAAATATTCATGTGAGAACTCTGGTAAAAAGAGCCGTGGAAAGCCACGCTTAGCAACCAATGCACACATCACATCAGAAATAAGATTGGAGTACTGCAGGGATAAATTATAAGGAAGTTTACAATCCACTCGAGGATAGTAAAACATCAAGTTAAAACACAGAAAGAAGAAGAGAGCTATGAAGTTCCAAGCACACTATTAACAAAAGAAGCCTCAATCATTAACGGAACTGCTATCCATCAATCCTTGCGCAATGAATGAACAGCAATACTAGCATCACAACGACTAAAAGTAAACGAACAGGGTTGAGCTTTTGCTTGATCACGCATAAACAATAAACCAAATCTTACGGGTAGCAGCGCCATAATTTGGCCAGGTGCACACAATGTCCAGATCAAACTATAATTGCCCATTCTGAACTCCCAATGCGGCGAAGCACACGAAATGCATCAAGCCATTATGGCTGTAAGCTAATACTACCACATGCTCATGCTGTTCCAGACAGTTTGCCCTCGGTGCTCACACTACTGGGTAGGATGACAAGCTATTTTGCTTTTGATTTACCATTCCAATAGACACAGCTATAATCCAATCCAACAGACACAAGCTATTAGTGCGTATGACCCAATCCAATCAAAACATAAGGAAATGCCTAAGTTGCAAGGATCCACATCCACCCCCAGATGCTCTATCACTAATCACGCCACATGAGTTTCGACGAACAGCTAGCGCGCGTGCGCCCACGCAGCAAGGGCAATTCCCGGTGTTTCAGACGAGCAAAGGCAATTGCGGCTCCGGCACACGTCAGCCGCGGCGGCTCCGTTGCGCGCACCCGCTCGACTCTACTCCTGGCGGCGGGGGAAACGGCATGGATTGATGAATCGATTGTTAGGTCGGGGCGATTCCTCTTACCTTAGCAGGCTGACGGACTCGTGGGGGAGGCGAGGAGAGCGCGCGCGTTACGCCGTGACGATGGTAGAAAGGGGAAGAAGGTTTGCGGGCGGTGGATGGCGAATTGCCGACCGGATCACCGGAATGGGAGAGGAGAGGGCCCTCAAGCGGTCTTTGTCTTGGTTTTTTCTTGCGCCGTGGGAAGCAAAACGGATTTGGGAGAGGCGGAACGGGGGCGCCTCTGGTTTTCTTTCTTGGAGCGTGGGAAAGAAGGAAAACCACGCACGATCAGGGCAGGGACGGGCTACAAGGAAATTTGGGTCTGGAATTGTCCACTGTGGTGATACGTTTGGGCCTAAACACTAAACGTGGGCTTTGCGGAATACATTCGTTGCGGCAGCTCGTGGGCTCGTCACGCGTGGGAGACATCGCCCATCGGCCATCGCCACCTCATATCGGCAGCACAGCCGCGAGCCCGCGAGCAACGCGCACGCGCTCGTCGCGGTCGCAGATGCCGGTGAGCGCGTGCACAGGCGATACGAGAAGCAGACGCTAAAATTGCGCTCAGTCGTTCCGGATCCGTAGTGGCGCTTGTGCTGTTGTGCAACAGTGCAAGTGACACGGTTGCTGCTTTTTCTTCGGATGGCTTGTGTTGGGCTTGTTGCAGGTTTGTTGGCATTTGCAAGTTGTATGAACGGCATCAACCAGTGATACAACTATGGTTACTGTAAGTCTGTAAAACTGATTGTTTTGCTGAAATTCTTACTCCATGGTAAACGGCGTAAATCAGTGATGCAACTGACGTTTACTATCTGTAAATCTAAAATTGATAAGCCTGCTCGGCTGCCTTGGCAGGCTGCAGCTGCGAGAACTTGCTCTCATGATTTTTATTACTAAATGGTAAAAGAAAGTCAAACAAAGGAACTGTTGCTACGGTAGACTTGCAGAACCAGATCATACATATGAAGCGACCAAGCCAGTGCAAATCATCATTCAACAATCATAACAGGAAATACTCAAGCCACTGGAACTGGAATCAAGGGTCATTGCAGCTCAATGAAAAGATGGAACACAGGCACTAAAACATCAATATCAAAGTAACCAGAAGCACGAAATCATGGCAAATGCTTGCGGTAACGATTCCATTTCAGGCACAGATAGATGTTCACATTCTAAGAACTTGAAGCAGAAACGCAGAAGGTTCATGACGAACTACTGGACCAACCATTCCCAAACCACTGCCACGACAACTAGCATGAGATACTACGATACTACTTTCCGAGGAGACCAAAGAAGTCTCAAGTCTTCGCCACCGTAGCCCAAAGATTATTTACACTTTGATTCCTCAAAACGATAAGAACCCATTCAGTGAGATTCAACTGCTGCAAGACGATCAGGACCCCTTCTTCAGTGAGATTCAACAGCTGCCCCGCGCGGCTTCGCCACCACCTCCGGAACTTCATCCTTCACCTCAGGCTCGACCTTCGGCTTGCCGAGCACCTACAACACGGCACAGACAGAAGAGATTAGTCTTAAAGCACATCATAATCAGGGAAGCAGTTCAATAAAATGACGTCTAATACAAATGCATAACAAGCAGTAACAGATTAGCTACTGAAATATAAGCAACAAGCCAACATCTACTGAAAATGCATAATAAGATGTAACAAATTAGCTACTCAAATCCAAGCCACGAGATTGATTGAAATAGACAGGTCTTAAAAGCATGAACCAGCACAATGGAAACGATTGATAGCTACAGAAATGCATAATAAGCCGTAACAGATTGGCTATTGAAATCCAAGGCACAAGCCTAAAAGGTCCTTAAAAGCACATCACAATATGAGCCAGCATACGACTCAGCAGAATGCAAATTTGCTACTAAACTCCAAGCAAAGAAGAGCACAGAACCCAGCTAAATTACTACTGGGCATAGTCGCATAGAAACCCTTAATCCTGACCAATTCTATTCTCAGGTACCGAGATTCAAAATCAAACAGCACTTACTCATGCAAGGAAGAAAAACTGTACATGATGAATTGAATAAATGGTACTCATGCAAGTAACGAAACAGCTAGCAAAAAGGACCGCATAAACAGGAATCACAGTACCAACACTATGCCTGAAATGGAATTACTATTCACTAGAACGTTGCTACACTATGCCTGAAATGGATTCCGACCGCATAAACAGGAATCACAGTACCAACACCGTGTTTTTTTAAGGTCTTACCAACACCAATTGAACACAGGGACTTGCTAAATCTCATCCAACACTTCCATCCCCATTATCCCATGATTAGTTCAAGCCCAAAAGTAAAACGAGGAAAAAGAAAAAACACTTCCATCCCCATCCAACAATCTGACTACTTACTACCGGAAATTGATTCCAACAGAACAGCATCACCTAAAATTACAGAACATGTTAAAATCGCCTATTCATCATCATCCATTGGCGATCGAGAGCAAACGTGAAAAACTAGACACTACCACCAACGAAACTTCCGATTGGTGCCATGCCATGCTGGTACTGGCGATGGATAAATGGATTCAATCCAAACGAATCCGTTAGTGCAGAAAGACAAGCCAAAAACAAATACTAACATGGCATCATCACCAATTCACCATGACGAAAACACAGATCACGAGACTAGTTAAACGCCTACCAGGTACTCCTACAAGTTACTGCTACTACACGCACACGGCACACAAACCAATTTGTCGAAACCAGGCAGGCCGCAGTCAGAAGCAGAACGAGCAAGTAGTACACCATCAATCAAACAGCTATGGAGCAGAAGAAATCGCCAAGCAAGAGAAATCACCAGCGCACATCATCGAAGGTAACGGGAAACCGAGAAGAGGAGAGAGAGAGGGGGGGGCGCAAGCGACATTACCGAGCCGCACTTCTGGTTGATGTAGTTCTTGAGGCAGATCCAGTGCTTCTGCGCGGGTATCTCCTTGAACTGGTTGAAGTAGTCCTTGGCGGTCTCCAGGAGCGTGGCCTCCTCCCCCACCGTCTTCTTGTAGCACTTCTCCTGCGTCTCCGACTCCTTCTCCGGTGCCGGCAGCGGCGCGGAGCGGGTGGGTGTCGCGGTCGGGGTCGGCGTCGCCTCCTCCGGCGCCGCCACCGTCACCTTCTTCACGCCGTCGTCCTTCTCCATCGCGACCCCAACACCAAACGAAGGCACTCCGACTACCGAAAACCCCGAGGAGAGGGAGGGAGAGAGGGGCGAGTGGTGGTGGATGGAGGAACGGAACCAACAAGAATGGAAGCTTTTGCTGGCCTTGGCAATGGTGCCGGGGCGTCAGCTTTTATAGGCAGGGGGAGGGACCCGGGCCGTTTCCTTGGAAAGGAAGATGAGAGAGGGAGGGAGGAGGGGCAGAAGGCGTGGTGGGCTCGAGGCGAGGAGAGAAATGACGTTGTGTCACTGACATGTGGGACTAGTAGCGCTCCGGTTCTTGCGGCCTGCCGCGGCGTCGCATACACCACACACTGAGCTGTGGGTGCAGGTCTATGCACCGAGCGCACGCCTCGAGCCATTTTCTGCGTTTCCCTTCGGGTAGAAACCGTGGAGGAAGGATGTACACGTATTCAATGACGGGTGGGACCGCATAAGAATCCGACTTCCTTCCGGGTGAAGCTCTTCGTGGGCCCGCGAGGAGTACAACGAGCAGGCGGCGGCCAGGCAGAGGCAGGGCAGCTGGCCAGTTTTTGTGATCGGAAAGATCCAGAAGATAGGACTGCCACGTCGTCACTGAGAACAGTGCGAGACGGATAGCGTGACTGGGTAGCCTGGCACACTGGAAAGGTTGGTGCAGGAATGCAGGTTGTACAGCTGGTTCTGCACGTTTTGTGGCGCGTCCGATCGTGCACCAAGCGCTGAGATGTACTAACGACGTGCATGTCCAATTAGAAGCTCTATCAGTGCCAGGCCAACGAAAACTTGGCTGCCAAGTAGAGAGAAGCATAAACGGGCCGGCCCGGCCCAAATAAGGTCGTGTCCTTCCTTTTGCTTTTCTGCTGCCTGCTGCTCTGCCCTGCCAATGCCAAGTGCTGCCAACGCCTTTGGTTGGAACAGCCAACGCTGCACTTGACACCGTTCGCCTCAGAAGAAAACGGGCTCGAGGTCAACGCCTCAACGGCGATGGTCACCTCTGAATCGCTGCATGCCTTGGCAATCAAGGAAGCAACGCACCATTTGAACAGCTCTGCAGACTGCAGCTTCCAATCCGCCACTGCCTGCACTGCAGCAACCAAGCATGGCCTCCATCGCCGGCGAGTCCCCGCGTTGCAAGGTGCGTCTCTTCTTCTCATCAGTCTGCTAGAGCTAGAAAAATAAACCTCGTCGCGGCTCCATTAAGTTTCTTGATCGAGCATCCCCTGACCCTGAAGATCATACTCGGATCGTCGTCGCCGGCGCGCCGCGAGATCTTGGCCGACATGGGATACGAGTTCACCGTCATGGTTGGTTGAGTATATTCATACACTGGAAGCTAGTACCCCCAAACTGTTAGCTCTCCGAGTTTCCTGCAGTAGTATATTGCTGTCTGTTCATGTTTGATCCCCTTTGTCAGAGCGCTGACATCGACGAGAGGGCCATCCGGAGGGAGGAACCGGAGCAACTGGTCAAGGCCTTGGCTGAAGCCAAGGTACGCACCAGCAAACGGACTCTGATGTTGTTCTTGCTGGTGTTTTTCCATTTGGATGGCATGCAGGAGTTATGTGTGTTTCTTGAACTGCAGGCTGAGGCCATCAAGCTGAAGCTTCAGAACGACTATGCTCCAGACAGTGACCAGCCTGCCCTTCTGATCACTTCAGACCAGGTAGGGACGTTTAGGTTCAGCCTTCAGTGGATTCTGTTTAGTGTACTCGTGTGGATTTTGACAAACCATTTCCAATTGATTCTGAGCGCCGGTAAAGGTTATGGTGAGCAAAGGGATGATAAGGGAAAGGCCACGGAGCGCAGAAGCAGCCAGGGAGTTTATCAAGGGTGAGAGGCTATCCCTCCATGTGAACTTCAGATAATTTACGGTTCAAACTGAAAGGAAATGGCATCTTCAGAGGGGGAAAGAAATGTTCTGGTTCTTCTTTGTTGACAGGGTATTCGGATGATCGAGCATTTGCAGTTAACTTTGTTCTTGTCACCAACCTGAGCACCGGGGCTACAAAAGGAGGATGGGACATACCTGAGGTAACTGATGAGATGTGGAGATCTTCTCAAAACTGAAATATTAAGTAAGGTCTTTGTTCTACAAATCGTGATGATGTCTGTTTTGCTCTGCATTGCTTTCTGCAGATCAGGTTTCAGCACATACCGGACGAGTTCATCGACAGAGTGGTAAAGCCTCGGCACTCTACAATTACAAACGTTGTTCTGCATCTACTCTTGCAATCATCTATAGTCTTGCAATCAACACAGCACACTCTTTGTTCAGGTTAATCAGGGCGACATGACCTGCGTGGCCGGCGGGCTTAAGCTGACACATCCGTCAGTACAGCCATTCATCAAAGAACTGGTGAGCATTTCCTCGAGTATTGTACTTCACATGCAAAAAAAAGGAAAAGAAGAAGAGCATAGCGTAATTTGCAGTTGCAGAACAAACGTGAATTCAGTTCTTTATTCCCGGGGCGGATTTGCAGGTCGGCACGGTGGATAGCGTTCGAGGTCTTCCACAGGAGCTCACCGAGAAGCTTATTCGAGAATCACTGCAAGAAGAGTGATTTGGTTTCCAAGCAGAAAGTCGTCGATTTGTTAGAGCATATTCGACGGATTAATTATTCGCCGTCTCCTAAATAAATAGAAGTGTATATAGTCGATCTCGTATTACTGTCAGTGTAGCTTTACCCCCCTTTTTTTCGTCCAAAACAAATTAATCGGGCTGTTAGGCTGGATCAACAACAATGCTTTTTATTGTATTTTTTATATTAAAATAAAATAAGTAATCTATTGAAATGCTCTCAATGGCTACATATGTGAAAGTGCTTTTTGCTACAGTCTTATAAATGTTGTGTAACGATTATATTTGTGTTGCGAGTTATAAATGTTATAACAAAGGTATTTTGTTAAAAAAAAATCCTTCTATGATACTATTCTTGGTTAAGGTATCAAAAGTTTGACCAAATATATAGGTAAAATGTTTGTGACATCAAATAAATATAGCATAAAAATATATCTCATGACAAATTTAATGTTACTTATTTGATTTATATAAATATTGATATTTTTATTTATAGTTAGTCAAACTCAATATACTTTAACTTGGTACTATTCTATAATTGCATTCTTTTATGGCATTCAGATTATAAGTAGTTCTGAATTTTCTAGATACTTATGTCCCTTCAGAATGTGGGGACGATGCTCATGCCAGGCACTCGGGGCAGGGCTCGCTCCGGGCTAATAAGGCGACGATGTGATGGCTCTATCTAGAGAGGCAATGACTCAGTACTGAGCAGAAGGCGGCGGCTAGGGATGGGAACAAGCCAGGTTGAGTCACACCATTGGTAGGTGGCACAAACCATAAAAACAAGGCTAAAGGGACCGACTTCAATCAAATTGGATTAATGGGACCATAAGATATTTTCCTTCGGGATTTACAGCTCTCAATAAGACTTGCATTAAATTGAAGCTGAGATTTAATACTGCAACTTTCATTACTAAACTTTATTAAGTTTTTAAGTAAATTGACTAATTATGTGGCCCTAAACACATCACTATAACAAACATTGTCAGTCGGGCAATTGAGTTAAACTTACCTTCTTAGGAAATTCAATATCAGTTGCTTAACAAGATTTATTGAAGGTCATTTTGAGCCAGCTGGTGAAACAATACACATTTTATGTGTGTGGCTTGTTTTGGAGCATGTTCTTAATCATTTTAAAAGGTTTTGCTAGCTAGGCTTGGTACAATGAACAAAAAAAATGCAAGAACATTCTCATGCACAACAATTAATGATGTATGAAATAAAGATGTTTAACACTACACGTGCTCCTTTGATTCCACCCACAAGCGAACGCATGACGATGTGTTAAAGGATGAACTACCCTACAATGCTAGATGTTTAATGAATGGCACGGTGGTGGACGCACCCTCCACAAAAAATGAACGTTAGTGGTTACCGATGCCATGGGAAGGGAAGGATGGACTGAATAGAAAGCTATGGTCGAATGATCACGAAATGATAGATGACGTGGCCTTGCAAGAATTCAACTTTATAGTAATAGATAATAGATAACGTTTAGTGGCTGTTATCTATGCAGGTTATATATATTATTAGATCATGAGGCTTTTTTTTTATATTATGCAATAGTTCTTAAAATGTAATATTTCAAAAACATGGAAAGGAGATAGAAAAGTAGAAATCAAACTAATTTGAGGAAAACAATACATCGTCCAGGAGATACAAGCAGAGCCACGATAAGGCCTCCTCTGGGAACATGGGAAACGGGAGAAACGTAGGATTGCCATTCCTATAGGAATGAGTACTGTAGCATCCTTTGGTTGCCAAGTTTTCGGTAAAATTGGAGGAAACTTTCCTAAAGGAGTGAATTCATAGGTGAAACACATGAAATGAAACATCCACTCCGATCTCATTTTTCAATCATGCACGCGTAGGAACAAGGCAAAGGCAAGTGATCTCGTAGAGCAGATTTGGTGCAGTGTTGGGCCACATGAAAGACCTTCCTCGGTGAAGAAGCTAGTAGATTATTGTAGTATGAAGCTGTTGTTTCCTATATTTTTCCTATGCTCTTCCAAACATCTATTCCAACAAAATTCCTGTGTTTTCTAATCCTTTGTTTTTCACATGTATTCCTATCCCATTTCTGTACTTTTTCTATCCCTGTGTTTTGTTCCAAAGGGGGCCTAAGTTTTACTACAACATCAAGTAGATCTATATTGAACTTGTTTTCTAATTTTCTAAGTGAAAACTCAACTCATGTAGAACAACCACACCAACCCATTCTTCATCGCTTTCCTAGGCTAGTTTAAAAGGCCCACAAAGGCTACATGGCCACACATGCATCCTTTCGACGCCTCGTTCCATCGTGGTACATCCCCTAAATTTTAGATTCCAGTTTGACTATGTTTGTTCCTAACCCTTGTGGCAGGTGGTGGGTACATGGTGGTTCTATGACCGGTGTTCGATGAATCAGCTATGGAGGTGGCAAGGTATATGTCCAACAAGGGGGGGGGGGGCAATAATGCAGCCTTTGGATCTTGGCTGACGACACCCTTGTGTTATTGGGTAACATGCCAATGACAAAGCCTCCAATGCTTAGTAGCTAGGATCGATCGGTCCGTGGGCTAGGCAGATGCCTACTACGCCTACTTGAGGCTAGCCAGAACTGCTGACCGACAGTCAGCGGTGGCCACAAATCATCACCAGAATAAAAAATATGAGGGATTGAGACAAGGAACGTGGCTAGAATCCTAAGATCCTAAATGTCGAAAGACGAGGATTTAATTCAAATACATAAGATCTCATCAATAAAGGTAGATTCTGAAAAGCCAATAATAATAATAATAATAATAATAATAATAATAATAATAATAATAATAATAATAATAATAATAATAATAATAATAATAATAATAATAATAATAATAATAATAATAATAATAATAATAAAAATCATAGTTCAAGAATTCTCATAATAATAATAATAATAATAATATTTGTAATAATAATAATAATAATAATAATAATAATAATAAAATTGCATGGAATAATTAATAATAATAATAATGATAATAATAATAATAATAATAATAATAATAATAATAATAATAACATAATAATAATAATAATATAATAATAATAATAATAATTGTAATAATAATTGTCTTCTCATAATAATAATAATAATAATAATAATAATAATAATAATAATAATAATAATTTAATAATAATGTTTATATCTAATAGGTAATACATATAATAATAATAATTCAAACAATTATTGAGACACACATATGTGATTGTTTATTACAAACTCATAGTTCAAGACTTCTCATCATGTCTAGAACATGTGCATATTTTAGATTTACATCGTGAGATATATTTATTTTCTTATGGCAAACTTGCATGGAAGATTTAAGCAGATATGATGGTACCATGGAGGAAAATGATCTAGCTTTTTTTGGTAGCTCATTGCTATGGCATCGTTGTTGTTTTTTTTTGTATATTTTCTCATGAAAGTAGAGAAGATCAAGATTTCTCAGTTGCTTCACTAGTGGAGCATTTAATTGTGTGTTTATATCTAATATAGATGTACATATTCATCTTATTTCAAACAATTATTGAGACACATATATGTGATTGTTTAGTTACATGATAATACGTAACGTTGTAGTATAAGATAGAACTTATAGTTAGTTTAGTTTTATTATGAGATATATTTATTTTCTCTCCTTTATTACATTTGCATTGGGAACCATGTTCTTTCTCCCCTTTCGTCTCATGTGATTCCACCTTTGTTGATACGCGCATGTATATTTTCGTGCGATTGGATTTCTATTAGCTTCGTTCTAAATTGTAGTTCATTTGATCTTTTTGACCCTAAATAAATTTGACTATTCGTCTTATTTAAAAAAATTATGTCAAATATCACATTTTTTTTTTGTTGTGGCTTGTTTTACTCGGTAAAAGTTATTCAAGAATGACTTAAATTCAACTATATTTGCATAAATTTATTTAACTATATTTGCATAAATATTTTGAATAAAACGAACGGTCAAATCTAAGGTCAACAAAGTCAAATGAACTCTAATTTAGTTCGAATGAAGTTTTTTAAATGCAAAATGACTAAGAGCCCTTGATAAGAAATTATTGGAGAATTTTTCTAACCTTATTTTTTATAACAGCGAGTTTTTTTTTTTTGAGTGTTTTTTTATAACAGTTTTGGCAGTGTTGAAGATGCTGTTGGCGAGGCTAAGCCCAAACAAAGCCGTAGCTGAAACGGCTCAAAGGTCCTTTGCCAAAAGGGCCTAATAAGCAGCTCCTAAGCGAACTCCACGACTCGGCCTCCTCTTCCTCGCACCATCCCGCCGCCGCCGCCATCCATCCTCCACCTACCGGATCCCGCCGCCGCGCCATGATGGAGGAAGACGACGAGTTCGGCGACCTCTACACCGACATCCTCATCCCCACTCAGACCCCCGCATCGACCTCCGCGCCATCCAACCCTGTTCCAGTCGAAACCCTACCCCGTGCGCCTCCAAACCCTAATCCTACCCCGTGGCGGCGGCGGCGGTGGAGGAAGACGACGACTGGCTCCTAGGAGGGAGCGACCCCATACCCGGGGTCGACCCGACCGGCGACTGGGCCGACGAGGACGACGATGGAGGCGAGCCCGCGCCGCCCGCGAAGCGTGAGGTTGCTGCGCCCGCGAAGCGGCCCGCCGCTGCGGATGATCTCGATCCGCTCATGGGGGGTGGTGCGGGCGATTCGGGGCCGGCCATCCCTGGGCTCTCGTCTTCGGCGGCAGCTGGTGCGGCCGGGAGCGACGAATGGGACAGCGATAGCGAGGACGACATCCAGATCGTGCTCAACGAGACCGATGGCCGCCGTGGGCTCGGGGAGGATGAAGGAGACGATGAAGACGGTGAGGACCTCGTCATCGTCGCCGACGGACCACACATCACCGGGATGGAGGAGCAGGACTGGGGAGAGGACCCAGCAGCGGCAGGGGCAGAAGGGGAGCGAAAGGACGGAGGTGAGCCTGGTAAGACGGTGCCGGCACCAGGCGGAAGGATCGGGTACAGTGGCGGCGGCCCAGGGTTCCATCAGCAGCACCATTCCATGTTCAAGGTCAGTTATTTGGGCCAAGAAGCCGTACGATGTGCTCTGGCCACCCCTGCAGAGGGAGACGGCGTAAACCTGGTTGCAACTCACTATCCTTTATGTTGTACTGTGTTACTTTGTGGAAATTTCCTGTTAAGTTTAGTTTCTTTTTACAACCCTTTGCGTACCATTCCACAATGTAACTGTAAATGCATTATTAGCATGGTCTATGAAGGAAGAAAAGAAGAAAAATTCAATGACATTGCATTTTCTATTGGATGCCTTCCATATAGCATTTTCAATTCAAACGTTCATTCCTTGGAACGGGTTATCTCCATGCTGGAGTAGCTTTCACGATGGTATTGTTGAGGCTGATTGGTTTTGCAATGTCAGTAATGGAATTTCAGTCTACAGATGCAGATGTGATCTGTACAAAGCTGACCGTTTTTGAAGAATGATGCATTGATGCCCCAATTCACCTGTACAGAGGTGTGCAGCTGGTTCAGTTCACCAATATCCATTGCGGTCTGATAAGAGATAGTGGCACGGGGTAGTTGATATTATCCTGCTCAAAGTTCATTACAATGCTTGCTAAGTTGCCATCAATCCAAAGCTTCAGCAGAGTCCAAAAAAATATCTGTTTGGTCGCATATACTGAGTTATAATGATATATGTGCTCAAGTTAGTCTCCATGACAGCCGGTTTAGAATTTGATAGCTGAGTTGTTTTTGTGAGTGTTGATCTCAAAACCAAATTGATAGTTTGCTGCTGATGGATATGTTAACTTTTCCCTGCTACTGACAGAAGCGTGGCCCTGCTTGCTTAGAACTGGTGCCAGCCTGATGAACCATACTGAGCCTTGTAGACGACCCAGTCATTCTAGGGAGGTTGTATATATGTCCATATGCACACAAGTAAAGCTAAATGATTAAATGTAGCTGTAACACAAAAGCGACAACAACAACAAGCCACATGCCCCATGGCCCCAAGAAGGTTGGGGTAGGCTAGAGATGAAACAACAAGATCCACAAAGCAAGTTACTGTAGCCTTTTGTTCCAAGGAGCTGAGATGTTGCACCTTTTGCTAGTCTATCTGGGAATTTTGTTTCGTGTGGATTGTTTGTATGGAGCTCCAATAGGGTTAATACCAGTTATGACGTACACATGTTTTTATAATATCTTAATTTTGTGGTTGAGTTTTCTATGACATCCAATTTTTTTTTTTTTTTTTTTTTTTTGGAAGGAAAGTTGTACAAATGTATATGATTTTGGATAGTATTTAAGATAACAGTCGTAATTTATTATTTTCATGTAGTTTTTTTTTTTTTTTTTCCCACCACAGCAGAGCCAAATTTCATCACTTGAAAGCAACATAATTACAGATGATTTCATGTAGTTTTCTTGAAACTACAATATATCTTATGCCCAGAAAAAAATAATGTATGCATACAGAAGTGTCAGTCTAATATTGAATAGCAGTCAAAGTTTGTTTCCTTGATAACAATCAATATTTATTTATTTATTATCAGCTAATCCCATGACTTGCTTGTTTGGCAAACTGATGATGTTTATTTATTTGAACATTGTTTGCTCATGCAAGAACTGTTCACCTTTTTTTTGTTTCTTTTACACGAATAATTTGTCATGTTCGTTCTGTTGAATTGCTACCAATAACTGCTCTCCCATTTTCTTTGCTGTACTTTTTTGGCCTGCCCCAACTTGCTTGGACTAAAAGGCTTTATTGCAATACTTTTTGAAAGTCTTGTTATGCTCGCCTTGTTGATTATTTTTTCTTGTTGCAGTATGTGCGCCCTGGTGCTCCTGGTGCTTCAGTAGGTGGGGTACCTGGTGGTCCTGGTCAGTTCCGTCCTCCTGGACCTTCAGGTCCTTTCTCTGGTCGTGGTAGAGGTGACTGGAGGCCGGCTGCTGGTCGAGGCATGAATAAAAGTTTTCATTCAGGCTATGGAACCACTCCATGGGGTGGTTCTGGGCGCGGTTTTGGTGGCGGACTAGATTTTGCACTTCCTCCTCACAAGTAAGTTAACTGCTACCAGCAATTAATGTACTTCAGAGTTCGGAGTACAGTTGACCATCTACTTTCAGTTGTTTTTCCCTTGCAAATGTCTTACTGATTGTCCCATCTTTAATCATACTTCTGAATTAGTTGCTACAAGCTTCTAATGTATGGCTAAGTCCATAATAGGCAGCTTATAAACACTTGTGTGAGGGTTGTACAACCAACCACATATGTGGTTATAATTGCTGTTGGAACCAAGTCTTCCACGAGCTGCAAAGTGTGTAGACTAGCATGGAGGATGGATCATATGCAGTTAGTAATGAGTACAGTACAATCATCGCGATTATAATATACACTTATTGTGACTGCCATATTGTATGATAGTATGCAGCAGTGGCTGTTCATATATGTCAAAGAACCCCTTAAGAGTGACATTAGTTTATATAAGTACCATTTTTCATTAAGATGGAAGGTGACAAGCTGGAACTACTTTGGGTGGAGAGCGAGATTTTTGAACTTGGATTAATTTGTTCATTGAACATTACAGTGGTTATTTGAAAGCCATCACACATGAACAATATCTGTTGTGCTGGGAAACTTGTACCCCCTCTGTTCAAAATTGTAAGTCGTTTTTAGAAAACTATGTACCTAGAAAATTCAAAACAATTTACAATTTGATTGAGGGAGTAGAACTATAGAAATGGTTTGTTCCAAGGAAAAATGGCTGAAAGATTTATAAATGGGGGATGGGGCAAATGATGGCCCTTTTTGTGTCTATGGTCAACCAGGTCTACTCAAAGGGCACTTTGGATAAATGAGGAATGCATGGATTTGTGTTTTTTTTTTTGGAACAATAGCACACGTGGCAATAATACATGGAGTGAAGAATTTGTATTTCTTATGAGTGTAGATTTCCCTATCATATTATGTCAGTTCAGGACAGAGTGCAATATCTGTTCCACACACTAATATTTATCCCTGTATCAACCTGTGTCTCAGAATGCATCCTATGCCATGATTTTTTAGATTTTGTGAAAGATTGATTTTATTTAAGTCGGAAGAGAGATTTTGCTGTAGAAATCTCCAACCTTGGTCAAGCAAATTTTTTTTACCACACAAAACTATAGAAAAAGAGATACATGCATCATACTTATGCAGTTCCTGTGTAAATAAGAAACATCTATAACTTGAATACTGTATATTTAAGCAATCATGTACAGATGCTAAATATGACCATTAAACATTCTTACCAGTGAGCACCATATGATGGGGATGTGCTTGCTGGATTATAAATGCACTTTAGATTCTAAAGCATGTAGAATCACAAATAGCACTGTATTGGATGAATGTGTCTCATTTTCTGGTCTAGGATGAGATTAAGATTTCTGGTCATCTATGCTATTCTTTCACTTGGAATCAGAGGACAATCCTAGTTTAGACTCGTTAATCATTTTATTTGTCTAAATATATTTGTTTTTTTAATTATGGGTGGTTCTAGTTTGTGCTCATTCATTATTAATTTACAGTAAAGACTGATTATTGTTTGAATTAGGACAATATTTGATATTGATTTGGAAACCGCATTTGAGGAGAAGCCATGGAAATACCCTGGTGCTGATATTTCGGACTTTTTTAACTTTGGTCTTGATGAAGAGAAGTGGAAAGATTTTTGCAAGCAGCTGGTGAGTGCATTTCTTACATTTGGTACTGCATATAGTTTGTTTACTATATAATTATATATACACAATAACTCTTTTATTGCCAGGACCAACTTCGACTAGAATCCACAATGCAATCTAGAATACGGGTGTACGAAAGTGGTCGCTCAGAACAGGTTTATTATAATGCTATTATGGAAAACAATATCCTGCTCTATGTGTAGTGATGATGAATAATTTTTTATCTGCATCCAGGATTATGACCCAGATTTGCCACCAGAGCTAGCTGCTGTGACTGGTCATCCAGACATCTCTGCTGACAGTCGTAGTAAAACGGATAACGGCCATACAGATTTTAGTGCCCAAGGAAGAGGTCCGGCAAATGTGCGGGCACCAGTGGTATTGAGTTTCCCTCCATCTCTAAAATTTTACATCCGACTCATGTTTGCTTTTGAATCTTTTTTTTTTGTAGTGTTATGGTTTTTCACATTGTGGGCTTATGGGTGTGAGATAGACCATCACTCTTACGATTATTAACATATCATTGTGTCTGTATACCACATATTGGTGTTGCACCCAGTCTATCAATTTTTTTTTAAGTTATCGGCAACAGAGCAAATATGAACTTATACCAGTAGTAACAACCATCCATCTATGTGTTGTTTTCCTGTTTAACTACTACTAGTACATGGGCTTGATCCTACAAAATCAATACAGATTCCATAGACTTTTCTTCCCTTCGAGGCTTGGACAAACGTGGGTGTTAATGTTTGATCCTTGGAGTATTTTTCTTGTAGTTTTGGGGACACATGCTGTTTATTTTTCTTCAATCTTCATTATTCTGTGCCAACATAGTTACATTATGTAGTGATGTGAGTTTGCTTTTCAGATGACAGGGAGACCTATACAAGTTGAAACTAATTACACAGACCGGTTTCCATCTGTTGATTCACGCCCACATCGAATGCGTGAATCAGATTCTGTTATTGAGGTAAAATGTTTTCATGATCTGATCCATGTTTTATCTGTTCTGTGTGGAAGTATGTTATGCTGTTTGGACTGCATGTTAGTTAATCATTAGGCACTAACATTTCCTTGCCTTTTAGATTGTGTGCCAGGGCCGTGATTCAATGGGTGATGAGACAGTGGACCAAACTGAAAAGGATTCTCAAGGAGGTAATAAAGGAGTCCATGATGTTGAGGAGGGAAAGCCGTATCCATCAGATAAGATTAATAATTCTGGTCATAACTCAAATTTGGTGATAAAGACAGAACATAAGAGACAGCTACCAGTTTCATCTGAAAGTGATATGTTATCCACGGATGTCAATGCTCCCTCCCCTCCCAGCTACAAAACAAGAGGTTCTCCTCGTGGAGCAAGGTATGCCGTACTGTTGAAATATGCACATAGAATATCACATTATTTGGTTCATGTTTTTATGACTATATCTGTCTTATTTCCATGATGAGGTGTTGTTGCACATACTGCTAATCTTACTCAGATCCCCTCAGATCCTCATTCTACGTGGGCGTTGGTATCATATTTAAACAAACTGATCAACTGTGCCGCCTGCTGTAATATTGCTGCTCTTTTTGAAGCGTAGATGCACTCGAATTTATTGGGGTAGGACAGTGGTGATGGCTACAGCTGAAATATTTGAAGCCAAAAGAGCAAAATGATTTGGGCAACTAAAATTTGGACCTGAAAGAACCTTTTGAATTGTGTCATGTGGCGATTCTAGTTCAAGACACACGCGCGACCTGGTCGTGCAGCAGCGCAAGGATCAAACCAGGCCTATTTGCAGATTTAGTTAGTTGGTTTGAATGTTTAGCCTGTTGGTTTGGCTTTAGGAGTTTGGTTTACTAGGATTGTTTGCTTTAGGAACTTTGGGAGATCGATTGGGAGATGTCATTAGTGTCCTATATAAACCTATGGATGATTTGGGCAAAGATTCACCTCCAATTTACCCTATCTTGCACTCTGTTCCTGCCTTGAGGGTGTGTTGAATTGACCATGGCCCTGTCGTCGTGCCAGTGAGGTCCGGGGCCACATCACCCCACAACTATGCCCTATGCCATCCACCTTCCTCCAATGTCCCCCCCTGCATCACAAATTGTTCAGTATTTTCGATTATATATAGACAATGCAGTGGTAAAATCTCCCGATTTTCAGCTGTACAGGGGATAGAACATAGTACAATGCTGTTTCACAAGAAACTACAATTTTTACTGCCGTGAATAATTCACTTTCCGGCTTGACCCTCGAACAAACTTTGGCTCACTTTACTCCCCTAAACTATTTGAAATTGTCCAATCTACCCCCCAATTGGAATTTTCTTATATGTCTCTCATAATATTTGGATTTTATGTTCAAATTTGTGCGTTCATAGCTGACATCATACACTATGCTGTTATCATTTTAAAATATATATATGTTTTCTAATGATTATTTTTTCAAAGGGATGGAGGGAGGAGGTGTCTCTGTTTCTTTCTTCTGTATTTTTCTTATGTTTTCATTGCTCCATTTGCTTTAGTATTTCTTAAACAATATTGGTGCCTTCATCCTTCCATTTTCTTTGAAGTTGTATTTCTAACACTTGCCCAAATTATTTATCTTAAGGTCATTGAAAGGAAGTTCACTGGGTCAGAATTCTATTCGAGAAATTGAAAGCTCCAACGAAGTAATACCTCGTCAATCATCTTCAAAGAGACGCCATGATTCCCGGAAAGAGAACCTTGTTGAGGGCTCAGAAAATAAGGGTGATTCAGAAGGATCTCTTGCTGCTAATGATGATGTGGCAGATAAACTGAGTACAGAAGATCATTTTGATGCTGCTGGTGGTGGTGATGATGATGATGATAGGCTTGCATTGGTTGGTAGTGTTGAAATGGATGGTGATGATGCTACCTCAGACCCCAACACGCCTAGTGATGTAAATGAGGACGACGAACTGGTTCACTCTGATAAAAAGAAGAAACATATATCTGTGGTTGAGCAACCTACTGGACACAATAGCAGTGAACCTGATGAATTAAGGACTAGTGAAAATAGTAAAGGGAGGTCTGGTAGCAGCAAAGATCAGCAGAAACGTCTTGAATCTGGTGAAGAAGTTCTCCAAGATAGGCAATCAAGGAGAGTAAATAATGTAAGAAGGCATCATGACGCGGAAGAACACAATCTCCGCCGAAAAGATGAGTACTCACGAGATGTAAAATCAGATTTGGAAAGATCACATTTACCCTCCAGAGGCAGGGAAGATATCCACCAACCTTATGCAAACAGAGATCGTGTTGACATGCGGGGTAGGAGTTATGATAGGGCAAGAGAGACAGAAATTTGGCCTAGGAGAGATGATGGTGTTCACAGCCGACGAGCTAAAGAGGAAGATTTGAGGATGGAGTACAGTGTTGAAGGTGGTGCAAGGCATAGAAATAAGGTGAGGCCCATTGATAGGAATGATAGAGACGAAGATCATTCACGAAAGCGTTTGGATGATGGTGAATGGAGGGGCTCTCGACAAAGAGAGCGTAGTGATGTTGTTTTGAATCGCCGTGAAAGTTTGGATGATTCTCATATCAAGAGAAATAAGGATGATGAGAACATGCGGAGGTTGAAGCCTGAAAATGAAGACATGGTTGTGGCACATGGCTATAGAGCAAGAGATGATAATAACAGAAGAAAAAAAGAGAGGGATGATGGAATTGATCAGAAAAGACGAGATGACAGTGGTAGACTGAGGGAGAAGGCTGATGATCGTCATCATGCTAAACAGAAGGATGACAACTGGAGACAAAGAGAAAGGGAGGATAGACAGAGGCCCAAGCATGAAAATGCATTAACCCTTCAGAGGGAAGAAGGAAGAGGAACTGGTCGGGGTAGTCGGATGATGGATGATAAGTTGGTCAGTGGTGGTAGGAAGAAGGATGAACCAAGATCTTCAGTATTAAGCAAAGACACTCAAGAGCGTACCAGGCAAAATGAACCTTCGAGGAGAGGTCAGGGTGTGGAAGAAAACAATATGCAGAATAAAGGGCGTTCTGATGTACATCCACGTGATGACAATTCAAACAGTGAGAGGAACTCCAGGCAAGAAAAGCAAAACAATAATCGTCTATCTGGCAGTTCTGATGCTCGCCACACAGGTAGGGATAGGCATAGGGAGAGCACAAGAAAGGGCAGAGGTTCCGAGCTTGGTGAGCATGATCTCCACAGATCGAGCAAAAGGAGACGTGAAGATCAAGAAAGCCATCGCAGTGGGAAGGTATGGAATTATTTGGAAAGTGGCTCCTAAATGCATAGCATTATAATTCAGGCTGTTCTGCACCTATTTCACAGAAATATAATAAACTGGAGTTTGCTTTGTATGGTCGTTAAGTGAAAACTGAAAAATATATTGTAATACAATGCTTCAAGATGACTGTTTACATCATATGTGAGTGCCGATATGTTGGTGTCTTTTCAGTTATCGGGTCATAGTTTCAGTAGTTTGCATTTTTTTTTTTTGGTGGTAAAAGGAAGTCAAATATCTCGATATGTCAGGATCCTATTTTCTTGCGAATGCACTTAACGAGTTGAGTACTTAGATATGTTTGTATAATTCATATTAGTACTACAGTGACTGGCATTGCAATACATCCCAATATATATCTTTTTTAGCTTTAACAACAAAATAGTGACACTTGTGTAGTATGTTGCCTATGCTTGGCTTGGTAACTTTTTTATATTGAATTAATTACAAGCAAGAAACACTGGCACTGGCAATAGTAGTAGGTATGCATCATTGATTATTTAACCTTTTTTTCTAAAAAAGAAGCAGGAGAGCTGTGCATCCTTATATTAAGAAGAAAGAAAGGGGCTAGAGCCCTACAACACACGCCACACCAACCCCACAAACTCAGAAATTACATTTGCGCCTGAAAAGGACAAAGGACGACCAAACACTAGCACTAAGCTAACTACCAAAGAGAGGGCTGTCAAGGAGGACAGACCCTTAGCTCCTGCTAGACTCCACAGCCAGCGCTCCTTGAAGACTCCACGTAAAATAAGCTCACCTTAACATTTATTGGTTCTACCATAGGGTTCAGGTTACTAACATAACAGTACGGGGTGGGCATCCAAATATTTGCTGTGGAAAATTAAGCTGTGTACTTATGAATTGCATCAATCTCTTGCACCATGTATGGGATGGTGATATTGTCAACCAGCTATGCTGCTGCAAAACAAGCCATAACCAGTTATATATATAAATGGCACCTGTCAGGCTGTCATGCGGGCTCTGTGTCTCTTGTAATTGCATTTTGTAGTCAGTATACCGATGCATCTTGAGAAGGTATGGGGAAACATAGTTCCTTTTTTGGAATGCCAGCCTGCTGGTGGCCTTTTATTGAAACACTTGTTTTTGTGGTAGGCTTGCAGTCGCAGCTTCTACACATGAACTAGCCCAATAGACCACCTATCTTATGTTCTTTTATGCATCAGATTATTAGATTCTCTAGTTTATGCAATTTCTATGGCTTCCTAGGACTTACACCATTGCTGACTATTGTCAATTAAAAAAAACATCATGAGGCTTCACAAGATAGCTTTGGTGCACTGCACACTTTTTCCTGCTCATTTACTATGGAATTTTTATGATTCTGTTACATTACTGATGAATCAGGTGAGGTGCACAAAATTAGACATAACTTGGAAGGATTACTTTTGCACTTCAACTAGAAAATGGAGTAAAAAGGGGACCGCTTAAGTAGATACAGGAGTAAATTAGTTTCCATGCTTCTAGTAGAAGTGGCCATCAATTACAGCGTAGTAATGGTTTGCAGAGGGGAGATGTTGTTGTTGGACATGACAGTATACATAATCATTGTAGATGTCGTGGGAATGGTCACATAGGCACACATTATTATCTAATATTTTTTAGTGGCTGTTTGGAGATCTTTCCCCTGTGGGGTCATCAAACTATGTGCATAGTGAACCTGTGAGTTCTATTATTTGTTTGTACATTTTTGCAATGTTAGTTTCCCCCCTTTTTTCTATCAGGCAATCTAAACAAACCTTTTGAGTGGTGCCTTGCTCTGCAAATATTAAATGAGCTGCTAATACTAAGCTGCAAACTGAGCCAGCATGCATGTGTTTAATGCATATCTGAAAAGTGCAGACTATATCATGATTTGTTGTATAATTATGAAATATTCCTGAATTTCTTAAGTACATAATACATATATCACATGGTTAAAATTCATATCAAGTTCCCTTCATAGCTCTGATTTTGGTTTAGTTAGTGCAATAGTCTTTTGTTTTTGGATAGTAGTGGGCGTGATCCTTGGGATTTATATGTGGTGAGCAACTATGTCTCTACTAAATAAAAAACCATCTGCTCACGACTCTGGTATAGCTGATGTGTAGAAGTAAATTTACTACCTCATTCCAAATTGCAAGTCGTTTTGGCTTTTGTAGATACATAATTCTTACTATGTATCAGTCATAGCATATATCCTAGATACATAGCAAAAGCTATGTACCTAGAAAAGCCAAAACGACTTACAATTTGGAATGGAGTAGTATTTTCTGGTTTTACTTTTGGAGAATGCTCTTTTGGTCATATTTGCCCCTAATGGTTACAATAACTCTGTATATAGGTTGAAACAAAAGAAGTGAATGAACAAGAGAGCAGTAGAGGCCATGCAACATTATCCAAGAAGGGCCGGAATCCTCAGCCAGATAATTCATTGGTGAATCAAGTGGAAGAAGATGCCATATCAGATGATGAAAATCACGAGGATTCTAGAAGGGGCCGCTCTAAGTTGGAGCGATGGACAAGCCACAAAGAGATAGAATATAGTAATATTGACGATGATAATACACAGACGTTTCCGACCATCAAAGCTGATGTTGAAGCTGATGAGGTAGGTAAATCTGAAGTTTCTGCTGCAGTTGGCAATTCAGACAACAATAGCAATGTTGATACTGGGCAGACATCTGATAAGATGACTGAAGAGCGTGACCGTGACCGACATCTAGACACAGTTGAGAGGCTCAAGAGACGAAGCGAGCGTTTCAAGCTTCCCATGCCTGGTGAGAAGGATGCACCTCAAAGCAAAAAGGTGGATACCGAAGTGCAACCTCCCCAAAATGAATCTGCTGTTGCTGATATGGATGTGAAGCCAGAGCGGCCAGCTCGTAAGCGGAGATGGACTGGGAGTTAGTTGGACTGGAACAGCATTTCCACTTTAAGAAATTTCAGCAGATTTCATGACAGATGCTTGCTCTTTGCCATGTTTTTTCCTCTTACAGTTGAAAGTTGAATTGATGTATGGTTTTGCTGTTTAACTTATTATACATGTATGTGTAATCTTAGTTGTTTTGTGGCTGGGAACTGGATACTGTACTAAAACCCCATCCATATTCCCACTATGATTCCGGTGACCTCAATGTGTGGCACAGGAGCCACTGTACTCAATATAGTTCCGAGGCCGTTATGAGAAGCAGTGGCCTCGGAGTTTCCCAGTTGACTAAGGGTTCGGCATGAGCTACATTTTGAAGAAGCTGGAGTGCCCCTGCTGCAAAGTTCTTTTGTTTGAAGTGCAGGTGGCCTGGAACCACCAGGTCTTGTAACAATCTTGTGTTGGTTGGAGATACTTGCAAGCTGTGGTGGTTGAATGTTTGGCATGTGATGCTGTTTTAGGAAGCAATAGGTGATAGGAACCAGGGCTAGAGATTTCAGAACTGATATATAATCACTAATCTGTATGCTTATAATACTATATTAGCCATGTACATTCTGATAAACATATAACTGTCGTGCATGATTTACTGATGGAGTAAGGTAGACTCTAGTGTAGAGTTACACGGTGCACTGGACATTTTGGATCGAGCACTACATATAAAAGTACCTGTAGGCAGTGCTAGGTTAAATGGATATGATTGTTTGCTTGTTGTAGATTTGGATGTATGTAACTGGTTCATGTGGAATTTTGCTAATCATACAGAGTTTTGAATAGCAGTATCTAAATTTATTAAAATTTAGCATTTCAAATTACTTGCTTGCTATCTTTACTGTTCGGGAAGTTAACCCGCACGCCCACGAGTTGTGATACGTGGCGCGGCATCCTAATCCTGACACCAGAAACGTGAGGTTTGTGCATTATATGCTCTGGTCACACCAAGTTCAAATCATGGTGTTCGTATACAAGAAGCTTACAGAATTTTGGCAATCGACAGAACATAGCCACTGTCCGATGGTCTCGATGTCCGCAAAGTATATTCGTGGGACACGGCAGGTCTTTTTCCCAATTTTGTTTTAAGAACTGAGCTTTCAGGATGTGCATTCTCCATATCAGGATGTGCATTCTCCATGACTACATAATCGACAGTTGATACCTTGGACAATGCCATAAGCAGAGCCTATAAAATTGAAACTGTGGATGGCATTACCAACACCAGACAAACCGTAAATGTTTCACTACTCTCATCGTAATCAAGCAAACCCTAAACCTCTCTGTTTTTATGTGCTGAGTGATTGTAAAGAATGAATGCCCATTAAAAGAGATAAGATATACATGATAAAACCTGGTTTAGGAAAAATGATTTAGGCTAGGTTTGATTAGGTTGTAGCCACAGGCTAAAGCTAAACCAAGGAGGAACCCCTCATCATGCCGGGCCAGACCGCCAGAGATTGAACAAATAATGCCAGCACACCAACAAATAACCATCATTAGCTTACATGTCCAAGGAATGATTTATTTTCCCATTCAACTAACCAACTCTACATGCCCGGACAGAGACTAAAAAAAAAAAAGCCAGCACACACACCAACAAATAGATTAAATGACTTCAGAATGCCGGTCTGGAACGAAGGAAGCTAGGCCTCTCGGTCTTCATGGTGACTGTTGTCTGAAAGCCGCAACTTCCTTTCGTAATGGTAAATGGTCCGAAATAATCCGAATCCATCCTCCGAACTGCTGGCTTCTTGGCCAGGTCCAGGGCCTCGTCCCTGGTCAGCCTTGCGACGAAGCCGTTGGCGTCAGACGTGTAGCAGTCGATGAGACGTGGGTCGCCGGAGTCGGTGAGGGTGCTCGGGAGAAACGACTCGTACCAGCGGCGCCGCGCATCCTTGTCGTCGACGTCGTCCATGGCGGCCTCGCGCGCGCCGCCGTTCGGGCGCGTCCAGAGCAGCACGGAGTACGTTTGGTATTTTCTGCCGTGGGTGCTTCCGAGCAGGAAGAACGAGAAAATGTCCGCCTGTCCTTTGTCCTCCCAGTTGCTTTGGATTTGCCTGCCATGGCTCCTGATGCTGCGTGCATGCACCGAGAATGATGGAGCAGAGAAGAGGAGGAGGACGAGCACCACGCTGGGAGTCAGAGACGCCGTCTTCTTGGCAGGAAGAAGTGCCATGGCCGCCGGGACGACGAAGCTAAGCTCCTTGTTCTTCCTTCCGTTTGGATCTGGAATTATTTCTACGTGGAGTTATTATTACATATAATAGTGAGAATTGATTTTTTTTTTTTGAAAACTTAGGTAAATTACGCATCACATCCAGGCAAATCGCCGGATACTAGTACAGATACAAACTCAGGGACCTGGCTCATCAACATGGAAGAGCCAGCATCAAGAACGGACGCTCCATAGGTTGCTAGACTGTCTGCTACTTTATTACAGTTTCTATTACAGATAGAGACAATACATGAAGAGAACTCAAAATGCATCAAGTCTCTCGTCTGTCAATGATAAACCAATGGAGCTAAGATAATCGACACAGATTTAGAATCCGCAAGAACAGTTGCATCTGTCTCCAAGATGATTTTCGCCATACCCAATTGTGCAGCATTTGAAGGCCCTTGTAGCCAACTGCTTCAGTATGAATTGCTGAGGCTGCGAAGGAAATATTTCCAGCACCCGATGCCATCAGCTCTCCATTTGCATTCCTTATAACAAAAATAAACCTCCTGTTCAGAATCACCAATCAACATTAATTTTATATGTATCACTAGGAGGTGTCTTCCATGAGCCTTAATATCGTTGAATGTTTTATTTTCCCATTTAGTTTCAAATTCTAAAAGATAATATAAAACTGAACTTTGTATTTCAGCTGCACTTAAAAAAAATCATTTGCTTTGTTTCTTGCCGACCACCATCTCCACAAATAACCACCACCTTAAGTTGATCATCTTTCCCGAAGGACCAAATTTTATTAAGTGTATCCTTTCCCGTTGGGCAATCCTCTAATTGAGATCTGATCCCTTCCATACTCATAAGGCCAGCAATGCTTTACATTCTTACATTTGAAGAAAATATGCCCACAATCTTCATCAAACCTTTTGCAGACTGGGCATAATGGTCTTGCTTGATCCCTCGACGAGCAATATTTCTTCTTACTGGGAGACTATTATGAGCAAATCCCATAGAAACATCTGAACTTTGTTAGGGACTTTAAGTTGCCATATCTTATGCCACTGAAATTCACTACCAGCCGATGTGGAACCATCCTTTCCAGGAAGAGCCTCCCTCTTAGCCACTGCAAGTTTATATGCAGATTTGACGGTGAAAATGCCTTTTACATCAAAATGCCAGGCGCCGCGCATCCATGTCAACATCAATAGTTCGTCGTTCTACATCTTCTGGCCAGAAGGTATCCTGTACCAATTTTACATCCCAATCACTAGTTATCGGACTGATAAGCTCATTTACCTTGGTTAACAAAGATGTTTGCCTAGGTGTTGCCAGCCCTTGGGTGCCCCTGGGCAGCCAAGAATCTTCCCATATTCTCACCTTTCTCCATTCCCAATACGTAAGCCCTCCCTTCAGCAGCTTGCACCTTTTAGGATGCTCCTCCATGTGTCCTGAAATTACGTGCATGCACCGAAGAATATCATTTCGCAGGAAAATATTTAGCCTTGAGAACTTGCACCACACAGGGTGTCAGAGTTAGTAAGAAGTCTCCAAGCCTGTCTGCATAGCATCGCCATATTGAATAGATGTAAATCTCTAAAACCCAACCCTCCATTTTTCCTTCCGATTTAGATAAGGAATTCCCCAGCTTAGCCAATGGATTTTATTAATTTTGTCCTGCTGGCTCCACCAGAAGACAAACGCAAATCACGCGGCGCTTACCCCGGGGGCCGGGGAGCAGCAGCTGAGAACCATGCATGGGCCTGGGCGGGCCTCGCGCGAGGCCACCGCGAGCGAGCCGATGACTTTCGCAGGACGGGGACAGGGCGACAGGCGGACCGACGGCTCCCGGGTCCCGGGCTCCCTCCGGAGTGGCTGCGTGCTGTGTTGCCGTCAGGCGTGGGCTCGGCACGCGCCGGCGCTCATCTCCCACGGGGCGGAGCGCCTCTGCCCTCCCCGCTCCACCCCACCCAAATCATTCGTTTTCCTTCCTTCTCGGCTTCCAAGTCCCAACCCAAATCATCGTGTGTTCCAGTGGCCAGTGCCTGTGTGAGCAACGTGCCCGCCTAGGCCCGCCGCGTGATTGAAGATGCCAACCCAAGGCGGAGGGAGAGAGGGACCACGAGGATCACACAAAAAGAGGTGCCCGTACCAAGGCAGCAGCAGAGCAGCGTGTGCCGGCACGGGATTCCTAGCGGCGCACCCGGTCTTCTTCGGTTCGGTCTCCTCTTCCTCCCACGGGTTGGCACGTACCGACACGGGCTCAGAGTCCCGTTTCCAAAAGCGTCGTCCCCCAGCAATAAAATACTATAGGCAGATAGCCCACTGGTTTCCCCCCAAAACCTCGGCACACCACCAGTACACCACCCACCGTAACCGATCGTCATCCAGCTCCCGTCTTTTTTCCGCAAGCGGATCGCCTTCCAATCCAATCCGCCGCGCCTATAAATTTCCAGGCACACCGCTCACGCCAGCCCGGAACCGAACGGGCAACTCACTAATCGTTGCTAGTAATTGTTAATAGCGAGCGAGCGAATCAGAGATTCTCAGAGAGTAGCGATGGCCCCGAGCGCGTCGATGCTGTTCCTGAGCTACCACCAGCTCCACAGGCCGGCGGATCAGCGCAGGGAGGAGGAGGAGGCTGCTGCTGCCCCCGGCGGCGGCTTCCGGATGAGCGTGCGCAGCGTGCTCTCACTCGCCTTGTTCCAGCGCCGGCCGGAGGTGGTGCGGGCGGCGGAGGGGAAGGCGGCACTGCATCGCGAGCGCGACGCCGCCGGCGAGGAGATCAAGTCGGCGGCGGCGGCGGTGGCGGTGGCCGCAGACGCTAATAAGGAGCTGGAGAGCAAGTTCGAGGAGGCGGTGCGCCTCAGCTGCTGGTCTTCGTGAACATCCATCCATCATGGAGGAACGGAGAGGACGCGTGCGTGCCGCGAATCGAAGCCGAAGCGACCTTCTTTTCTCTTGTGTTCTTGGACTATGCTAGTAGTATATGTACATAGATTTAGTTTCAATGTTGATACTAGTATGTGCAAATTCCCTCCGTGAAAATCAGCTACCGTTGTCGTTTCCGGCCGGATTAACACTACGACTAGTATTGTGGACAAATTATGGTTCTATTGATGATTGATAAGACCATCAGGAACGGAGAGATGCGCGTGTTGATAGGCGCATCAGTTTAGGCTCGTATGTCACGACGAGATGACCCAAGTTGGAACGATTTAAATCGATCCAAGACAATTACCCATCAGGGGAAATTAAAGGGATGTTGACTCGACCTAAATATGCATGGTCAGTTTATGATGATTGAAATCATAATTAACACGACATTTAACCCTTCCATTACATGTGAATGAATGTGATTATAATCTAAAAGTTATAGATAATTAATGCAGATATTATGGCGTTCCATTACAGAATCCGAGAATCCCATGAGAATCCCATGAGAGTAGTAGTAGTACTAGTATACTCCCTCCATGCAGGAAAAAAACGTCGTTTTATACAATGACACGGTCTCCAAAGTATAAATTTAACTTTATATTTTTATAAAAATACTCATCACAAAGTGATATATTTATACTTTTATAAAAGTATTTTGACTTTAAGACAAATCTATTCATATGGTTTTCATATTTTTAAACAAATCTATTCATATGGTTTTCACATTTTTAAACTCAGCAACTTAAAAATTATTCATGATTTATGTTTCCAATGTTTGACCAAAACCTTATCCAAAACGACATTCTTTTCCTATATGAAGGAAGTATACTACAACCCGCAGACTGCTTAAGAACATGATTACGATATTTTTAGGAACTATCAATACAAATACAATAATATACTAGTATATCATCATCTTCGATGAAGTTTTGACAGAATACCCTTCGTCCATTGTAAGCTTCCCGCCAAGTGATTGCTCACCAAGACTGATAAATCTAAAGCTGTATTTTTAATAGATTAGAAACATTAGAGCAACTCTAGCCCAACATGTAAATTGGGCTCCTATTTTTTTTATTTGCATGCTGACCTGTAAAAAGTAGGGGGCTCAAAATTGACTTCAACTCTAGCTCAAGACCCTATACTGAGGGAGGGGATAGGATCCTCCCAATTCTAGAGGGCCTGAAACTAAAATTTAAAAGGTCTCCTAAAATAGAAGTCCAAATAGGAGCCTCATTGGTAGTTTTTTTTTCTTACTCCCTCTGTCCCATTAAAGAAGACGTTATAGCTGTCAACCGGATACAATGAGGGAGACCTGAACCTGGACGTCTGTCATGTCCTAGTACATGAGAGAAGGAATGAATGTAGATACTTTTTTTTGAACCCTCCGGCGTCATGTATATTGGGACGGAGGGAGTAAGCCCCTAGAATTAAAATATGGGTCTGTTTAGGGGCTCCATTGGAGTTGCTCTTAGTGGCTACTGGTAAATGAACACACTACAATGCTTGGTAAGAGACAAGATAGTCTTCGATAATAATGCTGATATGTATTTTTACACACTGTCTAAAGTAAGCTCCCCAAGCAATAGAGTCACATTATGCATCATTACCAGTAAAAGTCAAATACAAGCAATACCATACCTATTTTTCTTATCTTACACAAACACGAATCCTGGGATCCTTATACATAATAAAAAGATAAGAACAGAGATGGTTCCTTACGTTTGAATGGTAGGAGTATAATATAGTTGTTGCATTGCTGAATTTTTGAGATTGATAAAGCATCTCAACCTGCTGCGAAGCTGATCAGCCATAAAATAATAAATATTATCGGAGTACACCACCACAAAATTATATGGGGACATGAACATTATTTTTCTATAAATCAAGTTCAGTGTAGTACACCACCACAACCTGTGAACATTCAGTGTTCAGTTTGGTTCAAAAAGATCGAGTGAGCGTGAGCCAAAGACTACAACATATTTGGGTGACGACGACTCGAAGATGATGCGAAATCAGCACCACACCGCTGCTGCCTTCTGCATTTGCAGGCTCCCGGACGGACGTGCGATACATCTACGGGCTCCCGCGCTACCGCCACGCTCCTCCTGTGCTTCACCTGCCGCCGCCGCTGCTCCAGCGTCCGCCGTTCTGCTGCGACGAGGCTTGGAGACGGATTTGGTGGAATCCCCGTTTCGCAGACCCGCGAGTTGCCGGTTTCGGTTTCTCCCCAGTCCCCACGCGCCTCCCGCCGGCTCCTCGTTCCGGCGCTCCATATCCACTGCTCGCCGCCGGCGTCCTTCCTCCATCTCCACCTCCGGCGCCATGAAGGTAAGAGACGTCTGCACTTCCTCCCCCTCCGTCGATCCCCCTTCGTGCATCCTCGTAAGGTTTAGGGTTTAGGGGGGTCGGATGCTGTTGGTCTTGCCCGCGGGCGCGCGGTGTTCGACGTAATGCCTCACCGGGTGCTTCCGTGCAGATCGCGGTAGAAGGGTGCATGCACGGGGAGCTGGACATTGTCTACGACACACTGCAAAGGCTCGAGGAGGCCGAGGGCGTCAAGATTGACCTCCTCCTCTGCTGCGGCGATTTCCAGGTACGCTCTGCATCCTCTCCATTGTTGAGCGGTTACAGGGAGAAACAACTGCCATATATTTGTAGATGTTTGGTGGTAGTTCTCCACTAGTAGATGTAATATATCTATCTCACTTCTGACATTGCATTATCCTTCCAGGCTGTTAGGAATGAGAACGATTTACAGTGTGTTAATGTCCCACAAAAATATCGTACCATGAACTCATTTTGGAAGTACTACTCAGGAGAAGCAGTTGCTCCATACCCAACCATCTTTATTGGTGGAAACCACGAGGCATCCAATTATTTATGGGAATTGTAAGTCTTTGCAATTCCTATAATTTGTGGTTTCCCCTTGCCTCTAGTTTTTTTTAACATATCCTCAAGTTCGTATTTGTTTACATATAAGTAGAATTTGTGGTCATAAAATTGTGAAAACTGAATTTTGTACATGAACCTTTTTGTAGCACAAGTGCATAACTTAGGGTCTGTTTCCCTCTGTTAGTGGCTAACTATTAGTCTATTAGCACTAGTTGATCCAAACAAGGCATAAATAACTAACGTTGCGGGAATTTTGATGTTCAGTAGCCACCTCTGTAGTCCAATAGTTCAGGTTTCCATGGTAACTGTAGTCAGTATATGGAGCACATAGGGGAAAAAAAAAGGCATACAAACGAATTAGGTCCCACTCTTGAATGAAGTTGAACTTTCTTTTAACTTACATCCCAGTTAAAAATTATTAGCAAGGAGATTAACAGTATACTTTGAGTACAATCTTTCAGTACGTTATCTGTAGTTGATGCATCTTTTTTACTCACTGGAAAATGTAATGACTATTTATCAGGTACTATGGAGGATGGGCAGCACCTAACATATACTTTTTGGGGTTTGCTGGTGTTGTTAAGTTTGGAAACATACGGATTGGTGGATTGTCAGGAATAGATAACAAACGCCATTATCACTTAGGCAAGTCTGTTTTTGTTTTACTTCTGATATTTGGATTTGTTATTTTTTAATCTTGCATCTAGAGGTTACTGTCATATCAGGGCAGAAGATTAATGAAAAATGATCCAACTGTAACTTTTTGTGCATTGAGTAACCCAAGCTTATTGCTACATATGCAGGGCACTACGAGAGGCCTCCATACAGTGAAGATACTATACGGTCTGTGTACCATGTAAGGCATTATGACGTTCTTAAGCTCATGCATTTGAAGGAGCCGCTAGATATATTCTTGTCACATGATTGGCCTCTGGGCATTACTGAGTATGGAAACTGGCAGAAGCTCATTCGCATGAAGAAGCACTTTGAAGAAGAGGTAACGTCCACTGGGTTATGAGATCGGCTTATTTTAAAGCTTAATTCCATGGCGTCATTACTTCCCCTATACCATATAATTCATCAAAATTTCTCATGACAGATTCAACTTTAGTGTGCTAGAACACTTCATGATTCATTTGGAGACTTAACCAAACAAGTGACATTAACAACTGGTGTCACAGTTTTCACAGGCAACAATGCATCTCTTTTTAATATCACAAGATCAGAATTATGTTAGTTCTAGAATATGTATTGGTCCTTCCATTTTATGAAGAATAAATCTTGCTAAGACTTAGGTGAAACCTGGCCAACTTATCTGTTGTTTTCTTCAGACTCTTGGGTCTTGACTTCCTTGGCTAGGTTGGCTAGGGGTTCCTTTCAGATTCTCAAGTCTTGACTTTTTTTTTTTTTTTTTTTTTTTTTTTTACCAGGGCCAACTATCTAATCTATCCCTCTCCCTCCTGTAAATGCCCTTGCTCTTGCTGTGGTTTGAAATTGTGCACCTCCTTTGAGTCCAACTTCGCTGTCTGTTTTTATTCTGTACCTATAAAAATATCCTTACTTGTACATGATGACCGCTGTGGTAGGTCTGTAGCCTGTAGGGTTGTCATGTTTGACAGTTTGAGTGAATTTACTTTCTGACAACAAACATCGTTCATTCTTCTGTAATTCATATTCAGATATCTTTTGGAAAGCAAATGGTATACTATCGTCAATGTTTATTTATTTTTCAGGTTATGAATAGAACACTAGGCAGCAAACCTGCAGCTGAATTACTGAACAAACTAAAACCACCATACTGGTTTTCGGCGCACCTTCACTGTAAGTTTCCTGCTATCATCCAGCATGGAAAGAATGGACCTACAACGAAGTTTCTTGCGCTTGATAAGTGCCTTCCTGGGCGCAATTTTTTGCAGGTGCTCAGTTTTTTCAGGATTTTTTTCCATCGTTATAAATAAAAGTTCTGTAGTACATGTTTGTTTCTGAAGTTATCCATTCCATTTTAGGTTATAGATATTCCATCCAGTCCAGGACCATATGAAATTCAGTATGATGAAGAATGGCTTGCAATAACACGAAAATTCAACAGTGTTTTCCCCTTAGCACGGACACGATTTACTATGCGGTTGGTGCATATAATATCATAATTCATTAGCAGTTTAGCACATGGTCCATTCTCTGAAAAAATTGTAGCCATTGCTAAATCTGGAGATGTTCATTTTTTTTTTTTTTTTTTTTTTTTTTTTTTTACTTAAAAGGGATGAGCAGCTTGACACTCAAGAAGACCGTCAATGGGTCAGGAGCAAGTTGAATACTAGAGGAGCTAAGCCTTTTGATTTCGTCCAGACCGCGCCACCTTTCAATCCTTCCAATACAATATCTACACACTCCAGAACAGGTAAGTTCGAGTATTCACTTGTGAACTTAATCAGCTACCTATAGCTTTTATTGGGCTATATATGTTCATAGGGATGAGTGTGCGTGCGTGTTGTGAGCGTCTGCGTTGTACTGTGTAATTCTAAAAAAAAAAGTCCTTTAAGTTTGGTGTTATACATTGCACATTTCCATTAAACCCAATGCATTTTTCTATCAAGAATCAAAACTAATAATAAATAGTTGTGATTCTGATCATTTCTTATTTCTGTCTGGATGTTAACTTTAATTTTTTAAGACCATACTTGGGATAAAGTTTGAATCTATTCCCTTTCTTACCAAAGTTCTGATTTAGCACTTCACATTTCTTCTCTGTTCTACACAGTTTGTTACAGGAATCCACAAACTGAGTCTTTTCTTCAGCTTCTAGAACTCCCATATCTGCTGGACTCATCTAAGTCTGAGGGTATGTCTTGTGATTGGTTAATATCATTTCTGTTTATATTTAAGCACTTTATTTGACATATATGTAAAGAGAGCTACTGAACTAGCAAAAGCTTAGTTGTGGTCTCATTGACTTTCCTCTGTAGACAGTTGATACTGTCACTTGAGTATGCTTCTAGATTTTTATAATAATTTATGGTTTCTCAACTTTCAATCTACAGGGTTTGATAGAAACGAGTCAAGTTCTCAGCCAGGAAACACACTTGACGATGAAGATATAGAGCTACCTGATGAAGATGAAGATGCTTTACAAAATGATGAGTGAAGGACAGCGCTGTTGGACAAGTACCTGATTGCCTTGTCTCTGTAGATTGCAGTTTAGATATCTAGACAAGGAACTAACATGTACTAGATTGTATTGTCATAGCTGCTTGTCTGTGGGCGAACGTTTGTGGAGTTACAGGGTGACCAGCTGATCACAATGCCGACTCTATTTTGTGTTGAATTCATACTGATTTTTGAACTATCTACAAGTAATCACTAGATGCATTTGGTGGAAAATGTTAACAAAAATAGCAACTACTAGCAAATCAGAGATCAGCTATGTAAAACATATATCTGAAACCTGTGTCACTAACTACTACTACTACTCTACTAGCCCTAGTCACTTCTCATTTCTGGAGAAGACTTGTTATGCATGAATACGCTGACCACCTTTTTTTAAATGAAGACACTTTATAGATGTACAAATAATACTTGTCTCATTCGAAAGGCACATTTTTTCCTACTATATACCAACTTTACTTATTTTCATCCAGCTTACTATCTTAGCACATCATGCTTGTGTTATCGTGACGGGACAGTTTGGCGTTGAACAACGTTCTCCCTAAATTATTTGTGGTTAAAGCTGAAAGCAGCCCGCAGAAGTTAGTTCTATTTTCCTTATCACGAAATCTACTTGTACACAATAATGGTATCCTATACGTTCAACATCATTTTCTTCAATTATATTATTATTACTTATATTATATGAAGCTTAAAACATAATCTGATATCTTGACGCGACCAATCACAAATGCCTGTACATAATGTTCGTATTAGTCTTGCCAGGTTACCTCTTTTTAAGGTATATGAATACACTCTCCACCAAATAGCAAGATCACAAGATTGTATACAGCAAGGTCACCGAACCTGCAACCAACTCTACCTCTGAAAACATCCCGTCGCCGTTCTTGGAAGCGTTGTGAATTTCTGATTGCTTTTTCCCAATCACACATCTGGACTCTAGACTACCCGGCCCCGCACCCGCCCCAGCCCACCCCGCACCCGCCGAAGCCCACGCGGAGAGCCCACGCCGCAGCCGCCGCGCCCGCGCACCACACCAGCAGTCTCGTCTCCTCGAGACTCGAGAGAGTCGAGAGCCCAACCCGACCTGACCCGAAACGGGCGGAGGGTTTGTCGCGTCGCCTCCCTCTGGTTCCGGCGGCGGCCATGGCGGTGGCGGCCCCTGGCCAGCTCAACCTCGACGAGGCCCCGTCATGGGGCTCCCGCAGCGTCGACTGCTTCGAGAAGCTCGAGCAGATCGGCGAGGGCACCTACGGGTAACCCCGCCTCCCCCATCCCATCCGCACTAATCGATCTGGTGATTACCCGTCTACTCGCCTAATCCCCCGATTCGCTTTTTTCTGTGGCGGCCGCCGGCAGGCAAGTGTACATGGCGAAGGAGACGGGCACCAACGATATCGTCGCGCTCAAGAAGATCCGCATGGACAACGAGCGCGAAGGGGTGAGTCTCTTCTCCCCACTACTGCCTCTCGCGGCTATTTTTTTTCCGGCTCTGACCTGGTTTGTGTCGACGCAGTTCCCCATCACCGCCATACGCGAGATCAAGATCCTGAAGAAGCTCCACCACCCGAACGTTATCAAGCTCAAGGAGATCGTCACCTCCCCAGGTGCTTACAACCACAAGTAAAATGAATTAGATGTGTGTATGCCTCGGCCTTTTTGTCCTCTGGGGGTGCTGATGATTGGATTGGGGGGAATTGTTGCAGGCCCAGAGCGGGACGAGCAAGGGAAGCCAAGTATGGCGAGCTCCACTCTTGTGATTGAGTTCCACTGCTTTGTTTTTTAGGGTTAAGTTACAGCAGTAGTGATGGTTCGCACGAATTGTTGTGTTTTTGAATTAGTTGATGGCAACAAGTACAAGGGGAGCATTTACATGGTTTTCGAGTATATGGACCATGACCTCACCGGGCTTGCTGATCGGCCAGGAATGCGGTTCACTGTGCCACAGATTAAGGTATAGCCACTTATCCGAGTACCTGCAGTGCTTTACTTTGGATGCCTCATAGTTTTATCCCTGATGAAATGGTTTTGTGACGTGTGGCCTTGTTCCAGTGTTACATGAGGCAGCTGCTTACAGGCCTGCACTATTGTCATGTCAACCAAGTTCTGCATCGAGATATCAAAGGTCTTAGCTGCACACATCTCTGCTGGATTTTTCTTGTTTTCCTTTTTCCTGTTATTTGTGTCTGCTTAACATACTATATTTGATACTTGGTTTGTAGGATCTAACCTCTTGATAGACAATGAGGGTAACTTGAAGCTTGCTGATTTTGGCCTTGCAAGATCATTCTCGAGTGATCACAATGGAAACCTTACTAACCGTGTGATCACTTTGTGGTATAGGTATTGTCTATTTTAACAGATTTTGTTATCATATTTACAGCTGTACAGTTGTTATCGCAAGCTTCTTATTGTCTTCCTGGGCTATGGCTGCAGACCTCCAGAGTTGCTACTTGGAAGCACAAAGTATGGTCCTGCCGTTGACATGTGGTCAGTGGGCTGTATTTTTGCAGAGCTTCTCAATGGGAAGCCAATATTGCCTGGAAAGAATGAGGTAGATTTTTTTTTTCAGGCCTTCGTGTGTTACTTTCTGGTTTTTTTATTTGCCATTACCAAATCTGTGAGCATACAAGTTTACTTGAGTCCCTTTGTGTTACGTGTTGGTTATAAATAAACTGCCAGCTGTATGCTGTTTCATTCATACAATGATCAGCCAAAGCCTTGATCACATACATACGCTGATCAGCATATATTATGTTTCAGGTCTTCAATTGTCTTGTGGCATAGTTTGCCATCATGGCCTTGATGGTAGTTACAATTAACAATTGCATCTCCTTGTGATGTTTTGCTATTCCTGCAGCCAGAACAGCTGACTAAGATCTTCGAGCTTTGTGGTACCCCTGATGACACAATCTGGCCTGGTGTCACAAAAATGCCATGGTACAACAACTTCAAGCCTCCCCGGCCATTAAAGAGACGAGTTAAAGAGTTCTTTAAACAGTGAGTGATACATGACATATTTGCACCAATATGGCTTTTAAGTTGCCCTCTTGTTGCTCATTCTTCTTTATAATTCTAGTTTTGATCGGCATGCGCTGGACCTGTTAGAGAAGATGTTGACTTTAGATCCAGCACAGGTATGCTGCTTCGTGTGAATTTTACAGGAAGTTTTATTTGTTTAGTCATTTGAATGATTAATTCCTACTCCGTAAATTTTTGGGTGCTATGTGTTGTCTACACTTGTCATTTGGATGTGCAAATTTTTGGGTGCTATGTGTTATCTACACCTATCATTTGGATCTGCTTTTCACGCCTCAAAAAGATTTTCACCTTTTTTTTAATTATTCAGAGGATATCAGCAAAAGATGCACTTGATGCGGAATATTTCTGGACTGATCCTTTACCATGTGATCCAAAAAGGTGCAATCAAATGACATTTTTTGTTGCATTACCACATAGCTCCTTTCTACCGTCTTCTCCAGTTAACTTTTAATGGTTTGCTTATACAGCTTGCCGAAGTATGAGGCATCACATGAATTCCAGACTAAGAAAAAGCGTCAGCAACAGAGGCAAGCAGAGGAAGCTGCAAAGCGTCAAAAACTTAATCATCCTCCACCACATTCTCGGTTGCCTCCAATCCAGCAGCCTGGCCAAGCACATCCTCAAATCAGGCCGGGCGGTATGCACAATGTGCCTCCTGTGGCTGCTGGGCCAGGCCATCACTATGCAAAGCCCCGAGGACCAGGAGGCCCTAACCGGTATCCTCAGGGTGGGAATCAAGGGGGAGGCTACAATCCTAACCGTGGAGGGCAGGGTGGTGGCTATGGCAGTGGCCCATATCCCCAGCAAGGGCGAGGGCCTCCTCCTTACCCTGGAGGTGGAATGGGTGGAGCAGCTGGTCCACGGGGCAGCAGTGGCAGTGGTTATGGAGCTGGAGGGCCAAACTACCAGCAGGGTGGCCCATATGGTGCATCCGGTCCAGGCCGAGGACCAAACTACTCTCAAGGTGGTGGTTCCCGCAATCAGCAGCAGTATGGAAACTGGCAATAATGTGGCTGTGTCATGCCATTGAGATGTATGCATTTGCAGAATGCATTTGCAGCACCTTTGCAGTTTAAGGATGTTGTGAGATGTATGTCATGATTAGTACTGTAATCCAATCCAGATCTCAAAATGTCTTTTAATGACTCCAGATGTAGATTATGATCTCGAGAAATATTCTGTACTTGGAAACTTCTTTGATTCACTTGCTGGAAGTATGCCACAAAGATCTAGCAGAGCTTGCTATTATCCCCATTTCCATGCTTGCATATCCTTGCCACAAAAAATGCTAACGCAGCCTCTCATCTTGCGCAAACTTGGAACCAGGGTTGCATGGGGAAGAAGCCTGGAAGTTTAGAAATGTTATGTATAGTCAGATCGCAGATGATCCAATAATTCAGTAACAATTGGAGTAAGAAATTAGGATAGAGTGTATTCCTTCATTCTTTCTCTGAATCCTAGCGGCGCCATTCAAAAGTTTACAGTTACCAGTATCTTACACAACGGACCCGAAGGTGCTCCACCAACAAGCACTTCAGCTCCTAACGTTCTCGTCATACCTATACTACCAAAGCTGTATACCAACATCCCCCTCACAAAAACACTGTTTATAAACAGTAACCGTTCTCGTGAACAGTACCATCCGATATAAACAGTTTCATCCGTACCTGTTAAGAACAGTACTCATAAACAGTAACGGGTACAACAAACAGTCCCACCCCGCATAAACAGTACCGCCCGTTACCCATTACAAACAGTACATGTCCGTTACTGTTCATATCATTTCCTTCTCTCTTTTTTTTTTCGAGATCTTTTTTTTTTCCTTTTCCCCTTCTTTCTCCCCTGCCCGCGCTTTGCGCGGGGTTCCACCCTAGTTTAGCATAAATTTATTTTTCCCCATCACAAGCCTACTTATTATACACAATAATACGCTATCCGTCCGAGACAATTTTGCTTCATTCACATTATGAAACTTAAAACATGTCCTGATATATCTTGACGCGACATATGCCTGTACAAACTGTTCGTCATAATCATGCATGTTAGGTGACCTCTTTATAACATAAGTATATGAATGCACTCTCCACTAAATACTTTGACCATCTCTTATACTCGAAACTAAACCTGCAACCAACTCTACGTCTGAAACCACCCTGTCGCCGTTCTTGGAGCGTTCTGATTGCTTTTGCCAGCGCCTCAAACAAACGACGTTGCCAACGGCCGGTTACGCCACGCGCAATCACAATACTGGACTACCTGCCTTTTCGCCTCTCCGGTCTTCTCCCACAAAATCTTTCTCTGACCAGGGAGCGCTAGCATGATTACAGTATTTCTTTTCGAGTTTTGACAGCAAACTATGTATGAACCGTTCCAGTTTTCACAAGTGGAATTATTTACAACTTTTCAGCAACAAAACTATGCTGCCACCGGCCATATAATCAGAGACTTAGTTGCAATTGGTTGAGCAGCCAATTCACAAGGGGACAGCGTCGCAATCAGTGATGTGGTTTGAGGGGGACTGTTACAAGTAGTCAATAATAACCTAAGGCATAAGACACCCTAGGGCAAGCTATCAGTCAGATCGCTTCAAACCCATTGGGCTGAGAAGATTTGGATCTTGCCACCTCAATCTGTCAATCATGCATCTAGAATCCCACAAGCAGACAAAAAATTTTATGCAGGGATTAGAGAGCCCCCAATTTGATGGGAAGGGTCATGGTTGCAATTGTGGGATTAAAAATAAAATAAATAAACCATGGAGTGGGAGGAGATCAGCTGATGCTTTGGCTAACAAACAAGCCTTTATTGTACCACCAGAGCAAGGTAGGCTTTGGTTGACTAATGCAACTTAGTTGTCAAGGCACTTTGGTGTGATGTGCTGTGACACAAAAGAAACTACGATTGCACTATTTGTATTATTTTCTCATAGCTGCAACTATGAGGGAGTTCACATGGAAATTAGGACATCATGTTGTCATGCTGAAGATGTCAGGTTTCAAGTTCCCAAAAATTTACAGCCATATAGAACTAGAGGATTGGTTGTAGGAGTAAGAGCTAAGAACAGTGTGTACTCATAATTCCCCCCAAAAAATTCTACAATCTTTAAGAAATTAAGGATGTAGAAGTTTTTTTAAAAAAAATAGTAGGTCGCATGTTTATTTTGAGGAACACTTGAAATTTATTCTCAATGTTCTTTTTGGACAATTATACTGTAGAACCACGGGCTTTACAATTCAATTTCTATTATATTAGTTTGTGGAGTGATTATTAGGAGTAGGATTACTTGACTCCGGCCGACAAATAAAGGTAAAGAACAATTACAGTCGCTGTCCATGAATAATCTGCGAAGTTTCTCGCCATTAAGAAAAGACAGATCTTAAGTAAGCTGAAAAGACAAGCGACCAAGAAAGCCATGAAAGGTAACAAACGAGCACATTTATTTATTTATTTTTATGCTTGTATGAGAGTAAACAAGAGAGATTACAACAACTACACCTTGATCCTGTGACAACAAAACTCACATGTGAAAACTATAAGTAAAGGGTCCATCATCAAGTGGAGTCCAACTTGTAGGACCCTCAAAAAAACAAAGGAAGTGGAACCCCCTACAGTACTTCCAAATCAAGGCTTGCAAAGTCCCCCTCAGAGCTGAAAAAAAGATGGCGCCATTTTCTCCACAATTGAAGCTTTTCTGGGAGCAGTGTGATCAAGATTGAGAGGACGGCAAAGGTAGGTATTTGTGTTTGAAAACACAATCCTCTCATGGAAAAACAAGGTGAAAGGGCAACATACTGGCAAAGGGGAGAAAGAAAAATTAGGTTTGTAAAAGTCAAACTCCCCGGCCTATATAGCAAAGCCCTAGAAAAAGGATGGTCTCTTCTTTTTGGTTTTTTTTTTTTTTTACAGTCTGCTCCCTCACAAAAACATGGAGTGACAAGATCAAACCATGTAAAAAATTGGAGGGAGAGAAAATATAGGATGGTAGGTAACTAGGTAATTAATCTCTGCACCCATGCAGCAAAAACCGGTGGAAATGGCTATCTTTGAGGGGCACTGTTGGGGACTGCAAGCAACTCTCTTCGGAAGCAAGGCAAGGAAGAACCTGATAACCTAACCATTAGCCTCAGATCCTTAAGGCTTATGGGAAAAAGTTGGCCTAGATTAAGCTTGGTCAGAAGCTAAAGCCTTTAGAAGGATGATTTGAACGCTTGACTTAGCTTCTTGACAATATCCTTGACAGACAAGCAGAAGTCGTCACCAGCCTGCGGGAAAAATCGCCAGATGAGTTAGCATCAGAGGAATAATGATTAAGTGTGTGTGCTGAGGAAGAAAGTATCATGCATGGCAGACAGATAGTAGCTGATTGATCGAGCTGACTCACCATGGCCATGATGGTGATGTCGAGGGAGGAGGTGGTGAAGGGGAGCACATTGGTGTTCATGATGGAGAGGCCGAGGCGCTCGATCTCGGAGAGGGCGGCGATGAGCACCCCCTTGCGGTTCTCGCAGTGGATCCTGACCAGCACCGTGCGGTCCGACACCCGGGCCTCGATCTCCGGCAGGGTGCCGGACGCGTCGGTGCCCACGAAGTTCTCGTCGCAGGAGGAGCCCTCGTCGTCGTCGGCGGACAGCTGGGACTTCTTGACCAGCACCGCCGCCTCGACCGGGCGCCGCCGGGCCTCGTCCTCCAGCCCCTTCACCTGGTCCTGCAGCTGCTTCACGTACTTGATCGCGTCGCCGAGCACTGATGCCTTGTCCATCTGCGGGCGAGAGCAGTCAAATCAGTTAGCTGACCGGAACTGGCTGGTTGGGCATGTCGTCGCCATGGATTTGGGCTTGGGCGTGCCTATCTATCTATATATATTCGTACCTTCTTGAGGCCAGGGACGATCTTGGAGAGGGCGATGAAGCGCTGGCTGAGCTTCTCGCGGCGCTTCCGCTCGGCCAAGATGTGGTCCTGGTTCTGAGACGCCGGGCGTGTGGTGGCAGCCGGCGCCTTGGCGGCCTCGGCGACCGCGGCCATGTCGTCGTAGGAACGCTTGGCCGGGCGCGCCTGCTGGAACGGCATCGCGGCGGCGGTGGCGTCCACCACCTCCTGCTTCGGCGCCTTCGCGGCCGGCATCGCCGTGGCGGCCCCGTAGTACGCCGCGGCGCCGGGCGCCTGGTGCGGCTCCGCCTTGGCGAACGCTGCCGCGGCGTGGCCGTGGCCGCCGAAGGAGAGGATGGTCGGCGAGGAGGAGTCGGCGGGGGAGCCCTGCTCCGTGATGCACGAGTCCCAGCTGGTGTTGACCTTGGCCGCCTTGCGCGGGCGGTGCTCGGCCGCCGCGGGCTGCTGCTGCAGCGGCATGGGTCAGCGCCGCCGCCACGGCGTGGTCAATCTCCCCCTGCCCGAACGCCACCGCGATCTGCTGCTCCGTGTACTGCTCCAGCAGCGCGTCCGACTGCCACTGGTGGAAGAAGCTCGGCTCGTCCATCACCTGCACGCGCCCCAGCCAAAAAAGCATCAGTACATGTTCAGCGATAGATAGAGGAAAGATATAGGAAGCTGCCGCCATCGAACTGCAGACGAAGCTGCAGCGGGCTTTGGAGTTTGGACTCACCATGTTGGAAAACCACTGCGTTGCCATCTGCAGATTGCTAGCTTGGGATTGGGACGCCTTGCTTCCAAACCAAAATCCAAAAGGACTGCTAGTGCTGTATAAGCTACTAGCTGTTTGAAAGCTCAACAAGTCCTGAACAGCATCAACAGATGAGAGTTAGAGAGAAGATCACTGCATTGCATTGTGCAGGCGATGTGAAATTGAATAATCTGGAGTGGCACAAGATGCGAGGAAGAGTGCATCTGATTCTCTATCAGGGTGTGGGGGTGTGTGTGTGTGTGTGTGTGTGTGTGTTTGTGGTGTGACATCATGGGATGGTGTGTGAAGGAGTGCGACCAACCTGTGGAGATTGGGGCTTGGGGGAGAGAGAGGGGCCTGGTCCCTTTCGTTTGCAATTGCACCAATGGAGTTGGGAGAATGGGACATGCCGCAGCGCCTTATATAACCTCTTGGGCTGGGCTGGGCCACCCTGTTTCTATTTTTATATTCGGCCTCTCTCGTCCCTTCTTTTTTTTTTAAGAAAAAAAATAGGCCCCTCTCATCTCTTGGTTGGGTGTGAATGTGGACTACTCGGCCTCCTCCTTGCATTATATTTTTTGGTTGCTTCCTTGGAGCTGCGATTCAACTGTGCAAATGGTGGCTAAATTATCATCTACTTGTATAAACCAAGCATAGTTTATTGCAAGCTCTCTCCTTTGCACTCTACAGCAGCATCCTGGCAAAGTATAGTAGGTGATCCATGTTTATTCGATCGCGTTACCTCATCATGATGTCATCAGCGGATCGGCCGGAGAGATTTTATTGTTTAGGCATATTCAGTCGTAGCAAATACTGATTTGTCCTTTTTTGTGCTGTTGTTTTAATTTCGCCCCAGCAATGCAAGGGTCAGCTGGTAATTCAGTGGTGGGTTAATCCGTATTGATCTACTACTTTCTAGTGCAAAGTGTGTGACATCATGAAACGAGAGGTATGTAAATTTTTGGTTGGTTCTTTTGAGGTACCCGTTGCAACTTTCGGGAGATATTTTCTCGTCAGCATCCACCTCCAGTCATATCTCGACAGGCGACAGATTATTATTAGTTCAGCTTCAGTCGTTTAAACTTTAAACCGACCTCCATTGTGGGGGGAAATAAATATTAATGGATCCATCGATAGGCAACACATTAATGATTTGTGCAAAAAAAATGAAATAATGATTATTTGTTCAAATTTAATGCTCTGGATATATTTTTATTGCCAAGTGCAGCCTGTTGCTTGAGAGGAAAGATGCCTCGGTGGATTATGACTTGGGCCCAACTCACATGGGGCCATTAGCAAAAGCAAAGTATATAGTACGTATATATGTACTACTATAGTGTTGGGGCATTGTGACTAGTATTAGACAAGAGGGGAGGATAATCAAATGATGATCTAACGATGGATTAATCAAGAGATTTGCTCGAGATTTGTTCAAGATTATTTTCAAGATTCGCAGGGTGGACTCCCAACCATAGCTAGGTGCGTCGTTGCGCCATTTCGTCATTCCGTGGCAAGGAGAGTTGCGAAATTTAAATTAAATAAAAGGAGCACTTGTTGGAGAAAAGTATGATGTGCCTCCCAACTTTTGGGGTAAGATCAATTACATGGACAACTAGAGGGAGAGAAAATAATTACTTATTACCACACGCATGTTGGCCAATAATATGCATGATACTGTGCTTATTACTACGTACTACTACTACTACTTCTGTAAGCAAAGGCTTAGTAATTTAATTCCTGTATAGTATATTCTTTTGTGACTGGGATATATTGCAGTGTATATAATGAGTTATGAACACACATTTACAAATCAGATTATTATTGAGGCAAAAGAAAAATTGCCGTTGCCTAAATGCGAGAGACTGAGAGAGCCACTTGACAAGTGATGGAGCTCTAGCTACTTGCAGCAAATTGATGCCTTTATTAGCTTATCTGTGGCACAGCAGAGCATGCATGCAGCAATATAGTGCTGCTACTTATCCTGATAAGAAACCCCACACCTCTAACTTCAGTTTTCCATGAAGGATACCCATGCTTCCCTGCATCTATGATGATCTGAATGCGTGACCTGCAGAGATCCAACTAACTTGCTTCAATAACTGCCCCAAGATAAAACCGAAGAAGGTAGTACAAGACCAGACCAAGGCATATAATATTCACATTATTGCATGTGATGATGAGTCGCCTCACTGCTCCTAGTCACACCTTACCTTTGAGGTTATCCCAGGGATCATGGATTGTTTGGGTTTTATTTCGTACCCCTTACCTTTTTTACGTCGAGGTTATCCCAATTTATAGGAAATCATAATATTTATATCTCTAAATAATTTTGTTAAAAAACTAGATTTTCCGTTTGGGTTTTAATTATTTATTAAAATTATCGTTTGTGTCTTCCTTGTTTGTTGCTGCTCCTTTCAAGTTCAGGGCACATGCGCGCAACGATCGAGATATGAACTGCGGGCCGGGCATTATTGGGAATTTGGGATCCAGCAATAAACAAACCACCCATCAGATCGCCAGCTAGCTTGGTTGCTTGGCCCTCGCTCGTCGACCCCTCTTCACAGACCAAAACAGTTGGGTCTATTACACGGGTAAAATTTATTGTTGGTTTCTGAACTTTGAAAATAATATTTATGCCAACAGTGTTATCCTAGTGCATAAACATCCAATATGATCACTGTGAGTTTCTAAACTTAGCCAGTGGGTGTCATTCTGAATCGTGTAAACTTGATTTTTAGTCTTATCTAGGTCTAAACAGGATGTAACACACACACACTCTATACTTTGACATGGCACGCCGACTATGCTTTTGATGTGTGGAAACTAATTAACCAAGATTGACCCATGCATTTTGTGACTCATATATGGGTACCGGCCGGTACGGCCCTGTCCTTGGAACATCTACTACACTTCATCATCATGATGCACAGTTCAATTCTTTTGTTTTCCTTTTCACCAGCTCTCGGTATATTTTGATCAGTATGGGGCATCCTAGGCAACAGTAGTAGCTCTTGCATTATTGGGCACATGGTGAACGTTATGCTCATGCCGTTGCATGCGCTGTTACGAGGAAGATTCATGGATGCTTCAAGTACGAATCCACCAAAAGCAAGGGGGACAAAAGGAAAAGTTGCATGATTTTGGTCAAGTCAAAGAGGAGCTGGTGGTATGGAATGGAGGATTATATTAATTATTGGGTTTCATTAATTTGGCTATAGTTTAAGACCAACTAGCTAGCACCTCAAATAATTTCAGGAATCGCGTTTAGTTGGGTTGGTGCGTTCAAAAATAAGTTCTAGTTAGCACGTAGCTGTGGGTGTGTGAATTAATATGGATAGTAGTAGCAATAATTATATGTATATATACCGTCTTATGTATGCTTTCATACAAACACAGCATGAACATTATTAGTACGTCACAATAATACAAGAAATGGTTGTCTTCTTCTTAAGCTCAGCAAACGATCATGTTAGGTCGTCCAAGAAAATGGGGGTCATCAATACGTATGTGAACATCGTCGCAACTACACGCTTCACAACCAAGCGTTGCCTGCCCTAGCTCGGTTGTTTTTCTCCCAAGCTAGAGTTTCTTGTCCTGTACCTCCAGCATCTTGAGTCCAGTGATCCCTCTTGTGTTTACCAAATTCATTCTTTCACGCCAATGATGAGGTGCCAGCACGGTACGGTCAAAAGTCACTCTCATCATCTAGAAGGCTGGCTCGCTAGCTATCAGGTAGCACTAGTAGTAGCTAATTAGCTAATCTAGCTACTGTAGCCGGTTTAATTTGCCGGTAAATCCAGTCCAACCTGTCGATCAGAGCTCCCGTTTTTCTTCCTCTCCTGGTGACATTTTTTTTTATACATAGGTACGGTTCCTCTCTGTGAGTGTGAGAGTAGCAGCAGGGAGTAGTGACCGTCCCTTTCATTCTCGTCCCCACTTTGCCATGACAGGTCCATTTCCAAGTTGAGTTATACCGGCCGGCCGACCGGCCGGTTACGTGATGATAGGCTGATAGCGTGCCGAGCGAGGCTACTGAACAGATCAATGTAGCGGCTGCGACTGTGACGAGCTCGAGTACTGGCGCCCATCCATCACAGGTTCACAAGCACAGGGCCAGCAGCCGCAACCTTTCGCCCCGGCTCGCCGACACGGCCGAAAGCAGAGGAGGGAGGGAACCATGGGTACGACCGGGTCCGTGGCCACAGGTTCTGCGAGAATCTTGGAGGCCGAGGCACGCACGCACCAACCCGACGACGACGACGACGACTCCACCAGCCTGCCCGCCCGTGTCCGCCTGGCTGGCTGGCTGGTTGGACTGTCCCACTGATCGCGGGCGAATATGCCCGGGCGGGCGGAGAAAAAATCGCGGACCCCGCGTGCGCACGCGTCGGCTACTCGGCACCTGCTGCCCGCGCGCACGGCCGCGTCGGCCTGCTGGCGCCTGCCTGGGCGTGGGCGGGCGTACGGCCTCCTTGACCAGACCAGCCGCCACGCTAGCGTAGCGTGTGGTGGGATAGGCGGATAGGAGGGGGGGCGATCGGGTCCGCGCGGAGCTGACGACGCGCACGGCCGGAGGAGCCCGAGGCGTGGCGCACGTTTTTCTGGCTACCTTTGCGGCTGCGGGGAGAGCCCGGGGCGGGTTCAGACGGGCGGCCGGGCACACGGCTGGCTCTCGCTCTCCCGGAATTTGTGGGAGGAGCAGCATGGCCTCCCGGCGTGTCACGTGTGCAGGCACACTGGCACAGGCAGCCCCAGCTCGATCGGCGCACGCCGCGGCCGGAGGTCGCCATCCGCGGCTTTAGACCCAGTCGTCGTACTGGACGCTCGACTCGATCAAAAGTGAGCTTTACATACACTGGAACACTTTACAGGGTGATTGCACCAGATTGATTTTGTGACTTCTGCAAAATTAGACTAGAGTCTGTCAGTTTCTTGATGAGCTCACGCTAGTGCGTGGTACTGGTAGTGGACACTGGTACTGGTCTTGAAATCTGCTGCTTCCAGAAGGTCGTGTCGTGGGAGAGGCGTTGGCGTTAAGAGTTTTTTTTTTTTCCCCCAGCAGCCATAGTAGTAGGCCGTGCCGACATGAAATTCACATACAGTATATTATCTTTGCCACGGCATTATTTTTCGCTTTTGAAAAATACTACCACAGGAAAGCAACGACGTACGTACGTCGAGATATATATGCATGCCCACACACGCAAGCCTATCGTATCATCATCAACTGATACTATATATATACTCTTTGTAGTATTACATTTCTGATAAAAATATATAAATCTTTGTCTTCTTCTGGCTACACTACCGGCTCTGTCTAATAAAATTCTAGTAACAACGTCAATCCCTCCTTTGGATATCTTGATGCCGATTGAGACACCAAATATATGCTACAACCGGAGGTTTTCATACAATGTTGGTTTCCGTTGCTTAACCCGATCGAGTTGGCTGCGAGGGATTTTGTTTTTTGCTCAGTCTACTATGTGTGAAAGCCAAAAAAAAAATTGTATTTTGATTCCAGATGGATCAATTGGTTTTCAAAGAATTGAAACTTCACATCATTGCATCAGTCGTGGAGTACTTACGTACTCCTGTGCTTACTCCAAGTGGGGCTGTCACTGAAGTTCATTGACTTGTGCGAAAGTGATCGAAAGATGTAGACGTCTGTGTTTGTCGGTTATCGCACTATGCATGGCGACGACGATGATCTGCTTCGTTTCGTTCTAATGCCAAGTTGCTATTTTGTTTATAGAGAAAAAGTTAATGTCACCGAATGAATTGGATCAGCAATACATACAGCTCCAGTTACAATCTTATTACTCCACTTGATGATCTGCTTCGTTTCGTTCTAATGCCAAGTTGCTATTTTGTTTATTAATGTCACCGAATGAATTGGATCAGCAATACATACAGCTCCAGTTACAATCTTATTACTCCACTTGATGATCTGCTTCGTTTCGTTCTAATGCCAAGTTGCTATTTTGTTTATAGAGAAAAAGTTAATGTCACGCCGAATGAATTGGATCAGCAATACATACAGCTCCAGTTACAATCTTATTACTCCACTTTTTGTTTTCAACTATACTACTTACCTACCCACGCATGTAATACCACTCTAATTTTGTACTAGAACAGTGGAAGGAAATTGATTTTTTTTAGGCACGAAGGAAATTGATTAGGACATCCGTAATAATCACACCAATCCCAATAAAGTTAACCCAAGATACGCGCAAGATAAATTCAATTTAACAAATACTAGTAGATCTGCGTGCCCTGTAATATTCATTTGAAAACAAAAAAAAAAATGTGATACTCACCAATGTCAAATATGAAAAAAAAAAATATCAGAACCTAGCACATTTTTCCCAATATTTTTTAAAGTATAGGTTAGGCTCGCACAATTTACTCTCTCACATTCATATGCCTATCTCTCTCATGGATTGAGCCGCCAAGTTGGTTGGGTTAAAGAAAGAGCTTCAACCACAAAAGGAAGGAGCAAAATTGGGAGAAAGTGGGGGTCGAAAGTAATAGAACCGAAACTGATCTTGCTTTTCGACCTAATTCCCTCCAAATCCTCTTAGATTGTAACTAGAATTGAGTGAATCTTAGTGCTGTTGTTGAATATATTCTTGTCTGGACATCAAGATCTGTGATAGCCTCGTCCTTGCTAGCCACACATCGCCGTTCCTTATTTTATTTTATTTTTACAAAACATACTTATTAGACTTGTATATACCCGTCCAAATAACATTAAAGGGCTATAAGTATTATTTCTGAAACCAAAAGCCATCATATTATTTTGACACTAGAATTTGGTAAAACATATACATAGTAGTAATACACTGGTACTGTTCCACGTTTGAGCACCCGCAAAGAACCGACCCCCACATCTTGGTAGAATGGCCATCCCCAATTCCCACATTATATTTGAGAAAAAAGAGCCCGTACGTACACCATGCCAACCAAGCAACCAACAGGAAAAGATACAAGCAAGCAACGTCACATGACGACGACGAATCCCAGTACGAAACAAGTGCAGCAGCCAATAGAATTTTGAGCCTTGAGCTACAGTCCAAGGAAGCCCGGTCCGTCCGTGATGTCCTCGGATCCGGAAAAAAAATAGCGCTGCCGAGGATCTGCTGTCTGGCAACGTATCTCCAAACAAACACCTACCAGTCCGATCCATCATCCACATCGTCCATGGCTTATCTTCTCCTCCAATGTTGGGCCTTGTTTAGATGGAGGTTGGAAAGAGAGTGTAAAGTCCTGTAGAAGACTTCGTTTGTTTGTGGTAAATATTGTCTAATTGTGGCCCAACTAGGCTCAAAAGATTCGTCTCGTGATTTACAACCCAACTATGTAATTAGTTATTTTTTTATTTATATTTAATGCTATTTACATGTGGGAAACAATTTGTGAGAGGAGAGAGATTGGAAAGTCCTGTAGAAGACTTCGTTTGTTTGTGGTAAATATTGTCCAATCGTGGCCCAACTAGGCTCAAAAAGATTCGCCTCTCGTGATTTACAACCCAACTGTATAATTAATTATTTTTTTATTTATATTTAATACTATTTATATGCGGGAAACAATTGATGTGAGGAGAGAGAGTGGAAAAAAACTTGCATGTAACTAAACAAGGCCTTGGTTGGCCTTTTGCAGCTGCAGCCTTGCACTGCACCGCACTGCCAACCGCCGCCTTTTGGCGCCGTGCCGGCCGGAGAGAGAGGGAGAGCTGCGAGCCTGCGACTACGATGAGATCCTGTACTGCCCGCTAAAAAATTGGTGGGGGATCGATGTCCTCACATGGCCAGAGATCTCTTGGAGAATTTTGTGTTGAATGCACATGTGCGGGTTTAGAGTTGTCAGCGCTCGTCAGTCGTCACCCCCGCCCGCCCTTGGAAAGAACTGGAGTTGGAACTTGGAAGCAACCAAACAGCCCTAAACAACCTGTGTAACGGGAAGTGAATTTTACCTAGAAATTTTTTTTCCCTCACGAAACATACTCCTACGTTATATCTATCTTCAAGAGTTTATTCAAACCTTACTCTTGAAATTATTGTTAGAAGAGCTATTTATATAAAAATTGCTTTATCTTTTTATTCTTTGATAGTTCTTTTATATCTTTTGTGTATTTTAAGTCATTTCAATTTTCTATTTTTTCTAACGAGAAATCCGAAATAGAAACTATTGTACGCACGAAACACATTTCCAAGAACACTAATCTGCTACTATTGTACTCCTCTCTGTCATCTCCGTTCCAGTCTCCTAGGCACAAGCTATTGGAAGAGCAGGCCTCTAAAACTCTCCGTTTGCGTACTTGCACAGGTAGACTCAATCACTTAATTACTCATTGGATTCTAAAAGTTACACTCAAGTTATACTCGAAGGGTCATACGAGTATCATACTGAATGTTCATTTTGTGCTGATTAAATCGGACGTGCTAGCACAGCTGGCCTAAAAAATGCCCCACTCGAGGAGCTGGCCGGAAAAAGCAAAAGCTTTGAGCCACATCCTACAACTCTTTTCTCTGACGGAATACTCCTAGGGCTAAGTCATGCTTTTATTGTTCCATATATTAAAAAAAGAATAAAGTGTATAAAGGTTTTGCCTCCTGAAAATATCTATGATGTGGATTGATCAAAAGTTGGGATCGAACATTTGGTTTAGTTAGGACGGCAGAGAGAAAGTAGATCAAAAATGGAAAAGGAAGATTTTTTCCTAATTAAAATTTAAAAGGAATCTATTATTCAAATTAAAAAAATCTAGAAGGGAGTTTTTCTTTTGGATAAAGAAGAAGGGAACCAACGCTATCACTAGGATATGGTTATGGATAGGCACTCCCACTTTATAATCTTCGCCCACATTGTCCTTTTTTCCTTTTTATTAGTTGTTTAAATTTTAATTAGTTGCAACATAGTAGATGGGGGACATCTTCGTATTCTTAATACAGGGGATTCAGATACAGCATATCAAAAATGATTGAAGCAAATCCCGATGTCACCTACAAATTGTGGCTTTCTTATCTAAAGAAATCATAGATGATATGAGAACGTCGATTTAGTTAAGATATGAGCTTCATCAAATAAAACAGATGCGACCAAGCCAAGACATACGTGCACACAAATATCAAAATTCTTAGTCCTGATAAAAAAAAAATTAAAGCTGGAATTATATATGCATTTTGTACCTGGTTTGCGCAAAAAAAAAAAAAAACTTGACATCCTTTTGCAGATTAAGCAAATGCAGACTTGCATGAAGCCGCATATTCTCGGTAAACGACAAGAGACAAGAAACCAATGTCTCCATCCGTGTGTATAGAATGAGATTTTGTCGCTAAGCGCAAGCTGCAACTGGTAATTGAAATTCTAACAAATCTTTGAGATCCAATAATGGGTGCTCAACTCAGAAAAATTACGAGTTGTTCGTGCGTATACGCGTATATATGTGTGCAGGGACACTCTGCCTCGACGTGACAGAGCTGTACCCTTCACTTCGATTGCTTATATAATACGAGTAATTAGGTAATGCAATTAGGTATTATAGTAGTTCAGACAACCAAGAAAATGGGAGTTTGCAGCGCTAATCCTGCTCAGTTGTTAAATGGCAAAGATCATGCGGATCTTCTACTTTAATCCGTGTTCCAGTTGAGCACACGATCCTACTTTGGAGGAAGAGAAGTGATAAACATTGTGCCACATCAGCAAAGCTGGTGGCAGGTACTACTACTGTATGCAGAGGTTTAACGATGGATGTACTTGGTTTACTCTTTTTTTTTGCGAGTACTGTGCCGACATGATTAACGTAATGTGTCCTCCTCACATGCGAAAAGGTGGCATCAATTGCATTCCAGTAATATTTTCTTCGACGACAACACGTAGGTGAAGTTCCATCGTCAACCGTCCGATCAGCACGAGGAGAAATGATTGACCGTTCAATCTGCGACAAAATCGTCTGAGTCTCATTTCGCAAATGCGATCAGTTTTGCCGTATGGCTGACCTGATGGCTTATTTGTGAACAAATGCGACAAAATCCAGTTACGCTGATTCTGGAATCTGGATGAAGGAATCAGGACTTATTAATCATGATTCCCACTACCAAGATTTGGAATTTACATTAGCGGCCCAGAATCGCCAAGGAAAATTAGTTGGCTGAGCTAAGATTGTCTTGGTCCATAACTAATATTTGTGAAGAGATATAATTGACCGATATAACCAATTGAATGCCATATATGTTTAGAATTGCCATGTATGTATAAGTGAACTGAATAATAAGTCTGTCATACATATTTAAGTGAACAAGTATAAGTGTCATATATTTTTACATAAACTTATCAACTTCAAATTCAACGTATGTTTAAGCGAACTTAACAAGACACCATAGCCACTTAATTAATCATACAACTCCGAAACATTAGTAGAGAAAGGGCTTCTGCTAGCTTAACAAGCATGTCACATATTTTTAAGTGAACTTAACATTGGTTGTCAATGCTAGTGTATACTATACTTGTTGACAGGGACGGATCCAGCGGTGGGGCGGGGTGGGCTCAAGCCCCCCTACCGCTGTTAATCCTATAGAGCCCCCCTAGAGCCTCTCCATATTTTTTTGTCATGGTTATAATGAAGAGGAGGGGCTGGAGATCGAAGATGATGAGTTCAGCCCCTCCAAATTTTAATCCTAGATTCGTCCCTGCTTGTTGATGGTTTTGACATAATAAAACAATATGCTTGATTTCGCCTCTAAACTGTTGTTGCAATCAAATATAACATAAATGTCACATTATCCCACTCTAATTAATATACCATGAACAAACTTACATACCATTTACAAACATCTCAGAGGAGCGCAATATTAGTGGTATATATAATTATGACACTAACTATGGCCATGCAAGGCCCCACGGTTTGAGAAGTGCTCAATCAGAGTGAAATGTGTAATTTGTTTCCTAATAGTGCCCTGAAATGGTGAAAACGTCATGCCATTATGTAGTTCCAAGGGACTTGCCCCTTATTATCTATATCTATATCTATAAACTCGTATAAAGTTAAACTTTATTAGCTATTTTCATAACATGTAAGCTTATATTATGGCCAACCAGCATTTGCAATTATGATTTATATGTTAGCAAGACAATCATTCACTAACATGCACACATCATCGCACCACATCATTCACTAACATTAACTTATAATTATTTATTTTATATAAGTAATTTTATTCTAAATCATTAGTAATTTCCACGGCAATGCGCGGGGGTATTCCTATAGTATTTAAGTAAATGCAAAACCACTTTGAATCCATCAGTTGTTCAAAAATTTCTGATTTCAGAGTTGGACAATGTTCGATGATTAAAAATGAACTTCTTTTTCCTTATAAAATGGCCGTATGTCTCTGCGTTTCTATAGTTAATTGCAAGGGCTCCCTATCTTTTCTATGGTTCTTTAGGAAGATTATGCCAAGGATTTAGATCCAAATTCTCGTATTCAGTGACTAGATGCCAATTAGTATCAGACATTGGTATTTTTGGCCGTCCAGGAATATGATGCTCTGGCAACTTTTATAATTAGGCCGAGGATTTAGATCCGCATCCTCCCAGAAGACCCAGAGCCTGGTCCTGCTTCTCCAAGCTAGATTCCCACAAATCTTCCCAGAGCTTTTCTTCAAAGTTGATTCCTGAGGAAACCTCCTGACACATGCCAGCTACTAAGCTAATAAGCATGATGGGATGTGACACAGAAGTGGGACCCGTAAGGTGAAAGTGAAAGGGCTAGGCATGCAGTCATGCACTAAGCATCTGTAAACAACATGCATGTGCGCTTAACGGCTTAAAGCATGGACTAGAACGCAAGTAACATGTCATTTACTCTAAACACAGCCAGATATACTAACATAAGCAGCATAATTGTACTTGCTTTCAGTATATCTGCACCTCCAGCTCCAATGGCAACAATGGCAGTACTTTCAACTGACCCACTTGCCACTAAACGATGCAAGGTTAGCTTTTCTTAGGCTGCGCCATCGATCAGGGCTCTCTTCATTAAGATTCCCCCCCTGCGAGTCCAAGAGATTACAGCAGATCTTGGAGATCGCCAACCGCTGATTAACAAGCAACAACAGAACCATTATCTAAGCAGCCCCAGTGGATGCCAGGTTTTGTTAATAGTTACATACAGCTGGTGAGCTGTTGGGCATCATTTGTTCAAGTGTCAGCAATGTTCGAGATCTGTTCTCTAGTCAAATCCTCTCCCATACAGCAGCAACTGCTATTTCAATATATTATCATGAACAAGGAAATGGAGCTATTCATCAGATAGCATAAAGAGATGTGCTTTGTGTGTCAGGCCAGCTGGTTTCTTGCCAAATCCGCTTGCAGAACACAACTTGCAGGCTGTTTTGTTTATCATTGCTAGAACAATTTTTGGCGGCTTGGTTGCACAAAAGTTGCAGCAATTTGCTGCCATGTTTGTCCTAGCTGACAGTTTGAGGCCACATGAACACCTCATTACGAGGGGATATCTAGGGCTAAGTGTGATCGATCTGGGGATGCCGAATTGGCAACGCAAGTGGGAGCATGGCAACAGGGCGACTGCAGGTGTTGGTTGGTCAAGTTGGCCCTCCTGCCCTAGGCTTTTGGTGCTCAGTGAAACGTTGATCCATGTGCCAAAAGAGAATCAGTGACTAAGCAGCTCATCAAAGCTAGCTAACTGACATTATTACTGACCAACCTGGAACCTATAGAAAGACCTGATCGATTAGCAAGTTGATCTCTGCACGTGTGTGACTGTAATTGCCTAATTGCTTACATACAGTGGTGTCAGAGAAGTGACTTTGTTAATTCAACTTGAGCAAAGCTTTCTGATTACAAGAGAGGACGATGATCGAGATCTAGCGATGGTGGTATCTGTTTAGGATGGCGCACCAGATGCTTTTTTCTTGAAGCTTGGTCGAAATGCTGGCGATCTATGCAGCACAGTCCCTGCATGAATCAGTATCGAAATCTGGTATCTGGTTTGCTGGATACCTCGCCGATTGCGTCGTGCGTGCAGTCAAGATCTTCTTCTGGCAAGATCATCGAGTATTCGAGTTCAAGATTATGTGGCAAATACGATCTTTAACAAGCAGGTCGGAATCTATAAAAAAAAAATGCTCAGTCATTTGTATTTCTGGTTGAAATCTATAAAAAAAATTCCCAGTCATTTGTATTTATTTCAGTTGTTTTGTTTTGTTGTTGTTGTTATATTGTTGTTGTGCCTAGTTTCTGCCTATTTCTTCTTTTTTAATATAATCGGCACTCGGCAGGTCTTCTGTCTGATTCATTTAAGATATTTATTATTTTTTTATCTAACATTATTGTGTGCAGTTATTTTTCAAGGAAAAAAATATGATATCGGTGCAGGAGCCATTGGAGATCCCAGTAACCATTACATCTATTTTGCCCTAGGAGTGCAGAAGAACATTTGGACGAAATTGCACAGCCCAGAATGCACGGAACACAATGTAATGCAAGGCAGAGCAGACATCTCATTCGGTCTCCTAGATCGACCTCTTAGCAGTCTGGGAACAAGAATATGGCCACATTCCATATTAGAGGAATGGAAACATTTCTGTTCCCACGTTATAAAATAACATCCTAAGTTTGTATTTTTTTTTTATCCCTCATGGCAACATGGCTACCATTCTCGTTTCCGTTTCTGAAGTCCGAACGAAATTATGGGTTTCTTTGGTGTGGCTTTTGCAAAGGCTTTTCTACTTATTTAATTTAAAAAAACTCTACCAAACAAGTACAAGAATAACTTCTGAAGCTAAAAATGATGAAGTTGGAGCCGTTTTAGAGCTAGAAGCTAAAAATCATCAAAATGTGGCTTTTTTTTAACTTCTCTGTTTTTTTAGAAGCTTAAACGCTGTCAAAGAGAACCTAAACTAATGACTAGTATAGTGCCCGTGCGTTGTTACGGCTACATCTAGAAAATACATAAATGAAATACAACTAATAATGATATTTTTTCAAGATTGAAGAAATAAATAGAGCAGTGGAAAGACATCTATTTGAAAATTGCATCATACTCAATATTGTCGTAGCAAATATAAAAATTGGCAACATGGTGGAAGAACAAAGACTCGACACTCCAAAAAGTCAGAAACAACACATTCCTTTTAACTACAGGAACTCCATTCGCTAACTAAATGAACAAAAATCATGCAAGGCTCTTCTCAGTTTTTCTTCTTAATATCAGTAGTGACATGAAACTGCTGTTGATGGCATCACCTAAGTTGAAGTCCAAGTGTTCCATCAGAGCCCCCCTCTCCTCTATGGGATCCTTTCCGGCCATGCCACCGGAGCTCTCCAACTGTTACAGATGCAGAGCACAATGTTGATTCACATATACCCATCTATTCCCATAATTTACCTGCAGATTAATACGATGAAGATGTTGATCCACAGCTCAAACCAACTACCTTGACAACAAACCAACTACCTTGACAACAGAAACATGGATGTCAGCCATTGTCAATGCTAGGTTGAATCACAGCTACCAGAAAAGCAAGCCAACTAAGCCAACCAAAAAAAATATGATGATACATCTGAATCCTAGTGGAGAAGATCTCATGGATGGGGTCCTATTGACCAGCTCGACATATCAATAGCCAAGAAGAAAACAATGATATATCATCTTCAGCTACTTTACATAACTTGAACAGATAGGTCATTAGATTTTTCATAACAGAAACATGGCAATTAATTTTGCACCTTAGCTAATGTCCAGCTACTTAGACACCAGCAAATGCATTTATTTTAGCAAATGATTTTTAGTAATGGCAAAGCTCAAGATTGGGTTTCTTTGGTGTGGCTTTTGCAAAGGCTTTTCTACTTATTTAATTTAAAAAAACTCTACCAAACAAGTACAAGAATAACTTCTGAAGCTAAAAATGATGAAGTTGGAGCCGTTTTAGAGCTAGAAGCTAAAAATCATCAAAATGTGGCTTTTTTTTAACTTCTCTGTTTTTTTAGAAGCTTAAACGCTGTCAAAGAGAACCTAAACTAATGATTGGTTGTCCACCAGCAGAGTTCAGACACAAGGATGAACACAGGATGACATGAGGCGTATCATCTAGTAGTGATGTCCATAATTGAGGTTTGAGAGTCACCAAGCACTAATACTCTAGTAGGAGTAGCTTAAATGGACATGCATGCATGGACAGACGCAGAGGTGTCAGGTGTGGTTGTACGGTGTGCCCCCTGCTCGCCTACTTGCAGAACACAGTTGTAAGTAAGAATGCAAGTGGATACTTTTTTTTTTTTTTTGTGAGACTCAGTTACAGACGCAGACGTCCACATGCACGAGCGCACACTCACCCTTATGAACGCATGCACGCATACCCCTATGAGCACGAACCGAGTTGGACCGGCAAATCTCGAGATTGACGAAGTCACCACAGATACCTCGCTATCGACCGACACATCACCTACCACTGAAAGAATAGCGCCGTTAAATTCTGTACTTAATAGCGCTTTGTAGGGCCTAGCTCATTTCTCTCTTAATTACGTGGCATGTCATTCTAATCGTTTTAGAATGACACCAATGCCTCATGAGCCATGGATCATCCCTGCACGTATAAGTGGCAATACCATTATAGATGTCCCATTTATGATCGACTATTTACCATTTAGCGTTTAGGATAACAGTGATTTTTTTTAGATCAAACATGATAGATGGGCTCTGTATGTTTCTTTTAAAAAAAAAGATTGGCTTTGTATCACCTCTAGTCTTCATGAACAATAATAATACATTAAATACTAATATGCAGGTAAAACATCGCATTCAGATAAAGTAGGGTTTATACTAAGCACAAGAAGACAATGCCTTGTTCCCTGGCACGGCAAATATGCGATTGATTGGACTAGCATTTTGTTTTTTTTTCCCAAAAGGATACGATGCAACCCGAGAGACGCACAGCTGCGGAGAGACATGGCGGGCCAAGCGTTAAGGTCCCGATCGACGGTAGAGAAAACACAAAGCCGGTGTCAACTGATTGCCAACTAGAAACGTTCAGGTTCAGGCGAGAACGTGAAAAATCACTGCATGCAGCGTGTCCACCTTGTTTGCTTGATGGCTGATGGCTGGAATATCGCTGAATTTTTATGAGAGAAAAATACTGGTTATTGATAAGTCGGCAGCTCAAATCAAAGTATACATGGTCCAGTAAGCATTGCTTTTTTTCCTCCCTCTTTGATAAAGGTAAGCACAGTAACTTGATAGGCCCTTTGTGTTGCATATCCCGCACCCAAACCCCCCCCAAAAAAAAAAAAACCTCCTTTCTGCTGTGTGCTGGTGATTAGTTTTGGCACGGGGCACCCTTTCATGATTGTTTTTTTTTTTGACCGAAGTCAGCAAGGGAAGCCCCAACCTATTTTTTTTAAATTTTTAGTTAATGCAGATCTGTTTAAATTCGTAAATTCGCTTCCACGGGGAGTCGAACCTAGACCTGCTGGATGCTACTCACATGCTCTAACCACTAGGCTAGAGCCCCTTTCGCGGGCACCTTTTTCATGATTGTTGAGCAACATGAGAAAAATGGTCGTTGGATGCATCTTCTGATCATATAAGTTTTACAGAATCCACCTCAGTTGTACCTCTATTTTCTTTGTTCCTCTTCTACTTAACAAAGCTTTTGGCAATCCTTATGCTGGTCTTTCATAAAAAAACTTCAAGAATTTTGGCAAAAGGTACAAGAAACAACTTAAGGAATTAACTGACAATTAAGGAATTTTCAGCAATCCTTATGAAATCTTTTTAATCTTAGCAAGTCCATTTGCTCTAGCCAAACGATTTTGGCATCAACACCTTGATAGGATAGATCCTCCAAGAAAACATGGACGCTCCACTTGTTGGAAGGCAAGAGGCTCACTGGAAAGTGCAAAAGGTTCAATCTACATGTGATAGATAGATCGCCACTGGAGAATTTTATAGTGCTAGCTCTGATGTTGGAACAGCACAGTGAGCAGTGGCAACACATTGGCATTGTCTATTGTAAACCTGATTTCCAGGTCATCAGCACATCTGGAGCCCAGAAATCACTGTTTGCTAACAGTAAATTAACCATGAATCGCTGTGAAGGCCCCAGGAAGGCAGGAATGAAAAGGACAAGAAGTTGTGCACAGTTGATGAATTGTGTCACTAAACCCCATGTTCCTTGCTCTCTGAGCAACTTCACATGGTTTTGTTATGGCTTTATGCTTCATCAAACGTAATAATTCTGGCATATATAGCTCTTGAATATACCATATATAAAAAAAGGGACTCAACTTGCAACCACCAGAAATACAAGCAACTTGCATTGTAGTCATCTATCTAGAACGAGCCCACCCATATTTAATCTGAAATTAAGACAATAAACCAAGCCATTATGCCCTTCTCGGCCTTTGACGCAGCTTCATATGTCATACACTAAAACATTTTTCATAGACGTTTTCCGGTTTTTGACCTTCAAGATGTGACGGATCGAATGCTATCACAACCCAATCCATCAATATAAGCATATAAATTTATGCTATACTTTCATTTATTAATACTAGTAGTTTTAGGAAATCAAAGAGGCATGCTGAATTATTTTGGATTTTCTGTTGAGTACTTACTGAGGATTATAATATGCATACTACTTGGTCTCATTTTTTTTTAAAAAAAAACTACTTGGTATCAGCCGACCTATCAGCTGTTCCAACAATATTTTTCTCTCAAACAAAATCAGTCGTTTCAGCTTAGAAGTCATGCGAACAGAAAGTTTAGCGACTGTGTACTGTAGCAAGTATTTCATTAAGAAAAAATATGCAACTTTGTATTGTGAAAATTGTTAGGCACAATATTTTTGAGATATGTTGGAACAAATATTATCACAAAAGCCAAAAGCGCAAAAACTTTGATCCAGCAACGTGAACACGTAAAAGAAGTATGCATACAAAATTATTTATGTGCACGAGCCCAATTCATTATGGCACATGGCAATAAAACAACTACTGTGGGCGGCCGGCCCTTAAAGTAACAACTGATACGTGTTGAATGTTAGGGGGTTTTTTATGTGTAATAACACATGCATGGTTAGCTGGGCGATGACAATCAACATTGCTTCAAAGGATAAAAAGGCACGCTTAAAACTTGAAAGCAATGAGCACCACAAGCATCAGGACAAAACCAAGAGTTTCTGACGATTTCTTGCTGGATTCCACGCACCTACACCCAGGCATGTCCAGCTCGAGAAGAATGACAGGTCAGGTCATCCTTGTGAAACTGACAACAAATCAATCAATAATCCCTAGTAGAAGCAGAACAAACAAAAGAATCCATAATTAGTGATGCAGACAGAACGTGATGAAAAGACCAGGAAGAATTAGCAATTTTGCATGGTTAGCTAAAGGAAGTTGGCTCCAAATGATAATATAAAGAAGAGAAAACTATTATCAAGACAACTCATTTATGGAAGTGATGCCACGACTAACGTTGGCATTTTTTTCATATAGAAAATAATGGAGCTCTAAGATTTGTGCAGTTTCTGGTTTCATGTACTAGAACAGAGCACACAAGTCCTTGTAATAAGCAGGCTAATAAACTACTCTCTCTGTCCCTAAATAACTGTCGCTTCGCTTCCCGAGAAACAAATGCCAGCAATTTTAATAAATAATAAATTTCATTGATTAGTATCATAATTAGTATCATCGGAAAGATCTTTGGATCTAGTTTTTTAACAAAATTATTTGGAGATATAAATATTACACGTATTTTCTACAAACCAATTCAAACTTGTGGCACGTATCCCACGGCGACACTTATTTAGGGACGGAGGGAGTACACAAGTTAACCTACACATGATCTGTAGCACAACTGCATAGGAAAACTGTTAACAAACAGAAACAAGACAGACTAGGTGAAAAGTGATGTCTACTCTTAGGGAGCTACTGAATAGTGTCACCAACATATCAGCAACAATGCTTTCTCAGGTGATCCAGGCGAAGGTTAGATGAACTACAATGCCATTAAATCATTCAGACTTTATTCAGTACCTGTTTATATCATATCATCATATGCGACAAGGCTTTCTCATTCACCAGCCAAATCATGTGGATGTCATCCTTAGTGCTAAAGGTGAGACACGATAATGTCATGAGGGCCCGAAGGAAGAATAAGAAAGGCAAATGCACACAAGCAAAGCCCTGATTAGAAGACGAATGAACACGACAGACTGAATAATCAGCAAGCAAGGGACAAAGGCATTGCAGTTATCTAGGAAGTAGGAATGGCAGTGAGACGGACTGAATATTTGTGAACGTAGCAATTGTACTGGTCCTGACTCCTGAGCATACAGATTTTATACATTTCTTTCGAACCAAGTGTCCAAGAAAATTAAAATAAATGTACTGAATAAAGCGTGTAGTCACATTAGCAGAACTCATGCCTTGCAATTTTACAAGCAGCAAGCAAATACAAGTGTTGCCAGAAAAAGGGTCCAGCCATGTCTCCTGAAAATGGGCCTTTACATACAGGAATGGAAAGAAAGTAGCCCATTCACCTGTATGCATAGAGCCCAGCACAGCCTACTCAGTATACAAAGATGTTTCTTGTCAACACAAAAATGAATCTGCTCCCTCCGTCCTGTCCTATAATGTAGTGCATTTTTTTTTAAAAAAAAATAATACTTAAACGACGCATATACCCATATATTTAACCTAAATGAGAAGTTTTTTATTAACAAACTTTGCCAATCTAAACATAGAATATATGATGCAAATAATATTTCAGTACAAATTTTAAAAATCATAACGTACTCAGGACATAAGGAGTAAGCTATAATCCTGGTATATATATCATCTCAAAAGGGAAAGGTTAGATGCACTATAACTGGTTTACAATTACACCTGTAAACACGTTCTCTAAGCAAGTCAGCACGAGAAGGCAGTTGGTATCACAGTTCTACAGCAAGCATGGTTCAGCTTTCATCGAAGCACACTTATGAGTTTCAGAATTTTCTTAATCTATGACCAGCAAGTGAACTACATGTAACCCAGCATGAACATTTCAGAATATATAGAGCTAATACAGATAGATAACAAAACAGCTCCGCATCAAAGATTAGGGAATCAGAAACACAACAAAAGGTCCATTGTTGTGTTAAGTCTTTCTTACATGATCCCAGCCTCCCAGGAATAGCTCTACAGAACGCTTGAGTTCACTAAAATCATCGCCGAGCTGCTGAGCAGACAATACAACACTCAGTTACACATTCCAGGAGCATCACATTCTCCACAGCAGCAATCTTTAGTTGCTTGGGAAGCTACATAGCTTACTTACCATTAGTCAGCCCGCATGACAGCCAATGTAGATAAATGTTGATAAGAGTGTAACCAAGCAGCTCATCAATCTTCTTCCTTTTGGACCCAAACCTTCACTGTCTTGTCGTTGTCAAGCGCCCCTGATGCAATCATGTTTTCCCTGGGGTGGCATGAAACTGCAATGACAGTATCAGTATGGCCTTCCAGTTTCTGCACTATTTTTCTTGACTGCAGGTCCCACAGGTAGACGCATTTATCCTCGGAGCCACTGACAATATACTTGCCATTAGTGATGGAAAATGCCGCTGGGATGCAGTACTTTGTGTTAACATGGCCGGTATATGTCTTCAGAAACTTTCCAGCTGAGAAATTCCAAAGCCTCTGCATAAATGATAAACAAAGAGTGAGCAGATGCCTTCTCATAAGTTGATTATCTACTCCTACTATATACTTTCCATATAAAACTGGTTGGTATTCAATTCTGATAGATAATCACATAGCAGTCGGTGCATTCACATCTACTATGAGCATACTTATTATAGTATATAAAATGGAACCAAAAGCTCATTCAAAAGATAAGTAAATGAGCTGAAGTGACATCTAAATATCCAATATGATTCTAAACACACATGGAATAGTCTAAAAGATAACAGTGAAGAACAGACACATAGTTCATGGGATAAAAAGACAATAGCATGAACTGATAAAATACTGCAGTACTCTAAGTAAATGGAACAAATAAAAACAAAAATTTAGTATCCATCAACCTTATGAAATCCATTTGTCCCTACAGGAAATGACTGGTCAGGCAGGGTCCTGGGAATTAGTAATGACAATGGATAACCATCACCCATACCCAAATCCATACCCGTAATGTTTGGATAGGGTAAAGGTTACCCATTCTTTCTGAGTATGGGTAGGGTAACTAAGGGTATTATGTGTTAATGCATTCCTATTCTGCTGTCTCTCTTCTCCATCACCGATTACTCTCAACTCCATGCCACCAGTGTCCGGGGAGTGGCTGACAACAAGCCACCGTACTTGGCTTCTCACTCTCTCAACATTCACATTCACTGGGAAGCCGCTGGAGCGGCCAGGGGCAGCCGAGCCAGCGTCACCGACGCAAGGTTCCAGATGACGCGGTGGCTAGTATGCCAGTGAGCCAGGCAGGAGCGTGAGGCCGAGGCACAGCCACAAAGTGGGGCTGGCTGCCTTGCGATAGCGATGGCGAACACGTGGCTCAGCCGCAGCCATACGGGCGGCATCACCATGACTGTTGCCAGGTGAGCTGACCGCACCTCCGTGTCCATCTCTTTTCTGCTCGCGCCTTGGATTGGTTGGAGAGCCTCCGGCTACCAGTTTGTCGCACTAGATATTGCTTTTGATTAATTGGTGTCTAGAAATTGATATTGTCTATCCATTTAAGAAATTGTTTAGCTGTTTTCTTGTTCGCATCTTCTCATGATCTACTGCAGCTCATCCGGCATCCCACATCCGGCTGCGCACACAGTATGCCTCCACAGTGGCGGCCGCGCTACTATGCTGTTCCTACTGATGACTCAACGGGCACACATGGCTTATCTGTATCAATTTAGTATTACCCATTTTGAGGTATGGGTAATCTACAGGGATGGGGACGGGTAACCCATAACACCCCCAACGGCATCTCTACTGAGGATTGTGAAATGGGATCAAAGTTTTTTTTTTTTGGAGCAGAAACGGTAGAGGGTAGCCCTACTGTTGGGGTTGAGGTCTTCACTGCATCTTATTCACAAGTACCATAGAGAGGATATGATTACAGTAATATCCGTCATAAATTGCATCTAAATGCAGTCTTACAACGATTAAAAGGCGATAATTCAGCTCCTTGTTTTCCAACAGTTTGGTGTCCTAACTCTCCTAAGCCTTGATATCACTTCACAGTTCACACAGCCTGCCATGCGAGAATCACTACCAGATGTGGATAGCAACCAATTCTATGAGTAGTTCAAAGTGCTGCTTCTAAATGGAGGATGTAAGATCCCTTACTTTTACGGCCTGTTAAAAACTACATGATCAAGATTAGTTTTGTTTCAAGCCTTGATATCACTGATTAGTTTTGTTTCAAGCCTTGATATCACTTCACAGTTCACAGTGCCATGTGAGAATCACTACAAGATGTAGATAGTAACCAATTCTATGTCTAGTTGATCTGCTGCTTCTCAATGGAGGATGTAAGATCACTTACTTTTATGGCCTGTTAAAAACTACTCAATCAAGATTATTTATGACCTGCTAAAAACTATGTTTAATTGCTGCATTTGGCAATATCATGTTAGGTTTCGTGCATGATCATTAATATAAGGGGAGGCAATCCACTCCCGTCCGACAGCATAGATACATAAGGTGCAAAGCAAACAACACCATGCCCACACATATCAGGCCAAACAAAAAACCAAAGGAATCTATATTCATAGCCAACAATCAGGCAGAGGCCCATTAGCCAATTAAAGCCCAAGCACAAGCCTAAAATCCCATAAGAGGCTCCCACCCCTCCTTCCAGTAGCTACAGCCAACACCTGCGCCTTCTCAAAGCTCCCATACATAGCAGCAACCTACTCTAACACTCCATGCCACCTCCAGTGGTCGGAGAGGAACAGAAGACACTGGAAACAGGATGTAAGTGGGTGGGAAAAGGAAGAATAAAAACAGAAAAGGGTAGACGAGTGAGGTAACAAGCCAGAGAAGAGTGTGCAACTATGGGTTCGAGTCAGGGAAGGGTGGGTGATGTCAGGATTGAGCCAAGAAAAACATGCACTTAAGCAGAGGGTGACATTGCGACACCTTACCGCCTAGTTGACACCTCAAAAACTAGAGCTTCATGCATTGCCAAGGCATATTTGGACTAATGGTAAGATACTAATGTGGGATCACGACGCTTTTAAGAATGCACAAGGAAGATACAGCAAGACTCAGTTTCTGGAAGAACATAATTTGACTTAATATATTGATGCATTCCAAGTCATGCCATGCTCAATAAAGAGGTCATCAACATGGCTAAACATTTACCAATTGCTGTTACTTATAAAAGACAAAACTCAATTGACCATGTGCAGTTGTAATCATTACACACGCAATCCTATCATTTTTGCAATCCCCCAAAAAGCCAAGCTCAGGCTGGTGCCTGAGGGCAGAGGCATGCAGGCAGCCCAAGGGCAGCCACGCCCGCCACTGTCCACATGTTGGCTGGCCCGCCAACTTGGTCAGCATATTATGTTTAATAATGATCTCGGTAGGTAAAGTAAGAAGTAAACTATTATAAACCATATATCCCTCCCTCCTGCTCCGAATGCCCCACTCCCTGCTGATGCCTTAGCTGCCAACCGATTCATCCTCCTCCCCAACAAACCAGGTCAATAAAATCATTCATAGAGCACACAACCAAAATAAATGCAATATCAATTGATGGTCCAATACTGCCACCTTTCTAACATTGAAACTCTTAGATTTGGTAGTTAGAATGATATTACCAAATATATCCAGGGGGGCCAACTTGCCCCTCAAGTCTCTGTACTCTATGCATTATGTACCACCGAAGAGGCTCGATGCAATCTATCCCATGCAATATACCCAGTCTACTACGCTTTCATGGTATCACATGTTTAGGGTTTTGATCCTAGGAAAAGGCTTCCACTTCCGCTATTGCCACCACACCGCTCCTGGGGAGATAGATCTACACTAGGGGCAGCACCTTGGTAGCAAGGTTTTGGCCGTGGATCTAATTGATCCGCCGCCCTAGTGTTGTCTTGCAACAACAGATCAGAACCTGCCTCTTCCCATGGGTCCATCTGCTCCATGGCCATGCCCCTTTAGACGAGCTGTGCCACTGGCAGGAGGAACATTACGACGTGCGAGGCAGATATCACCACCCGGGTCCCTTGCCATGGCCCTGCCAAGCTGCCCAAACCCCGTCCTTTACTTGCACCACCTCGAGCCTCTGCCTTTCACCACCCTCCACCTCTCCCCAATCTGTGCCAGGCTATAGTACAGCCACGCCATGGGAGTGTCACGCATTGCCCCCCATCAGCCTCGCTCGGGTATGCCGTGGGCAAAACAAATACATTAAGCACTTCCTTTACTCGTATTACAAATAAGTCAAGAGAGCAAAATGAACTTTCCAGCACTATAGCATGCCAATGCCATGGCACTATTTTCCAGCTGGACTAAGTGCAGGGCAAATACGCACAAAATAAAATGAGAAGGTAATTCAACCCCATTACCTCAGGATGGACGGAGTTTCAAATTATTAGGAGCTACGCGATATGCAGATAGCCCACATGTACACTACTGCAGAATCTTATAGCAGATCACTTCAAGCACACAAGCATGCTTGGTAACATACTGGTTTGGAGGTCCACTAACTCCTCCCGCAAAAAAGACTTCGTCGGACTACATCCATGATAGTTCAATCACCATATAATGAAATTTTCTGTCTAGACAGGATCATGGGTTGCCTCAAGGATCAATGGAGCAGCTTGCCCTCCCATAACACCCAACTAAGGTTGGACTACCTCAGAGCAACCCCCAGGAGGTTCCCCAAATAGCGAACACACTCCCGGGCCAGATGTAACACCAACATAACATAACAGAACTTCAACCTCAGGGAGCTAGCTATGGTCCAATTTGTCTACGGTGTAAGTCTTATGGCAGCAAACTGAAAGCTTATGATAATATAATCATGACCCAGGCAAGACAGCACTGCCAATTCAAAACTGGACACTATGAATCCCTTTAGAACATGCCACAGCTAAACTATCCTGCTCCCAACCTCCAGGCTTATACTTCCCCTTCTCCACAAGGTACTCCATCCCTCTTGCCACTTGGGGTCTACAAATATTGGTACCTCAGTCTATGATGACAGCCACTAATACTGAACTTCTACAATCATACTACACCATTGGATAATACTGAACTTCTACAATCATACTACACCATTGGATGATCGTGTATACTCCCATAATAAGAAAAATGCAATTTCAGTTTTTAACATACCTAGCAAGCTGGAACAATATGGCAACACTAAAATGGGAAAAAAAATAAGAGCAATCGACATTGCACAACTCACCAAGGTGCTGTCAAGTGTTGCCGCGAGGATGAACTTGCCGTTGGGGGAGAACTTGGCAAAGGACACTGGTGGGCTCTCGTCGTCGATGAGGGTTTTTACGCAGTGACCAGTAGCCGAGTCCCAGACGCGGCAGAGCCCGTCGTAGCTCCCTGACACGATCATGTCGCCTTCGCGATCGAAGTCCACGGCGGTAACGGGCTCAGAATGGGCCGGCAGCACGCGGAGGCACTTCCCGGACCTGACCTCCCACACGCGCACCGTCTCGTCGAAGGACCCGGAGGCGAGGACGTTGCCATGTGGACTGAAGGAGACGCAGAAGGCGTAGTTGGTGTGGCCCGTGAGCGTCTTGAGGAGGCGGGCCCCACCGCCGACGGCGAGGTCCCAGATGCGGACGGTGCGGTCATCGGAGGCGGAGGCGAGGAGGCGCCCATCGGGTGAGAAGGAGAGATCGGAGACGCCCTCTCCATGGCCTGCGAGCTCCGCGACGGGGGTGAGATCGGAGGAAGACCACACGCGAAGAAGCTTGTCGGCGGAGGCGGAGGCGAGAAGGCGCCCATCCGGGGAGAACTTGACGGTTGAGACGGCGCGGCGGTGCCCTTCAAGTGTGGAGCGAAGGACGTAGCCTGGGGAGACCGGGGCATCGTCGGCCGCCGGCGCCGCCATCACCGCCGATCGAAAGGGTTTGGGGGTTTTGGAGGAGTTTGTCCGCGAGACGGTGGTGCGGCTCCGTGGACCGATGCGTGAATGATTTCCGTTTTGGAGTTTTAACGGAGGGGTGGGAGATAATGGGCTTTTCAGTTTCTTGGGCCGATTAGGTATCAGGCCACTCGATAGAGTTTGGGCTTACAAATGAACTGAATCCAAGCTTTTTTTTTTTATATATAAGGAAGGTTTTATTTATTTCTCAAACGTATCGAGTTTTTTTTTTTTTTACAAGTCAAACGTATCGAGTTGAAGACTTGAAGTGATACAGAAGGTTGGAAAACGAACTCCCAGTGTCTTTACTTGATGTGAATAATAAACACAGCCACAAAATAAAACAAAACACCATCATAAACTCTCTGATAACTATCAGTCGATAGACTACAGGCGCTTGTTTGTCTCTGAGGATGAACCTCTTCACTTCTAGCATCTCTGGAGATTTTCAAAATCCACTCTCAATCTTTATGTGTTAGGAAGAATAGAAAAAAACTGCTATCCGACAATTCACTATCTTAAATCTCAATCTTTCTGCGCTTGGGAACATCAATCTAATCTCACGGAAATATACAAGCGTGTATCGACTTGCCAGTTTGGACATGGAAGGATGCGAGAGTAAAGGGAATAAAGAAAGTATAAAGAGAGATAAAGAAAGTAAAAAGTGATTCAAATTTTCTGATGAACTATTGGAGATATTTTAATCCCTACAAAATTTCTGATGAACTATTGGAGATAGTCCCTCCATCCCTTTATAATTGTCGCCGGAGGGACAATGTCATGTCCCCAAAATCAATCATTGCCTACGAGCGCACTAGGCTATAAGTCAGTCTCGTATAGCACAACCCAGTCGACGTGTAGTTTTATCCCTCCCTCCACTCAGACACACAAAACTACAACGTTAAAAAAAGAGAAAAACTGCAAAACGTCAATCATTGTTGTACTTTGTAGTAGGTAAGGCTATAAGGAAATTATCAACATTGTATTCAGCGTGTCTTTTTAGTCCGTCGCATCTCTCTCAGCCGCTATAATTAGGAATGGCAATGGACTTGAAACCCAATTACTCGACAGGCTTTACCTGCTAAGGACGCGGACATGGGAAAAATTTATCACCCGTGTGTATGCTAATGAGTGAA